>CM021108.1:514072255-514393935 GCA_007115665.2 Sequoiadendron giganteum | reverse complement strand
TTTTGTAACATTTCAGGTTGCAAAAACATGGGAATTAAGAAGAAAGAAACCCACCATGATACAACCCTTTACATTTAAACAAGGATATTCAAATAACTCAAACCCAACACTGTGTTTTCCCAATTATAATTATTTTGTGCACTTTTTTTCAATCATGTAAAATTTGAACACAACAATGGAATGTGTTATTTTGAATACATTCATATTTTTTTTGTAACATTCCATGTTGCAAAACCATAGGTGTAAAGAAGCAAGAAACCCACCATGAGACAACCCTTTACATTTAAACTAGGAGATTCAAATAATTGAAACCCAACATTGTATTTTCCAAATTACAATTATTTTGTGCACTTTTTTTTCAATCATGCAAAATTTAAACACAAACAATGGAATGTGTGATTAGAAAACCATTTAAATTTAAACAAGGGAGATTCAAATAAAAACTACCATTGTGTTTTCCAAATTACAATTATTTTGTGCACTTTTTTTTTCAATCATGCAAAATTTAAACACAACAATGGAATGTGAGATTTTCAAGACATTCATACTATTTTTGCTTAACATTCCATGTTGCAAAACCTTAGGTGTTAAGAAGAAAGCAACCCACCATGAGACAACCCTTTACATTTAAACAAGGAGATTCAAATATCTGAAAACCCACATCGTGTTTTCCAAATTACAATTATTTTGTGTACTTTTTTTTTCAATTTTTCAAAATTTAAACACAACAATGGAAGGTGTGATTTTCAAGACATTCTTACTGCTTTTTAAAACTCCATGTTGCAAAACCCTAGGTGTTAAGAAGCAAGCAACCCATTGTGAGGAAACCCTTTACATTTAAACAAGGAGATTCAAATAACTGAAAAACCCACATTGTGTTTTCCAAAATACAATTATTTTGTGCACTTTTTTTTTTAATCATCCAAAATTTAAACACAACAATGGAAAGTGATTTTGAAGACATTTATATTGTTATGTAACATTCCATGTTTCAAAACTGTACGTGTTAAAAAGCAAGCAACCCGTTGTGAGACAACCCTTTACATTTAAGTAAGGAGATTCAAATAACTGAAAACCCACATTGTATTTCCAAAATTAAAAATTGCATTGTGTTGTAAAACCCTCTGTAACCTAGTTGGTTAACACCCTTCACCTTGATTTGGTCATTTTTCTCCTCCAACTCCTCCACGTGCACTCCAAACTTCAACTTACAACGTGCAAACTACAAAAATGCACCTCGATTTGGTCAATTTTCTCCTCCAAGTCCATGTGCATTCCAACCTTCAACTTTCAACATGTATACTGTAAACTCATTGTGTTTTCACCCTTCTTTCTCCAAACCAAAAACACACGCGTTAGTCTGCCTCCAATATTCTTGTGCCAATTTTTTTTTTTTTAAAGTGAAACCTCAGTCGCATGGCACAAGACCCAGTTTTATCGGCTGATATGAGGTGGAAAAACTAACCTGATGGTGCCATTAACTCCTACCTACCATTTCCTAGACGTTTGGTCCCATATGCCAATTTTGTCACTTTTATCCTCGTCTAGTGGACCCCACACTACAATGTCTCATCATGTTATGTATGTTTCCATGCATGTTGTTATGTATGTTTTTATGTGTTTTTGTATGTACATAGGTGTGTTTTTTCTATGAGTTATCCATCTCTGAAAGTATTGGAGCGAATCCAATATCAATATCATCATTGGATACATGGAATCAAAAGGGGGGGTTGATGGGGAAAATCGACAGATGTGCAAGCTATCGTTGGGCATGAGATTGGCAGTCTGAAAATTATCATTGGGTTAAGAAATCAAAACGAAATGAGAGGAATCTTTTTATGTTCCTTACTATTTGTGGATGGAAGAGCGTTAAGGAAGACTAATGAATCCACAAATCAATTTAATATGATTTCATGTTCAAGAACTAGGTATGTAACATAATTCCTAGATTGGATTATGAGTATGAGTAATTGTTAACTTATGAGAAAATATATGATATTTTTTAGACTTGTTTTTCAATGGAGTCTAGTCAAATTTTATGTAAAACCACATAGAACTAGATAACACAAGCATTTTTCTCTCTCCCTCTCACACCCTACATGATTATGGTTAATATTTATATATCCTAAACTTTGCATTATGGACTATATTTGAAACCTAACTTGCATCTAAACCTACACATGTTGTGAAAGCTTTCCCTATCACATCACATGATATTTGGCTTGATGATGATAGATCTCTCATATCATGTTTTTATAACTAAAAAGATAGAAAACCCCATGTCATGCTAGTAGTGGTAAACATAGTAAATAAGGGGGAAACAATAGCAATTTATATTTTTTGATCAGATTTATTGTGGCAATATTGGCATCCATGGTTTATCCTTTCCATCCAATGCCAATGATAGTTTTTCTCTAGTTGAATATGAGGTTGGTCTTAGTTCTCTTTCCTTGGTCACTACCTCTACATTCTTAATACCATAACAAGCCAAGCTTCTATCAATTTCAACATTACAATACTTAAAAGACTTTAGATGTCAATAAATGATGCCAACATAATTATGTATACCATAGAGGAAATATTTTGAATAGGTCTAACCATTTGTTTCTAGGTATGTAAATTGACCCTGTTGTATAAATCATTAAATTATTTTATTGGGATTTCTCGGAAATATAAATCCTTATAGTATATTTTATGTTTATCTCTGTGTCTTGTATGTAATTAGAACATTTGTATGCATGGTGATGCATTATAAATATCTACCCATATCAAACAATAAATCTTTTCAAGTAGTTAGGTTTATCGATAATGACTCTGAAGAATGGGGTCTCAAGTACATGGAGTGTATTGCCCAATTCATTTAGTGGGTTTAGAAAGGACTATTTTGATGGTCGTAGTTATAGTTGAAGGAGCCTCCAAAAGGTTTTAGCCATAAAAAAATATATAATGAATCATTGTTGACTCTTTTGTTGTGTAAATAGAAACATAAAATCTAGAAAACTAATAATGATTACAGGACAAGTTAGATGCAAAGAAATATAGAAGATAATTAAATGGAATCATAGAATAATAGAGAAGACATAGATTTATGTGGTAAAACCTTGATAATATTCCAAGGAAACATCCATGGGGAAAAGTATTTGTATTCATATTGCTTAGAGAAATTGATTACAACTTTCACACAATCGTTGCTCTTGAATTAAAATTCATTACAATAATATGATTTAGCCTTCAAGACAACAAGATATAAATAATATATTCAACCTGTGTTGCACATAAAAAAAATCAAGCTTTGTTTTTATTTCTTTCTTTTGTTTTGTTTTTAAATCTTTATCTTTTCCAAAGGATTCCAAAGATAAGATTTTTGAAAGATAAGACTTTGCTTTAATTCCCTTATCTCCCCAAAAGATAAAATATTCTTTCTTTCTAATTTTGTTGTCATAATCTAACAATATACACCTTGACAACAATTTACTTGATATTTTCCCAAGCCCATTCATCACCTTTTTTTGCAAGCCAAGAGAAGTCAAGCTCCACTTCAACTTCTCTAAATGTATTGGTTTTGTCAACATGTCTACATAATTTTCTAGTGTATGACCTTTCTCAAGAGTTACTCCACCTCCATCAATAACCTATCTTACAAAATGATATTTAATCACAATATGCTTATTACTACTATGATAAGCTATATTTTTAGTTAGATGTATAAAAATTTGACTATCACAAAATACAATCACTCTATCTTGTACTTTTCACAATTCACCCAAAAGACCCTTCAACCAAATTGCCTCTTTGCAAGCATGTGAGATAGCCATATACTCTGCCTCAATAGTGGATAAAGCAAATGTTTCTTGAAGCTTTGAAATCCAAAAAATAGGTCCTCCTGCAAGAGTAAAGACATAACCTAGTGTAGATCTCTTTTTTTCCAAATCACCTGCAAAATATGAATCAACATAACCACAAACTGAACCACTACTACCATAAAAGGTGATACAATAATCATTTGTGCCTCTAAGATATTGAAGCACCCATTTCACTGCTACCTAATGCTCTTTACCTGGATTTTCAATGTATCTACTGACAAAACCAACTGCATGTGAAATATTTGGTCTTGAACATACCATCGCATACAATAAACTTCCTACTGCATTAGCATATGGTGCATGAGACATATAATCATTTTCTTCTTTATTACTAGGACATAAACTTGAAGAAAGCTTAAAATGAGAAGCTAAAGGGATATTTACTGGTTTCAGAATCATCATACCAAAACTTATGAGGATCTTCTCCACATAATTTTTCTGCAATAACCAAAGTTTACCATGTTCCCTGTCTCTATGTTTTTCCATTCCTAAAATTTGTTCTGTTGCTCCTAGATTCTTCATATCAAAATTCCTAGCCATCTAAGCCTTTAACCCATTGATCTCAACTATGCTTTTTCTTTCTACAAGCATATCGCCAACATATAATACCAAGATAATGAATAAACCATTTTTCAAACTTTTGAAGTAAATATAATGGTCATACTCACTCCTCATAAAATTTTGGCTCACCATGAAGGAATCAAACTTCTTGTACCATTGTCTAGGAGACTGCTTCAAGCCATACAATGCCTTCTTGAGTTTGCAAACAAATTTATTGTTGTGATCTTGAACAAACCCTTTTGGTTGTTCCATATATATCTTCTCATCCAAATCTCCATGTAAAAATGTTGTTTTAACATCTATTTCCTATAGATTTTCAACTTCTACTATGTCTAATTTTATGAGAGGAGATTCATCAAATAGATCTCTGCTAATGATGATTGCTAATGATGATTTTGTGATTAGTAGGATCCCACAATCTATATCCCTTAATTCCATCACCATAACAAACAAATATATACTTCTTAGATTTGGGATCTAATTAGAATGTTGATCTTTTGAAATAAGAGTATATGCATCACAACCAAGAAAAATAAGATTTGAATAAATCACAAGAATGACCTATCCATACCTCTTCAAGAATATTACAATCTATTTCAAATGATGGTGATCGATTTACCAAATAACAAGCTATAGAGATTGGTTTTTCCCACAACTCTTGCTGAAACTTAGCATTACTAAGCATGCTCCTTTCTCTTTGTAGAAGAGTCCTATTCATGTGTTCAACAACACCATTTTGCTGAGCGTGTAAACAATGGTTTTATGTCTTTTGATCCCAACTTCCTTACAATAATTTTCAAACTCCAAAGATGCGAACTCACCTCCATTATTTGTTCTTAAACACTTGATTGATATACCAGTTTTATTTTCAACCAAATCTCTAAACTACTTAAATACATTAAACGCATTATCTTTTCTTGTAAGAATATAGACCCACACCTTTCTAGAGTAATCATCTATAAATGCCACAAAATATGATGATCCTCCAAAATAAACTATAGGGGATGGTCCCTAGACATCTGAATGAATATAATCTAAAATACCCTTACTTGTATGAATCCATGCTTTAAACTTCTATCTAGATTGCTTCCCTTAAACACAATGCTTGTAGAAATTCAAATTCAAAGATTTTAAATTTGGAAGAGACTTACCATTTAACAATACCTTCAATCCTTTCTTGCTCATATGACTCAATCACTGATGCCATAAATTAGTAGATTCATTTTCTTCCTCAGATACCACTGTCACTTCATTATTACCGTACTCCCTTCAAGCTTGTAAAGGTTTCTAACATTTGTAGCCTTCATGACCACCAAAATTCCCTTGGACACTTTCATTAATCCACCTTGACTTGTAAATTTATAACCTCTAGAATCCAAAACTCCCAAAGAAATTAAATTATTTTTGAGTTCAAACACATGTATTACTTTTTTTAAAGTCCTGACAATACCATCAAACATTTTAATCTTAATTCTCCCAATCCTAACAGTCTTACAAGAAACATTATTTCCCATAAGAACAACACCGCAATCATTAGCTTGGTAAGAATAAAGCCAACTCTTATGTGGACACATGTGATTAGAAGCACCAGAAGCTAATAACCATTCCTCATGATATTGCAAGGAATTAGAAATAGATAAAATTTCATCAGCTATACATGAACTTGTCTCAACCAGATTTGCTACCTTTTTGGAGTCATCATTCTCTTCTTTCCACTCCCAAAAATCTTTCTTGATATGCCCTAATTTATTGTAGTACCAACATTTTCCCTTACCCTTTTTTCCTTTTGACTTAGATCTAGATGTATAGCTCTTGAATCTTCCCCTTTTTCCATGGATCAACCTCTAACCACCATTGCTTCTGATGTGGAGGTTTCTATGTTTTATTTCCTCCATGTCTCTTTAGACAAAAAATCTCCCACAAAAAAATAAAATTCAAGGGTGTTAGTTGTGCTAAAGCTAATAGAAGTGACTAAGTGATTCTAGGATTTGAGCAATGAACACAATAACGTAACTAGCTTGTCTTCATCTTTGATTTTTACACCCATACTAGCTAATTGACATATAAGAGTTTTGAAAATATTTAAATGATCAGAAATTTTTATACTTCCTTCATTCACAAACTATACATTTGCCTCTTCAAGTAGATCTGATTTGTGAAGCATTTTGTCATCTAAAGACTCTCCATTTTACTCCATAAGCCTACAACTGTATTCTCTCCAACAATATTAAAAAGAACATCATTTGCTAAACACAACCGAATTGTGCTTAGAGCTCATGTATCAAGATCCTCCCAATCTTCATCAATCATATTTGTAGGTTTCTTTGATTTCCAACCAACACTTTGTGCAATCCTTGGTGCACTAACAAATCACGCACCTTGAGCTTCCATAACTCAAAATTATTCTTCCCATTGAATTTCTCCACCTCAAACCTTGCATTCAAAACCTTTTCCATTTGATGCTACAAAACAAACACCAAATCCTAACACACATTTTGAAAAATAATTGATCTTATACCACTTGTGTAAATGGAAACGTAAAACCCATAAAACTAATAATAATTGCAGCAAAAGTTAGATGCAAAGAAATATAGAAGATAATTAAATGGAATCACATAATAATAGAGAAGACACAGGTTTACGTGGTAAAACCTTGACAATATGCCAAGGAAACATCCATGGGGAAAAGTATTATTATTCTTATTGCTTAGAGAAATTGATTACAACTTTCACACATATATTGCTCTTCAATTACAATTCATTACAATAATATGATTTAGCCTTCAAGGCAACAAGATATAAATAATATCTTCAAAATGTGTTGCACATAAAAAAATCCACCTTTGTTTTTATTTCTTTATTTTGTTTTGTTTTTAAATCTTTATATTTTCCAAAGGATTCCAAAGATAATATTTTCGAAAGACAAGACTTTTCTTTAATTCCCTTTTCTCTCTAAAGATAAAATATACTTTCTTTCTAATTTTGTTGTCAAAATCTAACATATTTCTATGTTCTTTCCCATTCTCTCTTAGCAAGGAGTGTTCTATTCAATTCACATTGACATGTTAGGTATCCATCTATCTCTATTTATTTTTGTTGATGTCTATATCTCTAATTGTATCTAAAAAAATTCACCCAAATAGTAGTCAATGTTAGTGATAGCATCTATTTCTAAAAATAAAGGAGAATTATTTCAATACCATCTCATTGTGTCAAGAAGAAAATGCTCCCAATGGTGAACTTGCATTTTATATATCCAAATTGTTTGAGTTGGGATGCATGAATGGTATAACAAAAACATACTTTACTTATGGACTCCTATATATACTTCAATACAAGCTTACTAACATTGGTTGTGAATGATTAACTTCAAAAATGCATCTTTTCCTTTTGTCAATTATAATTTTGTATTTCTTACCACCCAAACTAATGGTGGATCATACCCTTTTGATACCAATATCTCCTCTCTCTAAAATTACTTGTGGAGTATATTTAAAGACCGTTCTTATACTAGTATTTTTACTAACTCTTTAAAGGATCTAATCTATTTGTGTTCTATTAGTTGTATATTGTGGCTAATCCAAGATTTAGTGGCCCTTCCTATCTAAAAAGGTTTCTTGGTTATTGAAAATTAATTCATCTTACTTATAATATAATTACCTTGTAGCATATTAGATTTCAAATTTATGTTAAGTGATTATAAAATCTATGATAATATTTTAGGTATATTTGGAAAGAGATATTATTATTATATATGTATATATAGATATAGATTTATTCTTTTACATTGATGAGTAAAAATATTCACTAGTGTATAGTAATTTTTATAGTATGAATTTTTATAAAAAAAAAGAAAGTTGTGAGATTTTATAATATGATATAAATGATTACTTCTTGTTTTGAGTTATTAAAATTGGATTATATGATATAATTTCTCTTATTACCTTGTTATGTTTTATTAATGCACAATAATATGTATTATGGGTATACATTGACTATTATTAATTACTATAGAATGTGTGGGTTCTTTTGGTACCTTGCATGCACTAAGTCAAGATGAATTGGGGGAAATCAATCCAGTGGTACATGGTAGTTGTGTGTGTCATCTAGGTCTAGCCATAATATTTAATCTTGAACTATTGTATTCCATTTTTATAGTATGGACTAGTGATGTTGGGGATATGATTAATCCTAAAATCATGGTCCTATTGATTAAAGAGTTCATCAATTAAATTGTTATCATTATCTATGTTATGTCATCCTTTAACTATACTATTGGCTATTATAGTATGATGGAGTGTTAGAGTATTATGTTTTAGATTAAGGACATGTCATATTTTGAACCTTGTGATTTTACCATTTTGTTATCCAACCAAGTGTGTGATGGTTGAATTCCAGTTGTCAAACTACGATGTTTGTGCACATTACGTAGGAAAGGCCATCAAGTGATGAGACCCTGAGGCATAGGTCTGGCCCCTTAGGTCCTCGTATAATTGCTACATAGAAAACTTATGGGAGTTTGTTAATGTATTATGTTGTGGTCAAAAATTTGAAAGTTGTGTCTTGTCCTTGGCTTTGTTTTGGTTGTAAGATTTTGGGCATTACAATTGGCTGAAAGGTGATGAGGTGGTGCCCACTATACAGGTATAGCTAAAAGGAAGTGAAGCTCCCACATGACATTATAGTTCTCCTCGAGAATGAAGTGGGTTCCTTTATGAGAAAAGGATGCACCATTAGCTTATTTTATTAATGGGACCAACATGCAACATTATTTTTCAAAAGGAATTTCCTTCTGCCATGCATTGTTATGATGCCCATCTATGGAAAAAAATTCTTGTCAAAGTTGAGAGCTTCACCATTGGTCAAAAGATATGGGCTTCATTTCCAACAAGAATTTTAGGAGCAGCTCAAAGAGAGACATACATCGCCTCAACACTTTCTTTGAAGGTTGTGGGAATCATATGGCATTGAGGTTGTGCCATATCCTAGATTTTGAAGACCGTTTGCATGTACAACCTATTGCACTTTCTTTCATTTACAATGGCCTCATCATGAGGATGAGTGCTAGGCTCCAAGTGTCATTTTCTTTTGTCTTGTAATCTTCACCATTCCAAGGCCATTGTGCCTATGTATTCAGGGGTTTTATCTTTTTTAAAGGGGGAGTTAGTGAGTTTTGACAATTTTTTCTAGAGAGAACAATATTGTAATAATTTTAGTTTAGAATAGAAATAGCAGTTGTTGTCTTTCATTTCAAGACCTTAGGATGTGCCCCTAATGGGAAAGATTGAATGGTTTATACTATGCCTTTGGGATTTTATATTTTTTCTCCACCCAACAATGAAGAGGATGTGGTGTTTTATGTTAAATTATGTGGAATCAATTGTTGTCATTTATTTTTGTTCTTTGCTTCTATAATGTTGGATTTGCTTCTATTGCAGAATTTAAACCATTCATAGTCCCTTCTAAATTGTCTATAATTTTTTAAAGGATCTAATCTATATTATACAATGTTAGGAATGGATACACTAGTAGTTCTGACATATTTCCTTAGATAGTCTTATTTTAGTTTCTTTAGAATTTCCTTATTCCCCTTTCCTCCCTAAATATTTGAAGAATCAACTTCTAAAATCTTGGAGGTCGCTTTACAGATAGCATTTTTCAATCCCACATTTGTAAAGCTTCCCATAGAATGATGTTTGTCAAGAGAAGAAGTTTTTTCCATCAACACACATGTATAATTCAAGAAATGATTATTGAAATTATTGCCACCAAACTCATCCCATGAGTTAGTTGCTTTGACATGCTTGAATACATATTTAAGTATAGATTCTTTATCACATTGACTTTGAATTTTTTCCCATGTGTTTGAAAATTGGGCACGCCAAGCCTTCTTTGCTAAATAATTCAAGAGTCAAAATTATTCAAGATCCTCAAAAAAAAAAAAAGTTAGGGAAAATTTTCTCCAAGGATCCCAAGAGCAAGTCAAGGGACAACTTCATTAAAGAGGTCAAGAATGGGTTTTGAATGGTTTTCTAAAAAATCATATATCCAAAATAACAAACCAAATTATAAGAATGGAAGAATACATAAGTCCACATAATAAACTCTTTTAATAATTTATAAAATTCCAACAAACTAAAATAACTAGGGAGAGGCATTAACATATCTTTAATTTTTTCCCCAATTTTTTCAAAAATTAAAATTAAAATTATAAGAATACCATTTTTTATCCAAAATAATTCTTTCCAAATCACATAAATATTTTTTAGAATATTCAAGGAGTTTTAGAGGGCTAATTCACATATTTCAAAAAATATATAAAATTCAAGGATACCATATTGACCTAATATTACCCAAGAACACTCTTTTCTCAAATTTTTAAATTCAAATTATAAATCATAATCTTGGTAGGATTTACCTAAATATTGAATTAGCTATAATTTGATTCACACCCTTTCGAAATTCCAATCCAAGAAAGAAAATCCAAATTTCTTTCAAAGTGAGGATTTCCCCACAAAATTTTCTCTCCAATTCTCTTTTTTCCACGATGCATAATGAAAATAGATTTTTTTTCATCCCTAGTATTTCATTGAATTTTTATCTTAAGTAAATATTTAAAAAATAGAAGCACTTTGAACCGAAAGGCATTGGTGGTGACCGTTCTATGACTGGGGAGATCGACGATTGGTCTACAGAGGGAACTAAACAAAACCATTTGCACAACGATCAAACCAACCATGTTGTTTGATATACATTACAAAGTGTACAAAGAGAAGGATGGATATTTGTATGATTGAATGATGGTTGTATAGTGAGTCATAACGAACTGTGAAGCATTCGATTTGTAAAATTTTGTGAGACAATTTTGTAATCTGTTGGAAACACTTGGGTTATATATTTTGTAACGATTTGGGCTATAACCAAAGGTTTTCTTTCTAGTTATTTCCTATCAGTATGCCCTCTGAACCAGGACTTTGTATACTTTATTTTATATATTAATATATTACAGTGGCTTGCCACTTTTGCCAAAAAAAAAATCAATTAGAAATGCATTATATAATATTAATATTTCTAAATAATTAACTTGACACCATTAGTTTATTTCCCAAAATTATTAATATAATTAAATATTTCAAGTGGATTATATTTTTAAATGAATAATTATATACATGGATGATATGATTTTTTTAAAGAAAAGACGAGACTGTGTTATAGATATAATAAATGGAGTACAAAGATGTAAAAACTATAGAATCTCCTTGAATCCAAATAAGTGCATCTTTGGGGTGACAAAATGTAAGATCTTAGGTCACATTATATTTTAGAGGAAACAATCATTAAAGTGTAAAGGATACATACTATTTTAATATCCCACTACTTGGTAGTAAGGATTTGAAGTCATTCTTCGGTATGATCAATTTAATTCATAAATTTATTATTAGATTTATATAAATTGCAATTCCTTTGAATATTATTCTTAATAAGGAATCTAATATTGATTGGACATTAGAATCCAAAGTGGCATTCAACACAATTGAAAAAAACATTTGTTAATTCCCTTGTGTTAACTAGCCTAGATTATTCACAACAATTTTATATCTATTATTTTTCTTCTTTAACATTCATGCACTACTATTATCACATAAAAACTACTATTGACATAAAAAGAGAGAGAGAATTGTAAGAAAAAATTATTTTATAAGCTCTCAATTTACACATATATTTAAAGTAACCTTATAATAAAAATAGGTGCATGTACTAATAAAGGAAGTTAAAGTTATACCTTTGTAACTAGTATGAAAGTTATGTAGTAATAAAGGTAATTAGAGTTAAATTTCTTTGATGAGCACATTATAACTAGGGTTGGAATGCTTGTATATTTAATATGTGATAATTAATCTACATTTAACTATTTTTAGATTATTGAATTAATTTATGATCACAAGGTAAAAATTAAATATTCTTCCAATTATTATCCTCAAGGTAATGGTGTTGTACAATCTACTAACACAAATTTGATTGATGCTATTAATAAATTATTAGATAATAATCCTAGATTCTAGCATACATAATTGAAACTTTATTTAAATGTTAATAGGATTAGATTAAAGTATACCTTAGGTACTTCCCCTTTGATGTATGTTCAAGATTTCTTATTTTCTCTATAAACCTTAAGAACTTTATCTTGAAATTTATGAAAGAGTAAATGGATGTAGATGATAATATTGAATCTAGACTCTTGAATTTTGTATTATTAGAATAAAATTAGAGATGTTTCTATAGAGAAATTTATCAAATACCATAGTGTGGTCAAAATATAGTTTAATAATAGAGATAATTTTATTTCTTTTATATTGTTGATTTAGTCCTAATGTGTGATAAAGTCCATAAAATAAAAGAAAAAGCTCAATTTCATAAATTATGGTGAGGTATTTTCTAGATTTTGAAGATCCTAGGAGAAAACACTTTTAGGTTATGAATTTTAACTAGTTAGTCTATTGTTGTTCCTTGCACACACATACCCTCTTTTTCCTTAGTAAAATGAGGACTCCATTTTCTTTGCTTGATTTCTTGCTTTATTTTTAAGCCTAATTTTGGTTTATATTTTACCTTGTGTTTTATTTTTAATATTTTGTCTCCAATTACATTTTTGAGTTTTTCATCCTTACATGAGAGTGAAGGAATCTAAAAAACTCCAAATTTTCTTACAAACCAAACTTTTCAAAGGTTTGTTGCATCATATTCATGAAACTTTAAAATTTGTTCATCCTTGCATGATTGTAAAGGAATATTTGAAACCTCAATTCTTGACGTAGGGTATGACAACAACCAACCTACCACTCACCTCTACAATAATGTAAATTTTATCATACATACCTCTTGAGTTTTTTTTCTTGTTTCACTTATTATATTTTCAATTTGCTTTCATGCATTTGTGTTTTGAAGTAATTCATTTATTTCTTTCCTCCTCATGGCCATTTTTCCTAAGATTTGTGTTTTTGATTGTAGTGAATCATTTCTAGTGTTCATCCATTTTCTTTCTATCCTTCACATTTTTAAATAAGTACAATTTTTGTCTCAATTCATTGATGGCATTTTATTTTTATTATTTATTTCCTATTGGTTTGTTGGTTAGTTTATTTATCTAGGGTTGTTATTTTGTATTTTAGTGTATTCATGTTGTTAGGGTTTTTTTGTGTTATTTTGTATTCCTTTTTATTATTATTATTTAGTGTGCCCTAGCTATATGTTCATTTTCCTCTATTAGATCCAAATTTTTAGGATTTGAAGAGTTGAAGGTTGTCATAACCCACTTTTAAAACTCTCTTATTAATTATTGTTGGAAGAATGAAGAAGATCATATCCCTTGCTATCAGTTTTTGTTGTCATTGATATCATCATATATAAGTTGCAACTTATATAAGAGAGTATGCAAGAGTATATGAGAGTATGGGATAGATATGTGAATTTTAGTGGAAGCAAAAAGGAGCAAAGTGTGATCTGTTGTCATGCGAATTTTTGGAATTACAAGTGAACTGAATCTGCACTTGAGGTGTACCTCTATCAGTTCAATTTTGGTGGTTAGCCATTCTGTTACTTCATTTTTGTAGGAAGTGAGCCTCTCATTTTGGACAGTGAGTCCTGGCAATAAGCCACCTTGTCATATCTTATAACCGGTTATACTATATTGTGAGTTAATCCTCACCATGGTTTTTCCCATTTTAGGTTTTCCACGTAAACATTTTGGTGTCTCTTGTGCTCTGTGTTTCATGTTTTGTTGATGATTTTCCTTATCTTAATTATCATATGCATTAGTTTAATCAGATGGTGTTTGTTCAATAATTTTGAGAATATACTAATTCACCCCCCCTATCAGTATATTGGATATTTAACAATTGGTATCAGAGCCTTGTTCCTTTGGAGAAGTCTAATAGCTTGAGGGAGATCTTGGTGATTGAACAAATGGCTAATAATGTAGAGCTTCGTAATGCCCTAGATGATCTTGATAAATCTAAAAATGAGAATAAATATTTGAAAGAAAATCTTGATGAAGTGAATGAATGTGTCCAAAAGTTGAAGGAGAAACTAAGGAAATTCAAAGAGAGACATAGAGAAGTCAGTGATCAACTGCAACAAGCAAATGAAGAAATTACTAGACTGAAGTTGTAAGTGGAAGAAAATAATAGGATTGAAGAATGCTTGAATGCTGAAATGAAGGACAAGTCTAATGAATGTTCCAGGCTTGAACAAGAAGTATTGAATCTGAGAGTAGAACTGGAGAAGGAAAAAGTTTGTGAGGATAGTTTCAAGTCAAGTTCTACCAAACTTAATGAATTGATTGCAAGACATAAACCTTCTAAAGATAAAGGTGGATTGGGATTAGAAAGAGGTGAAATCTCAAAAGTAGTAAATGATCAGAAGACTCAAGAAAAAGGGAAACAAAAAATAAATTTTGGGAGGAAACCACCTGTCAGACAACCGAATGCACAAAGGTACCCATCCTTCAATGGAACTTTATTTTCTTGCAACAAGTTTTGACATAAGGCAACTAAATGTAGAATTAGGATGAATCAGTTCTCTGGTTCTTTCCCCAGACAATGTTATGCCTATAAAAAGTTTGGACATAAGGCTAGTGATTGCAAAACTCATATGGTGAACAGATTTAATGGAGGTAGAGTAAATCAATCTTTTACTGGTTATTGCTATAATTTCAATATGTATGGGCACAAATAAAATCAATGTAGAACAAGGTTTAATGGAAGTCAATCAAGTCAAATAAATGTTGTATGTAATAATTCCAACAAACTAAGACATATTTCAAAGGTATGCATAAGTAAAAAGGGAAAACAACCTGCTCCGAAAAAGAAGAATGAACCTGAGAAGAAGGTTGATAAAGAATAAGTTAAGCCAAAAATGAGTAAGGTGTGGAAAAAGAAAGAGGAATCAGAATCTGTTGATGCATCTATACCCTATGGTGGTGTAGATAGTTCCTCCAAGAACTAGACCTAGCATGGTCTTAGGGGCAGCTTTAGTGGAAATTTGTTTGAACCCCCTATTTTTAGGTGTGTCAACTCTTGGCACAAAGTGTTGTTGAGAAGATTGTGTAGGAAAAGGTTTTGAAAAAGAAACTGGATGAAAAGATGCATGTATGCTCGCTTGCGGAGCATATTAGGGTTTTCCAGTGAGAATGAAAGGTTTTGTCAGCTTTTCGAATTTTGAGTGCATTAAATGTGAATTAGGGCATTGTATTTGTGTATAAAGAAAAATTATGAAGGCATTTCGATAACTTTTGTATTCAAAGAAGGAAAAGAGTAACTTAGAACGATTTGGAGTGAATTGCGGTGTGACTAGTGCAAACCCTAGTTTCAACAAATTGTGAAGAAAAGGGTACTTCTCGATTTTGTGTTATTGCAAGCTTGTGAAAATTGCTTCTTGAATCTATTTAAGAACTCGAAATATAGAGAATGGCAACTCCTATGGTCATAAATGCAACAGAGAGACCTAGACCCTCTTACAGAAAATACTCGATGAAGGTATTTGAGGATGACCCTATGGGTGATTTTTCTTCTATTCCCCATGGCATCATGCCGATAAAAGATACAAGGATGTATATTAGGGTTAAGTCGAAAGAGTTCAATCATATCAAATTGATTGACATGTGGATGAATGATCTCACTAATGATGAATTCTTGGTAAATCCTGAATATATGAATCTTGTGATGATGAATTTGGATCAATGGAACAATTTCTCGAATTTCAATTCTACAATCAATGATCCTTATGTAAAAGCGATCCTAAGCAAAATTCATGATCAATTCTTGTGGACCCATGAGCCACATTTGATAACCAAGGAAGCAATTAGGGTTTTCACCAGACTATGTGACACTGAACCAGTCCCTATGCTGAAAGCAGTGAAGAATGAAATGGTAATGAGTCTTACCATTGCAAAATATGATAGAAGGGATCTTGCTACTAAGTCTATCACAAATCCAGTCATGAAGTATGCATCTATCATGATTGGACACAAAATATACATCACCAACAAATAAAATTTGGTGTCTGTCACATCTATCTTTACTGGTTATGATATGTTTGTAAATGGTAAGAAGTATGATCTATGTGAGATCCTCAATAAATAGCTTCTTCAAAACTTGAGAATGTCAAAGGAGAAGAAATACTCTAAATTTGGTTCTCTGATTATGTGTTTACTTTTCTATTTTCTAAGGACGCTTTTGAGAAAATATGGAACTATGTATTGGGATCCATCCCAACCCGTTGCACATCATATTTTTGAGCACATGAGCAAGCTGGGTGATGCGAACAATGTAACAAATTACTTTAAGACATTCTTCTCTATTTTTAAGAAGAATATGAATGAGAGAGAGAGACGGGGTTCCAAGGAAGATTGTCGAAAAGTATAAAAATGAGATTATATTTTGTGTATCTTCTGATGAGTGTATGATAGAAGTGGTTGAACCCCAGACCATCTAGATTCAACCTTTGGGTTATGAAGTCTTAGATGATGATGTTGAAGGCTATGTGAAACTCTTGTTGAAGAGTCTAAAGGATCTGAATGAACCCTGAATTGGGACTTATGCAGAGAAGTCAATGGAAGTCCACTTAGAGCCCAACAAAGCTAAATCTCAAAAAAATGTAAAGGCAATGTTGAAGAAATTGGGTTTCACTCATCAGGAGATAGCTCTAGGAAAATCTGCACATGGAAAAAATTCTAAAGAACTACCCAATGTAAGGAGATCCGATAGGACCCGTCCTTCCATACCATATTTTGGTCCCACTACAATGAATTATGTACCCAACAATGTAGATAAAGGTAAAGTCCTAGTTCCTTCCAGACCTACTACTAGATCTAGGAAAATAAAAGGTGTTCCTCCAGTAGTCCCTATCAAGTGAAGAAAAGAAAATTATTCTAGGGAGAAGAACATGAGTGTAACTGATGATCAAGAAGAAGAGGAAGAAGACCCTGCTACAAAATTGACAAGAAAGAGAAGGGTGAGGGCTTCCTCTGGTGCATCACAGGAAACCAATGTTGGCTCAAGGAAATTTCTTTATGTTTCCTCGTCTGAAGATACTGATGAACAAGATGCTAATGATGCAAAGAAGACTAAAGTTGAAGATGAAGTTTCTCTAGACCAAGAAGTACAAAAATACTCCCTGGTAAGACTTAGTTCTCCTCTTAAGCTTGATGTTTTGGTAAATAATATGTTGAATCAAGACAATATGGTGAATTCCACAACGAAAGTGTACAATTTAGTAGGAGAAGAGGATAAATAAATAATAATTCTAGCTATCATCAAATATTTTATTATTTTGGAAGCAAAATGGGACAACATTAAGTGTGATGTTCCTAAGAATTTTTGGGAAGTTCTAATAAAAAGAAGAGTAGAGGAAACTGAGTTAAAAGAGAGAATAAGAAATAAAGCATACAAGGAAATTGCATCCTCTCTGTCTCCAAATAATTTAGAATCCTTGAAGAGGATTTGTGCTATAAATTTCAAGGAGAAAAGAAGATTTAACACCTTGATATCAAAAGATAAGAAATAAATCAAAGAAATAAGGAAGGAAACAATAGGTATTGTCAAAGATACTATGGAAAGGTATGGCATG
Source organism: Sequoiadendron giganteum (assembly GCA_007115665.2). NCBI lineage: Eukaryota > Viridiplantae > Streptophyta > Pinopsida > Cupressales > Cupressaceae > Sequoiadendron > Sequoiadendron giganteum. The sequence goes on along the minus strand of CM021108.1, from coordinate 514,375,885 downwards.
ATCGGTGCATCCGGTTCAACATCTGAGCCTAGAAAATAATCATCTACAGAAGTGATTCAAGAAAATCCTTCCAGTGATGTTGATGATAATATTCCTCTGGAAGTGAATACCACCATTGTCCCTCCGGAAATTGGTAGTATAGATGTTCTACTAGAGATCAATGTTGCTGATGAGAATCTAAAAAATGAAGAAAATGTTGAAGAAAGTGTTGAAGTAGTTCATGTTGCTACCCCTCCGGTACACCTTGAAGAAGCAGATAGAGATAAAGGAGAAGAGGAGAAGAGGGAATAAGAAAAAGAAAAAGAGAAAATTGAAGAGGAGAAAATTGAAGAAGAGAAGATAGAAGAAGAAAATCTTGTAGAAAAGGAAAAAGAAGATGAAAACAAAAATGAGAAATCAGATAGCATTTTTGGAAAGAATGAAGTATCCCAACAGGTTGCAGAATCACAGAAGTCCACTAGAGAATCTTCCTCTGGTGATGATTTTTTGAAAGGACTGTTGTCTAAGCAGATTAGATTTCAACCGGTAGTTCCTCTTAAACTCCTGCAACTTCCAATGAATCAAGGTTTTACAAACTTGAATAAGATTTCTTTTGTGCACAAATTGGTATTGGGTGATGTATTTCATGCATCTAGTAGAAGAGAAATCTTGGAGATGCATCAAAAAGGGACTGAGTTGATTGAAGATGCCATTAAGGCCCTGCAAGATGTTACACTAGATATATTTGTTGACACATCTCTCTCTGGTGGAGAAATTAAAGCTTCTTTTGGACTCCTTTAAGGAGCATGCCTTAGGGATTATTGAGAAAAAACGTGGGATGCATAAAATAAGTTGTATGAGAAAATATTGTTGATCCTTCATGATAAATGTGCCTTGACACATACCAATATAGAGAAAAGACTTGAAGCTATGAAGGCTTGTGAAGTTGAAGCTAATGTTGTTTTTTCATACTGTATAAGGTGGCCTGACGCCACTCAAAGTATAAAAAATCTAGTGGACTCCATTGAGTCCCAGTTGACCATTATCTCCAGCACCTACAATGTATCAATGGATAGAGATAGATCAACTTGGAATGCTCTTTCCATACATAGAGAAAATTTATTTATGTTACAGAAGCAGAAGGAAGAGATGATCCAGAATTTCAGCTTGCTTGGTGATAATGTGAGAATGGAGTATGCTCCGGTAGCCAATGCTTTGGCTAATGCTGAAAAATTGGACAAGATAAATCTGACTTTGGACTCTCCGGATGAAGCTAAAGAAAATTTCATTGCTTTAGAATCTTTGGAAAAGTTTTTGGTATCTGCTAAGACGAGTTGGGAGGATGGTAAAGTGGCCTGGCAATGCATTCTATAGGAATTGCAAAGTGCACCCTCCTTTGGGTAAAAGATTTCTTTTGTTTTACATTGTATGAAATAACTCCTTAGGGGGAGTTCAAAAGTTTTGATTCTATTTTGGACCATAACTTTCTTGTTTGGTTTGACCTTTGTCCTTGATGTCAAAGGGGGAGAAGAGGAATGAGAAGTTTTGTATATTGAATTTTTGTATATTTTGTACGATTTTTGGCACATGTTGCCATCAATGACAAAGGGGGAGATTTTTGGAAGAAGGAAGATCATATCCCTTGCTATCAGTTTTTGTTGACATTGATGTCATCATATATAAGTTGCAACTGCAAGACTAAGATTTATTAATCTGATATTTTGAACCGGTAGTATAAAATTATCCTCTGGTATTTTTCTCTAACACCTTATCTGATAAACAGTGACTACCTTAGTTTTAGGGAAGCGGACTGTGTGAACAAATGATCGTGGTGATCATGGTATCATTCCTGTTGCTCACATATTTTTTTGTTGGGCGACCTATCAAGCGGATAAAGATGTATTCGATTAATTTTGTTTGTGTAATCCATTCCGACATACCACTTGATTGAAATGTTTTTGAAGAAGTTTTTGGAGCCAACCTGATTGTTAACTTATGGACAATCAGATATATATACAAGTTGTTTTAAAGATATGAAAGATAAGAGAGTATGCAAGAGTATATGATAGTATGTGAAAGATATGTGAATGTTAGTGGAAGTGGAAAGGAGTGAAGTTTAATATGCTAGCATGCAAATTCCTGGAATTACAAGCGAACCAAATTTGCACTTGAGGTGTACCTCTATCAGTTCAATTTTGGTAGTTAGCCATTTTTTTACTTCACTTTTGTAGGTAGTGAGCCTCTCATTTTTTACAGTAATTCCTAGTAGTAAGCCACCTCCTTGTAATCTCTTATGACCGGTTATACTATATTGTGAGTTAATCCTCACCTTTGTCACACTACACACTCTTTTTGAACCGTAGAGAAAATAGGTTGGATGATTACCTATTCTACCTAGGTTATTCAAATTTGTCCTAGGGTCCCAAATTGGATTGAGTATCAACCTCAAAGGTGATTCAATTATCAATAGGGAAGGACCTAGGAGGAGTTATTTAAACTTAAAAGGGTTCACCACCAAGCAAAATCTTGGAAAAGAAAAATAAGCATTCAACTCACAAAACCTAATAATGCAATCTAAATGAATGATTCCAAACAATGAACTTATGAAACAAAAAGTTAGGGTATGTGTACCCGAAAGTTATGGAAATGTAATGAGTATTTGGTAAATGAAAAAATTCTTTCAAAAAGTGCTATGGAGGACTAAGATGCCCTTATTGTTGTCTTAGCCCCACCGCTATTTTTTGAGGAAAATGTGGAGTCTTCGGATGTCGAAACCATATTTGAAGGAATTTATGAAAAAATGACCTGAGGAGGACTAAGATGCCCTAGGTGGCGACTTAGTCCCATTCTAAAATTTTGAAATCTCCAAATGTGGTCCTAAGGTCCAAGGTCTGCACTTCCTTCTCCTCAGATCTCAGGTTCTGAATCTTTCAGATTTGGCCTCTAGGTGAGTTTCGGTGAAGATGACAACTTTGGGATGCAACTTTGCAACTTTTCACTCCAAATTATCTTCAAGTCTTCAACCTAAATCTACAATCACAAACACACAAGAGGAGAATTTTTTTTATTTTTAGTGAATGGGGGTTTGTCTTGGTCAAACCCCTTGTTGGTAATTAAACCTTGAAATAGAAAGAAATGGAGGGAAATGATGAATGAACAAATTGTCATGTTACAACTCACCGAACCCTTATTGTGAAATCATAAAGGTTGTGTGAAATGGATAGCTTGGATATAGATCTTGAATCGAATGAATGCTTGATAGATCTTGACTTGAATTGCTTGCTTGAATCAAAACTCTACATCACAAATGTTAGCTCAAAAACACACATGATGCAAAAATCTCCTTGATATGATAGTTGAATCTTGATGATGGCTCCAAATTCTTGATGAATTTCTCTTTATCTCATAAAATTTCCTTAGGAATGAATGAATGAACCTTGTATTTATACTTATTCATGCTTAATATCTCAAAATTACAACACAACAAGCCGACATATGAATTCATTAATTAAAGGAGGCTAAATTTCGCTAGAATTTAAAATTAAATCCTAAAAAAAGGCTTAAGGGGGACTAAGATGCCCTAGGTGGCATCTTAGTCCCAAGTCCTGAAACTTGGGGCACATACTCCAAAAAGGGGCCCATTTAAGGTTTCATTGAAATCAGGGTCCCAAGACCTTGGGGTGACAAAGATGCCCTAGTTGGCATCTTAGTCCTGACCCAAAAATTAGGGACAATCACCTAGAATCATTAAATTATCATTTATTCATTAATGTTTGTTGAGATTTTCTAGAAAAGATATAGTTTATAAGGCTTGTGGATGCAAAATAGGACCAATTAAGACATAAATAAAGATAAATAAAGCAAGGCGGGCTCAAACAAGTGTAAAAATGCAAGGGTATGCATTTTCCTAAACTACATTTAGCCCCCACTTTAGTGAGAGGATGAACTTGCTTCAAACTCACATTGAAGTAGCCAATCACACAATCAAGAGGGGTTCAAATGTACAATGCTAGTAGGATGGGATGACAGTGACCAATAGGGTGGACAAGCCCCTAGGATCAAGATCCTATGGCAAACCAACATAGGAACAAAGGAACACACATGTAGACGATATATGAAGCCATAACCATACACCATCAAGGATAGAAAAAAATAAACAAAAATCAAAATGAAAAATGCAACAGATCAAGCTTCGATTGGTTGTCCAACGCGTTGTGGACCGGGTCTAGGTTGTTTGTACAAAAAGGTTTACAAGTGGAACACGTTGTTCACTATGCAAACAAAAGTGCATTCTCACGAGGGCTAGTGAAGCTAGTTTTTTACTAGGTGAGCCCCATGAGGTCCATATCAAAGTCATAACCCCATGACTTTAATAAGGACAAAAATGCTTGCTCACAAGGGATAGTGAAGCTAGTTTTTCACTAGGTGCGCCCCAAGGGACCATATCAAAGCCATACCTCCATGACTTTAATAAGGTACAAAAATGAATGCTCACAAGGGCTAGTGAAGCTAGTTTTTCACTAGGTGAGCCCCAAGGGACCATATCAAAGCCATACCTCCATGACTTTAATAAGGTACAAAAATAAAATGCAACACAACAAGAAAGAGGGATGTTCGAAGGGATTTTTCTTAGTTCATGTGAGGTCTTAATCTTAGGGGACATTGTTCCTAATGTGTCCAAGAGAGGACCAATCAAAGGATAAAAGATTCAAAACTTAGGGAATGTGGTACGTCGCATCACCACTAAGGGGAATGTAATATGCTAAGATAGATCACACTCTTGAAGGAAATTACTCCCAATGTCACCAGAAAGAGAAAAACACATCGCATGAAGTAATAAAATCACATCAAGGAACATGAAAAAGAAAAATTCAAATGAAATCATGCCAAAATAATGCCAATGTATGCCCCCACTTTAAGGAAATTGTTAAAACACCATGCTGTGAGAAATTACTTTAAAGTAGACAAACATGGAAAAGAAAAAGGAAAAGAGGGTTTCCCCCCATAAACACATAAGGGATCTATGGATTTGGGGTCAATATCTACCTTTTCTACAATGATATTAGAGAGCTTAGAACTGTCATCATTCCCTAAATACATATAGAACTAGAAGAATGACACAAACAGAGTGAAAACAAAGAAAAACCTTTTGGGTCAACATGGAAGAGACATAGGGTGTCTCGATGCCTTGCGTCATCCCCAAAAGGAAAACACAAGAAAAAAAATAGAAAAGAAAAGATAAAGAAAATATTTTAGGTCAACATGGAAGAGACATAGAGTGTCTCGATTCCTTGCATCATCCCCAAAAGGAAAACACAAGACAAAAATGAAAAATGAAAAGTAAAGATCAATGAAAAGGAAAAAACTGATGACATATAGAAGAATGTAGGTACAAATATAGGAATGCACAAAGAGAGAGAGAGAACCTAAAATAAAACATCATAGGGGATCACATTGCGCACATGCAATCACACAAAATAGAAGGAAATAATTCAAAAGACTAGTAAAACACATGCGAGTCAACCATCCAATAGGTCATATGCATCCCAGTCTTGTTTAGTATATGCAGAATGCAGATCACTAGTGAGATGGACAACATCAAGTGTTGTACTAGGAGAATTACTAGGTTCAACATGTGGTGAATCACTCAATTTAGGAGGATCATCATAGTTGTAATCATTTAAGCTCATGGAAGAGGAAAATAAAAAATTCAACTCGTTATGCACTTGCTCATCAATCTTGGTTGTCTATTCATCGTCATCCAAGTTAACCACGACAGGAGGACAAATAATAATATCCTTAGAAGGTGTTGGTCCTTATTGTGTTGGAGACATTGGATCTATTGGTTTTGTTAATGGAGGAGGATCATCGTTTATTGCTTCTATCAAGTTCATATTTTGATTTTCAATTTTATTCTCTGTGTTTAGCTTGCAAGCAATAGCATGACGTTTGTACCTACAGTCTCTAGCATTTCAGTTTCTTTTATTTTGTTTTTTAAGTTGTGTTTGTGTAGGAGCGGGTTGGTCAACCATAGGTTCCTTTTTTAAGGGAAGAATAGAAGAAACCATGGATGGTTGTTCAACCACTTTCTCTTTGGCTTTATAAATTTTCTTAGGAGGCAGATTAGGACTTATTTGTTTTTCTCTTGGTCTTTTGTAGGACATAGGGTAAAGGATTTTTGATGGATGGGTCTTGGTTAGTGGGAAGGGCATTAGGCTCAATATTGTTTTCTTCAAGTGGAGAAGGTTCAAGCATGGGTGGAGTAAAATTCTCAAGGGATAACTTAGCTATGCATTTTTCTTTAAATTTTTGGTAGGATAGGAAAAGGAAATCCTCACGAGGTCTTATAGGTTCCATAGGCTTAGGCCAAAAATAATCTAAGGAAAAATTTCCACGGGAAGATGGAGGTCTAAAGCCACTATGGTTCATGATGAATATTTTATTTCTGACTGGAAACTTTAAGTACTTATGGACAACTTATGGGACCACATTCATGGAGTGAAGCCATTTGTAGCCTAGATTCATATGAAATTGATCCGAATTAGAGATGATAGAGAATGCTACATTTAATTTCTTCAGTCCTACTTGTAAAGGGAGTGTGATCAAGCCCATCATAGCACGATCAAAACCTTCATGTGTTTTAATCCATGCTTTCAGTTTATCATATCTATCTTGGGTAAGTTCATGCACATATAATTGTTCTTTTGTGATCACATTCTCTCCACAGGTGGGATCAATTAAAATCCTAGGAGTGGGCTTGTTATTGATTTTACCGGCTATGTAAAGAGGACCATTAGGTGCATGTTCAATTGTTTCTTTGGAATAGAAAGTAATATCAATAGGAATTTTGGTTTGTTGTTTACAAGGCTCGATATCAATCACTCCTATCATTGTATTAATAGGACTTTGGTCATTAGTATCCATAGGACTATGTTCATCATCATCCATAGGATTTTGTTCGTTATTGCTCATGTTATCATCATCTATGTCAACATTCATCACATTGGGCTTAGTTTCACTAGCCTTAACAAATGAAATATTGTGGTTAGGCATGGGATTGGTAAAGATTTGCAAGTTTTGGTTAGGGTGAGCTACACATTTATTACCTTTTTAATTCACACCTCCAATTTGGATATGATTGGAATCAATGAGGTCTTGCATAATATGCTTAAGATTATTGCAATGTTATGTATCATGCCCTTTTGTTGGTGATAAGCACAATAGGCATTGTGTATAAAGATCGAAGGTAATGGGTTGCTAGAGTCAAGAGGTCGAACGGGAGGTAAGGTAAGCATGTTTTTGTTTATTAGCTAAGTCATGACATTTTGAAGTGTGTCAGGTAAGGGAGTAAATTGCCTTTGCGGATCCCCAAAGGTATAAGGATTACTCTTCTTTATAGCAGCTACTTGGGTATCAACTTGTTGGGTAGGTTGAGAGGTGGAGTTTAGTTGAAGGAAACTTTTGTTTTGTATTCTAAAAGGCTAGTAGGTGTTTTGGTTTCAAGGTTCAAAATTTTCAGGATGGGTAGAGGTGGATTTAGGTTCACAACTACCTACAGAATTTTGATAGTCTCGAAGGGCAGTGCACAAGTGCATGAAGGAAGGTAATTTCATCATGGTAAACTTATATCTTATCTTACTTTGTAAATTCTCTATGAACATATTTTGAAGGTGGGAATTAGGAATCTTCACACTGATTTGGGAATAAAGCGATTGGTAATAGGAAATAAAGTCACTGATCTTTTCACTCTCATTTTTCTTACATTTCATCAAATCAGCTAATGTCATTTTAGGAACCATATGCACTTGGAAATGGTTAATAAAGGCTTCAAAGAGTTCATTAAATGAACAAATTGAGTTATTCGGTAATGCAGAAAGCTAGTCCAAGGCAATGTCTTTTAAGGATCAGGGAAAAAGCTTAGCCAAAAGTTTGTCAAGGATAAAGTCACTACACAAAGCAGTAAAGGCATTAACATGATTATCATGATCTCTCTTTCCTTCATATTTCTCGAATCTACGGATCTTTATACCTTGTGGCACTGGAGTTTGAAATATCTCCAAGGATAGTGGGTTGCTTTTGACATAATATGAAGGTGGAACATTTTGATTTTGATTGATGGTGGAAACTTGACGTTGAATGGGTGAAAGGATTTTTAAAAGGTGGTTAATGATAGGATCATTTCTTGTGGTTTGAGATGGAGGTGAATATGGTGGTGGTATGTATGTGTTGGAAGGTCCAATGAATGGATTGCTTATAGGAGGAGATATAATATTAGATGCCACATAAGTATAAGGAGCACTAGTGGAAATTTTTGAGGTAGGAAGGATATTGCTAGTTGGTTTCATTGTTGTGGTCACTTGAGGATTGGTATAAGTGGGAATTGAGGTAATTTTTGAAGAGGGAGGAGTGTGATTTCCTCCTTGGATTTTCACATTGTTTAAAGTTTGAGCACCATTAGTGGTGGAAGGAAGATGTTTTCCAAATATTTGAGCTATGTTACACAAAAATTCTAGTCCTTCATCACTTTCCATCATGCGGTGAATACTATCTATGGAAGGTATAACAGTGTTGGAAATTTTTTCAGTACTCGCTTGATCTTGTAAATGGGCTAAATATTCATGCATTTTTATTATGTTTTCTTGAGGGATATGATCAATCATTGTTTGAACACTCAACATTGCACTTTCTCATGCAAGGGATAAATTAAAGGAAGTGTAATAAACACAATATCATATGCTTGCAATTACACTTGAAATGAAAGAAATTGGAAGAATTACAATTCTACAACCTGAAACAGGAAACTAGAGGCAACAAACAAAAGCACAGAAAAGAAATTATGAATCATGAAAACTGGAAAGTCAAAGTCATTAGGGAATAAGATGTTAATAAGGGCGTCTTGGTCCTACTAGTGTGATTTTGAGGTTCCAGGGGCTAGAATAGATAGTAAAAAACAGAGAGAGGGTTTTGAGCCAAAAACCCTAAAAGGGACTAAGACGCCAGGAACAGAATTTTAGTCCTAGCAGAGGTTTTTGGTAGAAAAATAGGAAATTTTAGATTGTCTACAGTGTTCACTATTTTCCTATTCAGGGACTTTGTGTTTGGAAATAGAAAACTATGCAAATGAATGTAAGAAAAATGAACTAGTGACAAGCAATTGAATGAAAAGTTGAATGCATTTTTTTCAATTTTGAATGCAATAAAATTTTTTGTAAATGCAATTAAGATGATTAAAAATGCACTTTTTCAATTTTTCAATGAAATAAGATTATGCAAGAAAGCAAAAATGAAACCTATATGCACTTTCACTAATGCAAATATGAAAAACCCTAGATGCAGTTTCACTAATGCAAGATGTAATGCAAGAATGAATGCAACCTAGATTTAGGACCAGACTCCAAATCATAAAATGAATGCTCAAGAAGTCCGGCTCACCAAAATGAACTATAGAGAAAATAGGTTGGATGATTACCTATTCTACCTAGGTCATTCAAATTTTTCCTAAGGTCCCAAATTGGATTGACTATCAAACTCAAAGGTGAGTCAATTCTCATCAGGGAAGGACCTAGGAGGGGTTCTTTAAACTTAAAAGGGTTCACCACCAAGAAAAATATTGGAAAAGACAAATAAGCATTCAACTCACAAAACCTAATAATGCAAGCTAAATGAATGATGCAAACAATAAAATTATGCAATAGCAAGTTAGGGTATGTGTACCTGGAAGTTTTGGAAATGTAATGAGGATTTTTGAAATGCAAAAATGTTGTCAAAAATTGGTATGGGGGACTAAGACGCCCTTACTATTGTCTTAGTCCCACTGCTATTTTTTGGGGAAAACACATAGTCTTCTGATGTTAGAACCAGATCTAAAGGAATTTCTAAAAAATGACCCGAGGAGGACTAAGACACCCTAGGTGGTGACTTAGTCCCATTCTAAATTTTTAAAATCTCTAAATGTGGTCCTGAGGTCAAGGTCTACACTTCCTTCTCCTTAGATCTCAAGTTCTGAATCTTCTGGATCTGGCCTGTAGGTGAGTTTCCATGAAGATGACAACTTTGTGATGAAACTTTGTACTCCAAATGGTCTTCAAGTCTTCAACCTAAATCTGCAATCACAAACACACAAGAGGAGAAAAACTTGTTGATTGTTAGTGAATTGGGGTTTACCTTGGTCAAACCCCTTGTTGGTAATTAAACCTTGAGATAGAAAGAAATGGAGGGAAATGATGAATGAACAACTTGTAATGTTACAACTCACCAAACCCTTGTTGTGAAATCAAAAAACTTATGTGAAATGGCTAGCTTGGATATAGATCTTGAATCAAATGAATGCTTGATAGATCTTGACTTGAATTTTTTGCTTGAATAAAAACCCTACATCACAAATCTTAGCTCAAAAACACACATGATGCAACAATCTCCTTGATATGATGCTTGAATCTTGATGATGGCTCCAAATGCTTGATGAATTGCTCTTTATCTCATAAACTTTCCTTAGGAATGAATGCTCAAGTTGCTAGGATAAAAATGAATGAATGAACCTTGTATTTATACGTATTCATGCTTAATATCTAAAAATTACACCACAACAAGTCGATATATGAATTCATTAATTAAAGGAGGCTAAATCCCACCAGAATTTAAAATTAAATCCCAAAAAATGCTTAAGGGGAACTAAGACACCCTTGACTAAGACACCCTAGGTGGTGTCTTAGTCCCAAGTCCTAAAACTTGGGGCACAAACTCCAAAAAGGGGCACATTTAAGGTTCCACTGAAATTAGGGTCCCAAGACCTTGGGGGGACAAATACGCCCTAGGTGGCATCTTAGTCCCAACCCAAAAATTAGGGACACTCACCTAGAATCATTAAATTATCATTTATTCCTTAATGTTTGTCAGGATTTTCCAAAAAAATATATAGTTTATAAGGCTTTTGGATGCAAATAGGACCAATTAAGACATAAATAAAAATAAATAAATCAAGGAGGGCCTAAAAAAGTGTGAAAATGCAAGGGTATGCATTTTCCTATACTAACTTTTATTCAAATTTTCCTAAAAGCACTTGGAAACCAAGTGAAATGGAAGTGAACTAGCTACATCAACAACACTACAAACACCTTCTCAACATATCTACAACATCTGCAACACAAAAAATCTCCACACTAGGGGTTGACATCATACCACAACACATACACACTTGAAACTATTGACAACAAAACCAACAATCTCCAATAATATCCCCAACTATATTGGAGTTTGACATCAATGACAACACCAACAATCTTCCAACAATCTTCCCAAATATATTGGAGCTTGACATAAATGACAACACCAACAATATTCCAAAAATCTCCCCCTTTTTCATTGATGGCAACACTAGCTTTAAAAACCATCAACAACAAAAGCAACTATCATCAACAACAACAACTCTAAAACAACAACACTCCCCCTTACTGTGGAATCTCTTACACTTTTGTTCCTTGTGTTTTTCAGATACTATTCTCTCCCCTTTCTATTCTCTCTCCCTATCTTGAGGATTCTTTAGACATCACTCTTCCTCTTTAACGTCAATGGAAAGGGGAATTTTTTTCCCTTTGACAACACTTGCACACTTTTCTTTAGGAAACACCAATGAGAAATTACTCTCTCTCCACTACTCGTCTCCATATAATTCACACTACTACACACACTGCATTACACATTCGTCACTTCTCTCTCTCTCTTCTTCTTACTCTTTTCTACAATCTCTTTACACTACCCTTACTTTTCAGCTCTCTCCCTTAGGGGTGCAATATATTCTCCCCCTAGTTGTATCAAACAAGAACACTACTACCTACTCCCCTTGAAAGGTAGCTTTCATCATCAATCTAGGACCAAGAATGTACCTTAAAATTCTTCCTAGACAGATGCACCAACTGATGTATCTAGTTAAAAGAAGGAGGGGTAGTAACCCCTAACTTTTGGCATACATACACAAAAGTACCTTTTGGAAGAGCCTTATAAAAAATATCTTCTACTTGATCCTTTGTAGATACATACTCCAACTTTACCTCATTCTTTGCAACTTTCTCCCTTAGAAATTGATACCAGATAGAGATGTGATTTGTTCTTGAATGCATCATTGGCTTCTTTGAAATATTGATAGAACTTTTATTATCACACAAGATAGAAATAGGTTGAATCATATGATACTCCCATATCCTTTAATGTTTGCTTAATCCACAAAACCTATGTACAACATGATTTTGCTACAATATATTTTTCCTCTATAGTACATAATAACACTGAATTTTGCTTCTTACTTAGCCAAGAAACCAACCTGCTTCCAAGAAAGAAAGCACCCAATTTGCATCTATATATGCACTCAAATAGAAATCAGTATCCCTAGGATACCATAGAACAAAGTCTAGAGTTCCCTTCAAGTATCAAAATATCCTCTTTACTTTTGTCACATGTGATTCTCTAGGATATTCTTAAAATATTACCACAAGAAACACTACATGCATTGTATTTGGTCTAGTAGCGGTTAGATATAACAGTCTACCAATCATTGATATATACTTTCTCTGACCTGTCTTAGGAGATTTATCATTCTTTCTCAATATAAAACTAGTAACCATAGGAGTACATACTAATTTAAAATCCTCCATTCCAAGCTTCTTCAATATTTCCTTAACATACTTTGATTGTGAAATGAAAATACCCTTTTTATGATTGACTAATTGGTAACCCTAGGAAGAAATTCATCGCCCCAAACACTGGCATCTCATACTCTTTCTTCACTTCTTCTAAAAACTTCTTGCACATGCCTTCATTTCCTCCAAATATTATGTCATCAACATACACAACCACAATAAAAAAAAATTCTCCCTCAACCTTGAAGTAAAGGTTGCTATTGTAGTACCTTTTTCTGAATCCTTGTTGCAATAAGTACTTATCCAATCTTTCATACCAATCTCTAGGAGCCTGTTTGAGTCCATACAATTCCTTCTTCAACCTGCGGACCATATCAACATCATCTAATAACTGAAAACCTTTTGATTGTCTAATGTACACTTCTAACTCACCACTCAAGAATGCATACATGACATCCATTTTATATACTTTGAATTCTTTATGTGCTACAAATAACAAAAACATCCTAGTAGATTCCATCCTTTCCACCGGAGAAAAAGTATCTTCAAAATCTTTTCTTTTCACTTTTGAGTAGCCCTTACACACAAGTCTAATGTTATTTTTTACAACTTTTCCATTCTCATTCAACTTTTTTTTGAAAACCCACTTAGTTCCTATCACATTCTTATTTGTTGGTATTGAGACCAATTCCCAAGTCTAATTCTTCTCAATCTATCCCAAATCTTCTTCTATAGCTTTGATAGAATTCTCATATTTGCATGCTTTAGTTACTGTTTTAGGTTCACCTCTTAAAGTAAACAAAAAATACCTATTTCTTTGTCATGAAAATTTTTCATCTTGACAACACACCTCTGCTCTTATCTCCAATAATTTGAATTTCAGAATGATTCTTTTTCACATACTTAGGATTCTTAGGTATCTTTTTTAGAGCTTCTTCCTCTTCAACTATCATCTCTTTTTCTTTATCTTCATCCTTTTCTTCTTCACTGCAAGGGGGTTCATCAGATTCATATCCTTCTATCAACATGAAAATTTGATGCGGATCTTCATCCACTTTGACACTTGCACTTTCAAAAATATTCTTCAACCTTTTGTTATAGCATCTATATGCCTTGCTCTTTTTAGAGTATACAAGGATGATTCCTTCATCAAATCTTACATCAAACTTTTGTAAGTTTTCTTCATCTCTTCTGATATAGAATTTACTTCCAAACACTAAAATATTTCACAGTAAGAGGTTTTCTATATCATAACTCAAAGGGAGTATTTGAACTATTCACTCTTGCTTGACCTCTATTAAGTATATACATTGCAGTATGAGTTGCTTCTTTCCAATAGACTTCTAGTAGATTTGCTTCCTTCATCATAGTCCTTGCTTCTTCTTGAATTGTTATGTTCTTCCTCTCCACAACTCCATTCTGCTAAGGAGTCCTAGGAGTTGGTAAATGTCTATTTATTCCATGATCTTCACAAAAAATGTTAAACTCATTAGAGGTGAACTCACCACCTCTATCAGGCCTCAAGAACTTGATTTTCAAATTCATTTTATTTCTCAACCATAGATTTAAAATCTTTAAATGTATCTAGAGCTTCTTATTTTTCTTTGAGAAATGTTACCCAAGTCATTCTAGAATAATCATCTATTAATAACATGAAATAACTATCACTTTGAGAGATTCTTATTCTGGTAGGTCCACATAGGTCTGTATACACCAACTCTAAAGGTCCTGCAATAGAATATTGTTTAGTTTTGAACCTCTTCTTTTTCTAATTTTCAAACTAACATTCCTTGCAAGCTGCATTGATAGGCTTTGTAATTCTTGAAAGATCTCTCACAACATCAATAGAACTGATCTTCACTAGGTTATCAAAGTTAATGTGACCCATTCTTCTATGTCATAGCCAACTTTAATTGATTTGAGACATAAAGCACCTAACACCACCTTTGAGTTGATAAACATTACATTTTATTCATGTTCTTGTAACAACCAAGATTCTTGATTATCCTTTTCTCATTTCACAACCGCCATCCTGAAACACCAAATTGTAACCTCTGCTACACATTTTTCCTACATTAAGAAGATCACATCGAAGACCCTTGACATAAAGAACATCATTTTTTTATACTTACCATCAAAACTAATTGAACCTTTTCTATAGATCTTAGTAGATGTATCATCACCAAACTTAACAAGGACAACATCATACTTTTGAAGTTTAAAAAACTTACTCTTATCACCTCAGATTCACTCTCTGACACATAACTTAATGGAGTATATCCTATAGACTGAGATTTTTTCTCATCTCTATCTTTCTATTCATCCCTTAATTGTTCATATCTATCCAAAAATGGATAGTAACCTTTGGATTTATCATCTGATACATAGTTATGAGTTTCAATGCCAATATGGTGTTCATCAACAATGTAGTCTACCCTTTTCACAAAAATTTGTTCATGAAACCATTTTACATCTGGTTGATCTCGAGGTACATATCCCTTGGACTTGTTACTTGAGGAAATTACTATTAATTATACTAATGGAAGAAATCTAAGGTCCCTAAAGATGAATGTTGGCCTGAAACATCATTCTGAGGGTATATCCCTGGAAAGTAATACTGAGTCAGATTTTTCTAGTGAAATGGAAGGTAGATTGTTGTACATGGCCTCCATATTCATCTTCCTCCTCACATCACTAATCCGAGAAAGTGTGTGACTAAATGTCTCGGTGTCACTCAACCAGATGGCATTGTCATAGTTGGTTCCCTCTATGGTTCTAACGATGGATTCTCTTTCCTTCTTGGCCTTGAGGTAGTGCTCATTTCTGATTACTAACTTTCAAGCTTTTAATCTAAGATGCACCATCCTAGCACAAGAATTCACAACATTAGATAATTTTGGATGGAAATAATGATGAGATCATAGGTTCTAGAGCTAAACTTGGCAGCTTTGATACCACATGTAACATGCCAAACGTGTTGAAATGCACAAGACAACTAAGAGGGAGGTGAATCAGTTTTACCAAATTATTTTACTTATGACCTTAATTAATTCCACTTTAACTTTAATCTGTTATTAAGTATAAACATGAAATGAAGATAACAAAAAGAAAACACTAGAGACACCAGATTTACGTGGAAAACCCAATGAGGGTAAAACCATGGTGAGGATTAAATCACAATATAATAGTAATGCAATAAGGCTCACTCCCAAAGGGCTCACTACTCAGATACAAAGGTTCACTACCTACAAATAGGACTCACTGTCCAAAGGGAGGCTCACTGCCTACAAACAAAGATATACAAAAGAAAATCCACCACAATAGGTTCAACACTTCTGTAGCTTCATCAAAGGATTGTAGACACCGTCAGCTCATTGCTTTCAGGAATCTAACACATCAAAGTACTGCTGCCTTGATTCACTCTTACACATTCTTCTTTTCACACTTAGTTAGAAATGAGAGAGGACCAAACATAAACCTAATTAGGACCCAAAACAACATCTTGGATCAACCACACGCTTCCTTATTCAATTCTTAATCTTCATGTAACATGTAGACACCAGGTCATCCAAACCTAATGAAAACACCAATGATCTTTGAAGTGCGCACATCTCCAGCAAGATGATCACACGTGGATGATCCAACACACTTCACCAAACACTGGAACACATCTTAGAAACCTTCAGGAACATTCACAACAACTGCAATAATTTCCATGCATAGAACACCCTTCAACAATCCAACCAAACTGAGCAAGAATACACCATAGCTCTGGAACAATCCTTCTGGAGCACCAAACTACAAGCATGATTTATACAAGATATAGAACATCAAGATTAACCTTCTTTTAGATCTGCAAAATCTCAAATGAACCGCCAGAATATTGGGAAGCAAGAACATCTCTCCCAGTCCATAAAAAAATATTTTTGTCAAATAGATTCACATACCGGTGAACACATCTTTCACTCTCCATCTACCCAAAAGCTAAAATTCAAGATATATTATCCATTTAAGCTCATGAACACTACTATAGATGCAAATAGGAATAGGATCAACACAAAATAAATGTAGAGCACATTACCGAAGCACAATTAGAACACACACTCAACACTGTCTTTATTATTATTTAATTTTCTCAAAAGCACTTGGCATCAACACACTACAACTTCATAAATATAGCTCCATGTACTCTCAACACTTCCACAATATCTCTATACTTATACCATCTTCAATCACTCTAAATTGAGTTGACATCAATGACAACATTGATGACAACACCACCAAACACATCCATACTTGCAACAAAACATTCATTGAAGTAAATTTCCTAAGTTTTTAGTATGCAAGTAAAAATAAACTATGTACAAGCCATTGCAATAAAAAAAAATTCCTTTCTTTATTGAAAATATATGAAAAAAGATGTTGTAACAACTTACAATAAGGATTTATTTTCAATTACAATACTTCACAAACTACAATATTCCCAGGAAAGTAAAAAACTACATACATAGCTCCTTCGAGCTTCATAGAATAAGATATAGATGGTCTAGGAATATTCCTTTCAAAACCTTGGTCCTTTGTCACTTACTGAGGAGGAGAAGCATCACTCAAGCACTTTTTCGCCAACCTCAGACTCATATGTGGTCCCCGCAGATCTATCAATGATAGATGGACCTTCCCTTCGATGAACGTATTCGTTGGGTAACCCCATACGATATACCACTCTGAGCTTAGTGGTGTTTCCTACATAACTAGGATTTTATAACCTATGCTAGGTAGCCCTCATACATTTAAATGATCATGGTGAACTAACAGTGGAGTCTTGGTATTCACACTATCTACAATGGATTCTTCAGAAAATTACACTACTTTGGCCAAAGTGTTCTCACTCATTAGAATTGAGCAATAGTCTACCATTCACCTACACTATGGCAAGCTCGTTTTGACTTGAGGCCATTATATATTTTCTTAGGAAATCCCTCTCCAAGGGAAAACTACTCCCCAAGATAACCTACCTCATTGACACAACCTAAGGTAACACAACTCAATAGAAAAGTACAAGTTCCCTCCCTTCACTAGACATCATTCCCAGGAGTAACCTACTAGCCATCTAGCATAATTAATCATCTAATTATGAGTGTTCCCTAAGCTTGTCTATGTTTGATCATATCTAGTATAATAACAATACTTATGATAAACATACTCTTTTACCCATAACTACTCACATCTAGTATAATAATACCCTTGATAAACAGTCTCTCCTATCATGGAGTACTTACAAATAATGCACACACAAAGTAAATAGTTTCCACTTTTCTTTCAAAGAAAACAATACTTTCCTCTATATGCAAGTCACAACAAGACTAGTTTAATCAATCAAGACATGAATCATTCAAAAATAGAATAAAAATAATAATAATATGCTCATGCTTGTGTTTAAGCTTTCCTATTCAATTGGATGCAATCATAGCACCTTTTAGAACAACAACTATCTCGATATTGATTCTCCAAAAATTCTCACTATACTTAACTCTCAAGTTGGGAAATGTTTCTTCTCAAAAGATAATAATACTCTCTCTACACTCAAGGCTTCCACACACTATTAAGATAGAATACTACAGATAGAAAGGCACACTAAAATACAGAGTCTCTTGCACAATAAATAACACATAGAAGAGAAATAATGAGGTGTCCGAAACAAATGAACTCATACTACTATTTATACAACAATCTAGTAGCAACAATGCCTACAATTTAGGAATGATTTTGACAACAGAAATCATGCATAGCAACACCACTAACACATATCAAAAGGTGTTGAGCATGTAAGTGTAGACACAGTCAAATATTAATAGATTGACCCTCATATTTGACAACAATTGGAGACCAAATCAACTCTCCATGTGATAGAATTTGACTGGAAAATTAAAGCAGACTTCTATGGTTTAAAGGATACAAAGATGGTGATATTTCATCCTCAAAGGATACTAAGTCTTTGTTGAGTATTGATTCATTCATTAAATTGATTTAGACAAAGTCATCGATTTGTTTCAATATATTAACAACTATTTGAATCGATGCTAAACATCATGGTAATTATGTCGACCAAGTCCATGGTTCATTATGGCATCAATTTATTCCCATTATTGACTTTAATGTTTGCACAATTTGCATATTCAAACTTTCTTTTAGATTGACAACAAGAGCATAAAATGCAGCTTAAGAAACACAATCGTATCCATCTTAAAGTTTGGCCACTAAGTCATCCATGATAATCGACTTCAAAGCCAAATATATAAAGCACTATAATCATCTTAAAAATAATTCCTTTAGACAGTCGATCTCAAAGAAAATAGTATTAAATATATATACAACCTATGTATATATATACTTATATATATACATATATACTTATACTAAAAAACATAACTATATGTATATATTTTCATATACGTATATATGTATATGTTAGTATATATTCATATTTATCATATTTCCATAAAGCATGTATATATAATTGGTGTACAAATGAATACGTCAAAATAGCAATCACATTGTTATATTGATACATCGGTTGTGTATACATATATATTTATATATGCCTCTATGTACATGTATGTGTATGTATACATGTATCGATAAATTCGTATGGGCATGTCCATTTTCCACCATATGTGCATATGGATACATTTATACATATGGATATATTTATATACATATGTATACATTATATATATATATACACATTCGATTCTTACAACAAATCATACACAATTACTATGGTATGGATAAGATACTACGAGCGATATGTCTATATGAATACATATGCATGCGGATGGTTCCATTAGATAGTTCCATGTGCATAAGAAAATCGTGCATGGGTGTGCATAGGTACGTCTACCTATGTACCCGTGTGTACACATTCCTTGGTGTGTATAATCTATCATCATCATGCATGTGTGTACGCATACACATACCTCATATGCTCCACATACCAATACAAGCATAGTAACAAGAAGGAAATCATAAGCTCATTAGTCAATCATCACCCAAAAAAGCACTCAATAGTAAACTAGACTTTTACTAAAGTAGACATAACAACTAAGGATGAATTACCAACTTCCCATTTAATAACCCGACTCAATTATTCTACTATGGTGTGTGTAAGATCAAATAGATTACGTTACGGATTACTCAATGAAGACCTTCTTTTGAGTGATACTTTCCCTCTTCCTAAAGGAATTGAACATGTACCTACAAATACTAACACATGTACATGGTAGTCAACTATTCACAAAATATGCAGTATACACATTATCTCTCCAAAGTTAGAATATCAAAACAATATTTATCCAATCAAATAAATGTATTCCTTCATATAACACTAAATGAGATGACATTCATTCATAAAGCAGTGATAACAAAGTGCACACACAATTTATTCATTCAATGAATTCACATTTTACCCTACATAGTAATAGTAAATAGTAATTGCACAATTGGGGTGTAACATACTCCCCCCCTTGTGAATCATTGTCCCCAATGATTTTATGTAGCAACATAAAACAAAATAACAATCAAAATATTTTTCAAGCATTCTCATAAGCATCCAAAACATGAGGAAACTTTTGTTGAATTTCAACATAATCTTCCCAAGTGGCCGAGTCTTCCACATACTGATCCCAGTAGACTTTGCACTACAGAACCTCCCTATTACACAAGCAAAGCTTACATGTTTTGAGCACCTTGACAATATTGAGTGTTACCACTCTAGGGTCCTATACCTGCAAAGTAGTCCAATCAATCACATGATTATCACCAAGCACGTACCTCTTAAGGTAAGACACATGGAAGACATTATGCATTCTGGCAAGAGCTGGTGGCAATGCTATTCGATAAGCTACTAGATTCACTTCCTTGAGAATCTCAAAATTTCCAACATAAGGTAGGGCTAACTTGGAAGACTTTCTAAATTTAATGGAGCTCTTGTGAGGTTTCACTCTCAACAACACTTTGTCACCTATGACAAAATTTCAAGGCACTCTCTTAGCATCGACATAACTTTTTTGATGATCATTAGCCTCAGTCAACCTTTGCTTCACAATATTAACTTTCTCATCCATCCCAACCAACATCTCTGGCCCAAGAGTCGGTCTATCCTCAAGTCTATCCCAACTTATAGGAGTTTGACACTTTCGACCATACAATGCTTCAAAAGGAGCCATGTTTATCGCAAAATGATAAGAATTTTCATAAGAAAATTTGACTAAGGGTAAGTAGTCTACCAACTTGTACTACTGATCCATGCAATACATTCCCAATAGGTCTTCTAATACTTGATTCACCCTTTTAGTTTGTCCATCTATTTTTGGATGATATGTTGATATAATATTCAATTGAGTCCCAAGTGCAGAAAACTAGGTTTACCAAAACCTAGAAGTGACTCTTGTATCCCTATCCAAGAAATTTTTCTTCAAAATTTCGTGCAACATAAATGCTTCTTGCACAAAATTTATTTCTATGACAAGTGCTCCATCAGATAGATTCTTAGGTATAAAATGTGTGACTTTGGTAAGCTTATCTACTACCACAAGAATGGCATTGTGCTTATTTCTTGACATAGGAAATCCTTGCACAAATTCCATACTTATGACTTGCCACTTCCTCTTTGGTATGTCATGTGGATATAACAATCCTATAGGATGATGAGCTCTACTTTCACCCTTTGACATTTCAGACACCTAGCCACAAAATTAGTAGAATCTCCTTTAATCCCTTTCCAAAAATACAATGGCTTCACATCTACCATCATTTTAGTCACTGCAGGGTGTCCAGAGTACGGTGCTTCACATACTTCTTTCCATACCAGATTTCTTAACTCCACTACATCAGGTACATACTGTAGACATGGAAAATATACAATTCGATCTGACACACTTGATCCTAATTATTAACATTGTTTCATCCTAAATCATACTCTTAGCTTATCATCACTTTTCATCTCTTAATTAGATAAATCATTATTTATTTAATTAAGTCATTCTCCCCTCTATTGATTAAATTAATCAATTTAATTTAATTAATCCTCAATCCCTCTTTAATTAAATAATTTATTTTATTTGATTAAATCCCTAAAGTATTCTTGTTAAATTGAATAAATTAAACATTATCCTCTTTAGTTAAATAAATCAAATCATTTATTTAATTAATCCTTTTCTTCTAAATTCTAATTTAAATCAATACATCAATTTAAGTCAAAATTGTCAAATCATCTAATTTTTCATTAAATTAATCAAAATCTTGATTAAGTTAATCTCAATCATTAAAATCCTCTAGAGAATGCAACTTGCACAGTAAATCAATTACTTTGATTTATTTAATTCTCTATTTTCTCTCAACATGGCATCAAAAGGGAATAATCCTTCAAGTTTGAATTAAAAAATCCAAGTGGATGGGTACTTCCAACAAGGCAGTCACTCCTCGACATGTCCTTGTGCATTGAGCCAAGTGACATTAACTCCATTTCTTTCTCCCTCCAACATGTCACATTCAAATTTTAAATTTGAATCCAAGGGCATTTATCATGCACATTGACCAAAATGTGCTCATTCTTCAACCATTCACATCTTGACAAGTGGCACTTGGCCATTGGATGTTGAATGATCCCACATTTCTTATTTTCACTCATTCTTCCAATTTGTAAATCTATAAATGAGAGACTCTTCCTCTCATTTTATCATCCATAATTTGAGTAAACTTATTATACTCAAATCCATCTTCAAGCATAGCCATTTCTTGTCTATTTTTATCAAGTTCCTAGCTAGGTTATGCAAGAATTCAACCATCAAGTGGATGAAATCATCGAGCTTACAAAGAAGTTTGGAAAGGGCTAATTTCGACACATCAATTGGCACCAACTCTCCCATGGGATCAAGAGTTTGTATGGCTTAAATTAGGATTTCATCTATCTTTCATGTTTTATTTCTTCATTTTCCTATTTTAAGTTATGTAAATGGATTTCATGGGGAATCTTTGTTTTACCTTGCATATGATCTAATAACATGTTTGTTTGTTGTATTTGTGAAGGTATCAAATTAGGGTTCACACATACATCCTACATTTATATCTAATTAATCCATTAGGTTCAAAATGAAAACCCTCATACCTAGAATCTTGTGGATTATTAGCGAGTGCATGCTTGACTTGCAAGTAGTACTCATCCTCTTTGCACTTTTGCAAAACTTGTCCCTTAAATTCAATTTGAATTGTTACTATTGAAGCAACATGGTGTCGTTAACCCTATTCTCTTTCCCTTTTATATAATTGATATTGAGGTCATAGTCAACTATTAACTCCAACCATCTTCTTTTCCTAGCATTTAGATTAGGTTGAGTGAAAAGGTCCTTTAACCCATTATGGTCAGTTTTCAATTCAAAGGGTTTCCCTAACAAGTAGTTCCTCCACATTTGTAATGCATGAACCACAATTGCTAACTCTAAATCATGCGATGCATAATTTTTTAGCTTTCTAGACTCATAAGCAATCACTTTCCCATCTCGCATTAACACGCCTCCTAAACCTTCCTTGCATGTATCTATAATAAACACAAAGTTACGCTCAGTATCTAGTACTTTCAATATCGGCCCAGTGGTCAACTTCTCTTTAAGTAGATCAAAGGCTTCTTGACACTTCTCAGTCCACTCATATTTCTTCCCTTTTCTCTGTAAAAAGGTGATTAGAAAATAAATTTTGGAGAAGTTCAAAATAAAATTTCTCTAGTACCCTACTAGACCCATAAAAATTCTTACCTCAAACACATTATTGGGTATTGGCCACTCAAGAATTGCCTTAATTTTAGCAGGATCTATGGAGATTCCATCCATCGAGATTACATGCCCTAGATAATGCACTCTTCTTTAGAATAAAGTACACTTAGAGAGTTTACCATACAACTTGTGTTATCTTAGACATTGTAGAACTATCTCTTAAATGTCTACTATGATCTTCCTCATCCTTAGAATAAATCAAGATGTCATCTAGAAAAACCAAGACAAATTTATCTGATACCACATATAACATGCCAAACATTCATTGAAGTAAATTTCCTAAGTTTTTACTGTGCAAGTAAAAATAAACTATGTACAAGCCATTGCAATAAAAAAAATTCCTTTCTTAATTGAAAATATATGAACAAAGATGCTATAACAACTTACAATAAGGATTTCTTTTCCATTACAATACTTCACAAAGTACAATATTCCCAAGAAAGTACAAAACTACATACATAGCTCCTTTGAGCTTCATATCATAAGATATAGATGGTCCAAGAATATACCTTTCAAAACCTTGGTCCTTTGTCACATGTTGAGGAGGAGAATCATCACTCAAGTTCTTCTGCCAACCTCAGACTCATATGCGGTCCCCCAAACATCTATCAATGATATGTAGCCCTTCCCTTTGACGAAGATATTAGTTGGGTGTCCTACATGACTAGGATTTTATAACCTATGCTAGGTAGCCCTCATGCATTTAAATGAACATGGTAAACTAGCAGTGGAGTCTCGATATTCACACTATCTACAGTGGATTCTTCGGACAATCACACTACTTTGGACAAAGTGTTCTCAGTCAGTATAATCGAGCTATGGTCTACCGTTCACCTATACTATGGAAAGCTCATTTTGACTTGAGTCCATTATATCTTTGCCTAGGAAATCCCTCTCCACAGGCAAGCCACTCCCTAGGATAACCTACCTCATTGACATAGACTAAGGTAACACAACTCAATAGAAAAGTACAAGTTTTATCCCTTCACTAGACATCATTCCTAGGATTAACCTACTATCCATCTAGCATAATTAATCATATAATTATGAGTGTTCCCTAAGCTTGTCTATGTTTGATCATATCTAGTATAATAACAATACGTATGATAAACATACTCATTTACCCATAACTACTCACATCTAGTATAATAATACCCTTGATAAGAAATATCTCCTATCATAGATTACTTACAAAAAAATCATGAATAAAGTAAATAGTTTCCTCTTTTCTTTCAAATCAAACAATACTTTCCTCTATATGCAAGTCACAATGAGACTAGTTTAATCAATCAAGACATAACTTGTTAAAAAACATAATAAACAAAAGTAGAAAATGCTCATGCTTGTGTTTAAGGTTTCCAATTCAATTGGTTGTAGTCGCAAAACCTTTTAGAATAGCAACTATCTCGATATTGATTCTCCAAAAAGTTTCACTATACTTAACTTTCAAGTTGGGAAATGTTTATTCTCAAAAGATAATAATACTCTCTCTACACTCAAGGCTTTCACTCACTATTAAGATAGAATAATGGAAATAGAAAGACACACTAAAATGCAGAGTTTCTTGCATAATAAATAATGCATAGAAGATAAATAATGAGGTGTCCCAAACAAATGAACTGATAGTGTCCATATTTGGTTCTGCTCGTAGTATTGAAGATATCTTCATCTCTAATTTTTAACTGGTGATATCCAGATCTCATATCTATCTTCGAGAATATGGTTACTCCTCTCATTTTATCAAAAATATCATCAATGCATGGAAACAAATACTTAGTCTTCACCATGGATTTTTTAAGCATACGATAGTCGATGCACAAGTGCAAAGTACCATCCTTCTTTTTCACAAAAATAATCGGTGCTCCCCAAGGCGAAACACTTGGTCTTATCAACCCTTTTGAAAATAGTTCATCCAACAGTGCATTACGCTCCATTAGCTTGGTTATTTTGATCCTGTAGAGAAACTTGGAAATAGGTTCAAACCCTGGAATTATATCTATAGGGAAATAAAATATCCTCTTCAGTGGTAACCCAGGTAACTCCATTGGAAACACATCCAAAAAAAATCTCAATATAGGATATCTTTCCATGTCTGGCATTCCAGTGTCATCTATCTCACCGTCTTCCATCTCTTGGAAGCTTTTGAAATCCAAGTTATCAATGAATTCTTCAAGTTCTTCTAACTTAACGACAAAAAGTTTGCACCCTTTCTTCTCAACCCTTACTAGTTGCATTGTCGATATTTGATGAATCTTCACCTCTCTAGGTATCCCTTAGAATTTAACTCAGTTACCAAGATCATCTAGAAATTCTACAATTTTCGCATGAAAATATACTTTAGCCCTATGTCTCCACAACCAATTCATACCCAAAACATCATAGGATCCTAATGGTGTGACATAAAGGTTTACTTTAGTAGAGAAACATGGTAGCTCTATCCTAGCCTCGAACAAACATTGTTCCATCTTTACTCTTGTCTGGTTTGCATACTCTACATCCTAAGACATTGCCATGTGTCTAGCCTTTCTAGATAATTTCTTGGCTACTCTAGGTGAAATAAAACTCTTAGTTGCACTAGTATCAATGAGAACTAAAATAGCTAAACCAAAAAAACTACCTTGAGTTTCAATGGGAGTTGCCTAATACTCTACTTGGCGGTCATCCACTGCTGCATGTATCCTTTGTTGGAATATTTCCCATTGAGTAAGTAGTGAACTACTGGAAGGCTTACTAGGACAATCTCTAACAAAATGGTCTCCCCCAAAAGTATAGCATCCCGTAAATGGGACCTTCTTCTTTATGGGAACTCTAGATCCACTAGTGTTTCCACCAACATTTTTGGTATTTTCACGGTTGGAACCATTCCTTCTTCACTCCCTTCTCAACTCTTTTCCAACATTGTAGTTACCTTTTTATCCTTTCTTAGGTACACTTTTCACAACCTCCACCTTCTTTGGAGTTGGCTTATTAGGAATTTCTTCAATATTCTAACGTTCTTTACTTTCCTATCAATTGGAAATAGCCCTAATATTTTGCTCTTGCTTAATTGATTTTTATATACAAGATCCATAGTTGTAGGACCATGCATATCCACTTCTCCTCTGATTTGATTGTTAAGTCCCATTATAAATTTTCTAATATGGAAGCATTCATCCTTATGATATAGGAACATAGCGTAGAAGTTGGGTAAAATTCTCCAATACTCATTGATCGTCATGTTTCCTTGCTTCAAACTCCAAAAATCCATGAGTTTTTGGTCATAGTATAATTGGGGCAACCATCACTTGTGGAAAATATCAAAAAATTCCCCCCATGTCAGCTTTCATGAGTTGATATTAAGTTCCAAATTTTTGTTCATCCACTAGGTTGAAGCTTCTCCAACTAACTGGTACACACCCCAAGGAGCTTTAGTGGTCTCAGTGTAATTTCAAATCTTGAAATACTTTTCCATTTGAACAATCCATGCCTCGGGTTCATCCCCGCTGGCGCTTCCCTCAAACTTGGGTGGAACAATCTTCTTGATATATTTGGAAAGTTTGGAATCCATACGCTTCTTATTTCTCTCCTCAGAGGTGTTGGTGATCTTTCTTTTTCATGACCATGGGTTTCACCATGTCTATGACAAGAGTTTTCACCTTCATTCTCATTAATGAGAATCTCTTTCTCAATCCTAGCTTGTGCCTTTTCTTGCTCAAGATTATCTAACCTTTCCAGAATTTGGTCAAGTCTAGCTTCAATTCTTGTTGGTCCTTGGCTACCACTAAGATTGGCCTGTGTCCTTGCCATCTTCACAAGATCAAGTTTTACCTGAATTTTTTATCCTTCTTAGACTAAATAACATTATCAACTATCTTATGGAAAACATTAGAAATGGCATTGATACACACATAAATAATTCCACATAAGATTAAGCACATGATTTTTATAAACAAATATTTTTATTCATTTCATAAGGATTTTAATATCTTTTGATTACATGGAGTGACTATTTAGATAGTTGAGTGGAGAGTATCCCTCAAATTCATTTTCTGATACATAACTTAATGGACTATATCCTACAGACTAAGATTGTTGCTCATCTCTATCTCTTTTTTCATCCCTTAATTATTCATATCTATCCCAAAATGGATATTAACCTTCAGATTTATCATCTGATACATAGTGACGAGTTTCAATGCCAATATGGTGTTCATCAACAATGTAGTCTACCCTTTTCGTAGAAATTTTTTCATGAGACCATTTCACATCTAGCGAGTCTCGAGGTACATATCGCTCAGACTAGTTACTTGAGGAAATTACTATTACTTATGTAAATGGAAGAACTCTAGGGTTCCTAAAGATGAATGTTGGGATGACACTTCCTTCTGAGGGCATATCTCTAGAAAGTGATACTGACTCAAACTTTTCTAGTGAAATGGAAGGTAGATTATTGTACATAGCCTCCATCTTCATATTCCTCTTCACATTACTGATCCGAGAAAGTGCGTGACTAAATTTCTCGGTGTCACTCAACCAGACAACACTGTCCTAGTTGGTTCCCTCTATGGCTCTAACGATGGCCTCTATTTCCTTCTTAGCCTTGAGGTAGTGCCCATTTTTTGTTACTGACTTTCAAACTGTTAATCTGAGATGCACCATCCTGGCACAAGAATTCACAACATTAGATAATGTTTGATGGAAAGAATGATGAACACATAGGTTCTAGAGCTAAACCTGGTAGGTTTGATACCACATGTAACATGCCAAATGTTCAATGAAGTAAATTTCCTAATTTTTTACCGTGCAAGTAAAAATAAACTATGTACAAGTCATTGCAATAAAAAATACTTTCTTTATTCAAAATATATGAACAAAGATGTTGTAACAACTTACAATAAGGACTTCCTTTCCATTACAATACTTCACAAAGTACAATATTCCCAAGAAAGTACAAAACTGCATACATAGCTCCTTCGAGCTTCATAGCATAAGATATAGATGGTCCAGAAATCTGCCTTTCAAAAGCTTGGTCCTTTGTTTCCTACTCAAGAGGAGAATTATAACTCAAGCACTTTTTTGCCAACCTCAGACTCATATGCGGTCCCTCGCACATCTATCAATGATAGATGGACCTTCCCTTTGATGGAGGTATTGGTTGGGTAACCCTATATGACATACCACTATAAGCTTAGAATTTTTTCCTACATGACTAGGATTTTATAAGCTATGCTAGGTAGCCCTCATGTATTTAAATAAGAATGGTGAACTAATAGTGGAGTCTCAACATTCATACTATCTAAATTGGAGTCTTTAGACAATCACACTACTTTGGCCAAAGTGGTCTCACTCAGTATAATCGAGTGATGGTATACCATTCACCTACACTATGGCAAGATCATTTTGACTTAAGGCCATTATATCTTTTCTTAGGTAATCCCTCACCATAGGAAAGCTACTCCCCAGGATAACCTACCTCATTGACACAACCTAAGGTAACACAACTCAATAGCAAAGTAAAAGTTCCCTCCCTTCACTGGACATCATTCCTAGGAGTAACCTACTATCCATATAGCATAATTAATCATCTAGTTATGAGTTTTCCCTAAGCTTGTCTATGTTTGATCGTATCTAGTATAATAACAATACCTATGATAAACATACTCGTTTACCCATAACTACTCATGTCTAGTATAATAATACCCTTGATAAGTAGTCTCTCCTATCATAGAGTACTTACAAACAATGCACAAAAAAAGTAAATAGTTTCCACTTTTCTTTCAAAGAAAACAATACTTTCCTTTATATGTAATTCACAACGAGACTAGTTTAATCAATCAAGACATAACTCATTCAAAAATAAAATAAAGAAAAGTTGAAAATTCTCATGCCTATATTTAAGCTTTCTAATTCAATTGGTTGCATTCACAACACCTTTTAGAACAACAACTATCTTGATATCGACTCTCCAACAAGTCTCACTATACTTAACTCTCAACTTGGGAAATGTTTCTTCTCAAAAGATAATAATACTCTCTCTACACTCAAGGCTTTCACTCACTATTAAGATAGAATACTATAGATAGAAATGCACGTAGTCTCTTGCATAATAAATAATGCATAGAAGAGAAATAATGAGGCATCCCAAACAAATGAACTCATGTTGCTATTTATACAACAATCTAGTAACAATACTACCTATAGTTCAGGAATGATTTTGACAGCAGAAAGCATGCATAGCAACACCACTAACATAGCTCAAAAGTTGGCAATCATGTAAGCATAGACTCACCTCAAATATCAACATATTGACCCTCATAGTTGATAGCAATTGGAGACCAAATCAACTCTCCATTTGGTAGAATTCAACTTGAAAGTTAAAGCATACTTTTATGGTTTAAAGGATACAAAGGTGGCACAGTTTCATCCTCAAGAGAAATAGTCAATAACAAGAGTGTGTCATCAACCAAAGTATTGACTAAGTCTTTGATGAGTATTGATTCACTCATTAAATCAATTTAGACAAAGTCATCGATTTGTTTCAATATATTAACAACTATTTGAATTGATGCTAAACATCATGGTAATTATGTTTAGCAAGTCGATGGTTCATTATGGCATCGACTTATTCCCATTATCAACTTTAATGTTTGCATTGTTTGCATATTCAAACTCTCTTTTAGATTGACAACAAGAGCATAAAATGCGGCTTAAGAAACACAATCATATCCATCTTAAAGTCCAACCACTAAGTGTTCCAAGATAATCGACTTCAAAGACAAATGTAAAAGCACTATATCAGCTTAAAAATCATTTCTTTAGACAGCCGATCTCAAAACAAATATTATTAAATATATATACAATGTACTCATATGTATATACTTATATATATATATATATATTTGAACAAAAATAACTATATATATATATATTTGCGTATACGTATATATGTATATGTTAGTATATATTTATATTTATCATATGTCCATAAAGCATGTATATATAATCGATATACAAAGGAATACATCAAAATAGCAATCAATTGTTATATTGATATATCGGTTGTGTATATATATATGCATCTATGTACATGTATTGATACATTCATATGGGCATTTCCATTTGCCACCATACGTGTATATGGATGCATTTATAAATATGGATATATGTATATACATTATATATACACATTCGATTCTTACCCAAAATCATACACAATTACTATGGTATCTATAAGAGACTACGAGCAATATGTCTATACATATACATAATCATGCGGTTGGTTCCATCAGATAGTTTCATGTGCATAAGTAACTCGTGCATGGGTACATCTACCTATGTACCCTTATGTACATGTTCCTTGGTTCGTATAGTCTATCATTGTCATGCATGTGTGTATGCATACGCATACCTCGTATGCTCCACATACCAATACAAGAATGTTAACAACAAGGAAATCATAAGTTTATCAAACAATCATCACCCAAAAAAGCACTCAATAGTAAATGATACTTTTACTAAAGAAGGCATAACAACTAAGGATGACCTACCAACTTCCCATTTAATAACCCAACTCAATTATTCTATTGTGGTGTGTGTAAGCTCAGATAGATTACGTTACTAGTTACCCAACCAAGACCTTCTCCTGAGTGATACTTCCCCTCCACCTGGAGGAATTTAACATGTACCTACAAATACTAACACATGTACACAACAGTCAGTTGTTTACAAAATATGCAATATACGCATTATGTCTCCAATGTTAGAATATCAACACAATATTTATCCAATCACATAAATGCATTCCTTCATATAACACTGAATGAGATGACATTCATTCATAAATCAGTGATAAAAAAGTGCACACACAATTTATTCATTCACTGAATTCACATTTTACCCTACACAGTAATAGAAAATAGTAATTTCACAATTGGGGTGTAACAAGATCTTGACAAAACTCTCTCAATTTGTAAGAAATTAAAGTGACCAAACATCTGATCTCTAAAATATTGATCTGAATTCTAAGCTTCATCAATAGAAAAAAATTTAGAACTATAAGATCTAGGAAGATTTCTCAGTACATTTTTCACAACTTCTCTTTCTTCCAACTTACTGCCAAGACCATTGATGGTATTAACAACTTCTTATCTTCATCATCTTCAGACATCCTCAAGGTTTCAAATTTATCTTTTTAATTTTGCATCTTCACTTTCTTGACCTTGTCATCTCCTTCATAAATACTCTTCGACCTTTTCTAGATCTCTTTAGTAGTTTTTAGGCTTATCACCTATCTAAGTTCAAAATCAAAAAGACCACTCAAGATAGAATTCATTTATTTTCCATTGTTCTCATATTCCTTGATCTCATCATCACTTTTCTGACCATTAGCAAGCATAGTATATTACAAATACGAGAAGAATGGTGTTGTCATTGATGTCAACAAGATTGTGTTTTCATTGGTGTCAATTGTAGGAGAATTTTTTTACAAATATGTGCATTTGGTATTGGGTTGGTGTTGTCTCTGATTATGCTTTGATTGGTTGCATTATGTTGTCATCAATAAGCTACTAGTGTCAACCTCTAGTGTTTCTTTGATAAGATTTTGTTTATGGATGTATGGTTGAGTTGTTATGTTGTAGTTTTCTTGATGGTGATGAGGAGGTACTAAAGATGTTGATGATGAGTTTTTGGTGCTTGGTTTCTAAGTTCTTTTGAGAAAATTGAATAAAAAGAGGAAACAGTATATTGCAGTGTGTTTTGAGTTGAAGAGTAGTGTTATGGTTTTTCTTTGCAATTCTTTTGGGTTGAAATTTTGTTTGTATTGTTCAGATATGTTGATCAGAGGTCTTCATAGGTGTTTCATTCACAATTTGGTGTGTTGGATCACTATGTAGAGGAAGTTGTGTTCACTAGTGTGTGAACTATATTTTGTAGAGGTGTCTATGATAATTTTTCTTGCTCTACATTTCTCCACAAAATAGTTTCAGGTATTGCAAATCTAAAAGGGTGTTGATAGTGTGTGTTTCTTTCCTCGGATGTAGTTATTCATGATATAGTGCTTCGAAAGTCAGTTTATTGAGTTGCAGTGTATGGTAAAGTTGTTTGAGTGTATTGGGTGTGTAATTCTTCAAGTGAAAGTTGTTGTGAAGGAACTTGTTGAATTTTAGAGTGCTTTTAGAATATTCTATATTGTGTTCAAGTTTTATGTGGTTTCTATGAATCATCTTTGGATTTGAGGAAGTGTGTTCTTAAGTGTTAATGGTGTTAACAAAAGTTCAATAAACCTTGGTTGTTTACACTACTTGTGAAGTTGATTTTATTTTTGTGGAAGTGTGGTGTGGCATGTATGAGTGGATTTAGGTCCTAGGTAAGGCATGTTGTGGTCCACCTTCATTCCTTTCCATCATGGGAATATTTTGGTGTCGGCCTATTTTAAATTTGCATGGTTGAGGTGCATAACTAACTTTGGAGAATGTTTTCAAGGTTGAAGATGGTATAAATAAGTGTTGAGTTGTTGAGGTATGTTAAGATAGATGTGAGTGATGTGAGTGATGCAAATTACAGAGTTGTAGGGTGTGAATTTGAGAAGTTCAATGCAAGCTTTCATGTGTTAGATTATTGAATGTAGTGAGCAAAAGGTGTCTACAATTATTTAAAAATACTGTGAAGGTGTTGGTGATGTTTTGGTAGATTTTTCTATTTCTTTGAGATAGATTTCTCATTGTAACACTCTTCTTTATCTTCTTTTCTATTTTGGCAATGAGCCTTTCTTTCTTTAGGCAGTGAGCCCTTTGACAGTGAGCCCTATTGTATTTGGTATTGATATTACTTATATTTTGAGTTAATCCTCACTGTGGTTTTTCCCATCTTGGTTTTTCCACATAAATATAGTGTTCCTTTGTACATTGTGTTGGTGTGTTTCAGTTTCTATTATTTTCTTTCATGATAAATCATTCTAAAAAATTAAGGGTTAATTGGATTAATACAAATCTAAATGTTTGTGAGGGTTTTGAAGTCTTAAGGTACAACTGATTGACCCCCCCTCTTAGTTGTCTTGTGCATTCAACAATTGGTATCAAAGAAAATTTTCTAGAAATAAATCTTAACCGCTTGAGGTGGATTTGGGATGGCACACAAGAAAGATGTTCATATATTTGATGGATCAAACTATGTGTTCTGGAAGACAAGGATGGGAAGTTTTTTGGTTTCTCTTGGATTTGAGATCTAGAAGTTTGTTGAAAGAGGATATACTATTCCTGCAAATGGTATTTTTGTTGATGATGAGATGAAGGCCTATGAAAACAATGGTAAAGCAAGTTATTATCTTTTAAGTGGTCTTGTTAATTTTGAATTGGTGAAATTTGTGAATTTGAAAACTGCTAGAGAAATTTGGGTGAAGTTAGAAAACATTTATGAAGGAGATGATAAGATCAAGAAAACTAAGATATAATTTTGAAGATCAATTTTGAGACCCTACAAATTTTTTAAGATGAAAAAATTGAAAGCTACTTGCAGAAGGTGGATGAAGTTGTCAATGGTATCAGAGGGCTTGGTGGAGAACTAAAAGAAGAAGAAGTGGTAAAGAAGGTACTTAGAACTCTTCCTAAATCTTAAAATCATAAATCTTCTTCTATTGAATAATTAAAAAATTTGAATCAATATACCAGAGATCGGTTGTATGGTTCTTTAACTGCTTTTGAAATGAGAGAATTTGGAACAAGTTGTGCAAAAGTTGAGAATACTTTTTTAAGGCTAGAAAATTGGAGAAGACAATGGAATTAAATCAGGAGGATCTTGATGATGTGGAATAATTTTTCTAGTCAAGCCCACCAATGCGCTCCACACCAAACTCGCTTAGAAGGAAAGTTGCTATAGGACGAGACAATGAGTGATGCCTTTTAAGGTCCATGGTTTGAAATTCAGTAAGAAGAGGTAGCCAAACCACATCCTCCCCATTGTTGACATGTCTGTGAAGGTCCATAGTGCTCGGAATACCGCCACCAAGGATAGCCACTTGAATAATTTTGTTGACCTTGTCCAAGTATATAGAGTCGAACATCGCATGACACAACACAATTATCCAAGGCTTGGATGTATCCAATTCGAGAAGGGAGGCCACAAAGAAGGAAATGACATTGGAGTTACAATGCAGTTGGTTCTCATCATTCGCATAGTCCTTGTTGAGCACCTACTTGAATGCCACAATGATGAGGCAATCGTTCTTCACCAAGCACTTCATTCGGTTGCTAGTAATTTTCCCACAAAGGAGTATTGCATCCTTCGTGCAAGGATCTGAATGGGAGTGCCTAGACCAAATGACATGATGGTAGTAAAAGCTAAGGCTAGCAGAATGGAAAATAGCAGGAAAATCTTACTAAAATAAAAGGCTATTTTCCAATGAATATTACAATAAGGTGGCATAGCTATTTATAGAAAATATATTTTGATGAACCTAAACAATAGAAAATCCATTCCTCATTAGATAGAAATAGAGAAAATATTAAAGTGTCTAGAAGGCAAGAGGTGGATCATACGGGAAATCTAGCAAGAGGCCTTGAGAAATAAATTTAGACGTTGGAAGTAAATGCTCACGTTGGTTGATCGACGCGATGTGTCCTTTGCCATCATCAACACCAACTTGATTGTTTATATGAAAAGACATTGATTAACGTGTTAAGTTCTGAAAAATTAAATAGGAACGTATTTTCAAAGCACACTTCACACAACTGAAAGAACTCTTTCCAATGCATTTGGCTTATTTGTGAAAGAGGTGGTAAAAAGAATGTACTATTTCCATTCTCACGGAAAATTTGGCATTCCCGAGGGATACAGATCCCAAATCCACATGTATCACCTCAGTGGCAGCATTTAGTGGACCAACAGTAATGGAAGAGCCTTAACTACATGTACGTGCAAAAGAATTAACTGCACCCAAAAGGAGATTTTGATAAGGATAAAAACAACAAGTGGTTGTTTCACCAAGGAAACTCTCTACAACTTCCCAGCACAATAATGGTGGAAGCATCAAAATTTGGTAGAAAGGTTGGAGCCTCATCCAAAAATCCAAGTTACATCAATATTTTTGGAAGGGATTCATTTTCTAGTGCACTAGTGCCAGAAGAATGGCATTTTTATTATACCAAATCAATGCAATCAGATGATCATGTCAGAAGAGAGGTAGTGTAGGATTTCACAGACAACATTTTCAACCCAAAAGTGGTGGCTAGGCCCTAAAAGACTTAGGGAAGGTGCATTACAAAGAATGATTAAACATGGGTCAATTGAAGGTTTCACATCATGAATTTGGAATTGTGGTTTGCCACAGTTTATGTTGCCCGTTGTACACCCATGCCTGAAGCTGGTAGACACATGTGCTAAAAGATTCAACAAGGAGGTAGGGGTTATTGTTGGTGATAGAATAAGGGTTGTAATTTATGTGGCAGCCATCCGGGATATGCTATGTATTCCTACAACATGGTGCTCCGAGCATTTTGACAAGGAAGAAATGGAAGGATTTTGGGAAACTAGAACTAGGCAGGCACAATTCTATGAATATGAAACAAGGGAAAGGCTGGAGGGAAATTAGTTTCCTTTCCCTCTGGCACGCATAAAATTTAGACAAGATACACAATTTTTTTTCTCAATGTTGGCTTGGGTTTACGGTTTTGATGATGATGAAGAGGTCCATCCTTTCCAGATGGGCTTGGTTTTCATGCTTAATGAAGAGAAGACCCATAAGTATTATTATTTTTCTGATGCAATAGTTGAAGGCATGCTCAAGCATTTAAGGACTTACAATATTGAAAGTAAATTCAGGTATTCTTCTTTCTTGGTTCATTTGATCTTTGCACCAAAATTCTGAATTTTTGGAAAAAGGTGTGTCATTATTTAAGTTTGATGTAAAGGGTTTATACCAACCAATTTCAATCTAGATCCATGTGCTTTCAAAGACATGGGATTACTATTGGTTTGTTTTTTTCACTTTTATTAGATTCCATGGTTTCATCTTGGAGCCTTTCAGGCTGCCTAAATTTGTAACAGATCGAGTTTTCACTTTGGAAGCATGCCAACAAGCAACTATTGTCGACAACATTTATGGCTCCGAGAGGCACAAGACAACACTTTTTCTTACCCCCTTCAATATTTCCAACAGTCAGGTAATAGTGGTAAAATGAAAGGTTTAGGAGGTACTCACTAACAAACTGGTGAACTTAGGCTTAGTTCTTATCTGCGTCAAATGGGACTACAACTCGACAAGGTACCTCCCGACATTGAAACATGGGAGTCGGAAGTATTTTGAGTGAAGGAGGAATCTGACCCAAGAGAGGCCATAAATATATGGTGATTTGGCCCACATACCATTCAACCGACCACCATGGCTAAACTTCTATGTCTAGACTCTAGAGTATCAGAGAAACCTCCCGATAGAAAAATCTCTCAACACACAATTAAAACATTTGGGGTGGTTGGAGAGAAAGAAAGTAGATTTTTGTAGGTTCTGACAAGAAATGAGATGCCTCAATGCAATTTTTAGAGAGCTTCAGCCACATGATGAGAGGTTTGAAAAAATTTATGATAAGGAGGTTGATACCAAGAATAGTAACCCTGAGACTAGCCATGAGATCAAAGAGGAAGAGCTTTTGCACCATGCTTCCCAACCATAAGAACCAGATAGAAGAAAAGGATCGAAAGAAAATGAATCACAAGTCAAGTCCTTTGCTAGTGCCCGAAGAAAAGGAAAAAGAGCTCGATGGTCCCCAAAGAGGTCCACTGTGGCTATCGAAGGCTAGGTTTTGACAAGATCAATCACCACGAGATTAGAATCTACCAGTTCTAATCATGCAAAGAGGAGGAGACGAGTCCAAGATCAAGGTGGATCTGGTGCATCAATTAGAGGACAAGAAGAAGTGGAGTCTTCTCTACAAAGTTTTTTTATCACAACATCCTAGGTAAGTCTCACTCCCTCTCTTCTTTCTACCTCTACATCTCTAGTCACTCCTCTGTCCTCATCTATTAAGAAAGATCATTCATCTGCGAACTCCGATCTTTTAGACCTAAATAAACCCTTAGGAATTTTCAACACTAAACCTTGTGAAGTAACCCTGCATGTTGAACAAGCATCATCTACGTTGACTGTGATTGATTCTTTAATTTCCCTATCAAGGCCCCCCATTGAAATAGCTGAAACATCCATTATTCCCATTACTCCAAGTTTTTCCTCTTCTAGGAAAATGTCTCTCCTTCTGCCTGTTTCCCTTTTTACTCCGACGGGTTTTCCCCCTCCTCAATCTATATATGGTATCCTGCCATTTTCTATAATAATTCTCCCCTTTTCCTCTCCACAATCCCACACCACCAAGGGTTCTCCTTCCATCACCCTATTTGGTCTCCCTCTAGGTGCTTCCATTTCCGCACAAAGAATTGACACCCCGCAGAGTCTCCAAGGTCATTTTGATGCAACAAAGCAAGCCCGACAGGCTAGGAAACAAAAAATGAAGATAAAATATGCCAAGCAACCAAATACTAAGAAGATTGAAGCTTGCTTCAATGAGGAGAAAAATTATTTATTGATCACTACCATGAAGTCACTTGTATCCAAGCCCGAGGGAGAGACGCAGATGGAGGATTATGACATCAGAGTCATGGGTCTAGATTTAAATGAAACTCGCCCACACGATAATGTAGTTCTAGCTAAGGCCACCCAGAAAGTAGTACATACTAATTATGAGAGTTTGGACAAGAAATTGAAGAAGTGTGAGGTGGAGTTGATAAATGTAAGGGATATGGTGAGCAGGTTGCAGACAGAAATCAAGGCCAAAGATGTCGAAATGGCTCACATAAGGAAAGTACAGGATCAACAAGGGGAAGCAGCTAAGTTGCTTGAAGAAATCCAAAATGAATAGATTTAGCTATATGTTGAGATTGAAAGGTTAAGAGTTGAGCTTGTTGTTGAACGCCAAAAAAACACAGAGTTTTGATATATACATGAAAACATGCAAAAGGAGTTGGATAGCATCCGATCTCAGGCTTCTAACAATCTATAAAAGGCTTAGGCAGAAGCAGAAAGGGAAAAATAAGAGAAACAGGAGATCAAGTTCGCTCTACATGCTCGCAACCAAGAGGTCGGAAGGTTGAACTCTAAATTAACAAATGCCCTCTGTGAGAAAGGCCAAATGGAGGAGAATGTGAAAGAAATGGAATCTTGATTCCATCGAGAATTAACTATAGTGCAAGGATCTGGGATCCTCTTGACATTAAAAATATTAATATCCTCACATTGGGAGAGGATCATGGTCATAGTCACTACTCTAAGAACAATCTTGTAGTTTTTGAGGGATGCTCGGGAATTAAATGAAAAGGTTGGCGTAGTGGCCACTGAAGAAGTTTTGAGAGATGTAGGGATTCTTGATCAATGGGATGCCTCAAGAAGGGCAAGAGAATTCATCAACTGCCATAAATTTGCATCAAAAAGCAAGGAGCACCAAGTGGTGTTGAACAAGAAGGTGAACAAGATTGAAAGAGAATTCAATGTGTTGCTTGATTTCAGGTTACCCACCCTTTTCTCACCAAACAAAGGGATGTTGTCAATTGAGCATATGATGGATGCAATCAAATAGAAATACCAGGCCTCTACCATACTCCCAGGTTTAAGCCCAACACCCACTATTGATGAAATAGATAAAGAGATCCTTTCCCTTGCTCGACTCTATTACCACATCAGAGTTGTCTCATCAAGATGGGTGGGTGTTTCTTTTAAGGAAATATTTGAGTTGGATCGAGCATATGAGATTCTTTGCACTCTTATCTGGCCCATTGATTTGGAATGGGAGGAGTAGCATTTATCCTTCCTTAAACTCTAGGAATTCCCAGAGCTCTAGGTTCATGTCTCTGTAAGCAAAGTCCCCCTGTGAGTCACTAGAACTGCAAAGCAATTTTTCCCTTAATCTTTTTTGGTTTTTGGCTCTTATATTTTTCAACTTCGAGATGATTCACACCTAAAGTAAAGGTTGTTCAAAAAATTTGCAATGTGCCATGTGGTGGTTGTGTGGCTTTTTTTTATCATCTTCCTTTCGAGAGAAAGCTAGAGCACATGTTGGCTCGGTGAGAATTGGCTCTAAGGCTATTTTAGCAAATCTAAGATTCCTCACATACTTGACACGTCATCTCCTCGCTTCAGGAAAGTTACGCTTTTAAGGAGTAATCTCTTTGGATGGAGATTTTCAGAGCATGTTGGGTCTTTCTTGCTTTCGGGGTGGAACCTTTGAGTCAGTGTCATCAATCTATATAGCAAATCGATCAAATTTTTCTAGGCTATTTTCTAGGATCTTATTGTTTTTCAACTACAATATTTGCCAAATATCTAAGGGACATTAATGAGGCAGTTGAGAATTAATGAGCAAGGATTGTCATAATCTAATCAAGATCTACAATCGGATCGTTAGCTATTAGGTGCAGGCATCTGGTAGTATTTTCTTCTGGAATGATTGGTGGTGGTTTCCTCTCTTCCAACTATAAATAGATGTCGGCAACATATGCTATTAAGTTTTTTTGGAAGTTTTAGTTTTAGTTATTAAGAGTTTTAGAAGTTATAAGCCTTTTTCCTTCAATTGAAGAAATATTTTACAATAGAAATTTTTGTAGAACATTGCTATTCTCTAGCATGTTATATTATTTCAACTCAAACTATCATCGGATTGGCATCTGGCCTTTATTTTTAGTTCATTTCATATTTAAATACGATTTGCTTAGAAGAAACCTTTGAAACTGTGCATATTATGGCCTTTTTCAAGTTCCTTCTTTATGTTTTTGTTCATGATAAAAACATCATGTCAAGCTTATTTTGATAGTTTGAGTAGTTTATTTTCATGTTGTAGGCTTCTATGAGTTAATTATAGCTTTTAGAAATTGGATTATGTCTATTAAACTTCTCCATGTTTTTTAGTCATTGTTTTCTCATATTATGTTGTATCAAGAGGAAGAGTTTCTGCAATTTTTGAATATTTCTATTAACTTTTGGAGCCTTTTTATGCTTGATCGGACCTTAATGAGTGCTTCCCATGGCGAGATTTGAAAGATTGCATTGTCTTTTACTTAGCCTTTGTTGTTTGTTCTCCTTCCAACAATGAAGGGTTGTGGCATTTTGTGTCTAATATATCATCATAAAATTGAATTAAGGTTTAAAATGTTATAAAATCTTTGGCACATCGCCATGTTTATGTTTTATATTTGCATTTCCTTCTACCTTTTCTCCCAACTCAAAGAAGAGTCAGATTTCTATAAAAATCTTGAAGGTATTTAGTGAGGCACAAATTGGTCCCCCGCTCGCTGAATTTCCCATAAGGATGTCGGAGAGGTGCAAGCTTTGATTATCAACATCAATCTTTTAATACCATCACTAATATCCTTTTGGATCAAAGGTAAAACCATCCTTGGACATCAACCATATCAAACATATCAACCTTTTCTAGTACATTTTTATATCATCTTTTCATATCTTGTGAACTTGTCAACTTAGAATAACTATCTTTCTCTTAGGTCCACAAATCATCACTATCATCCCTCTTTGTTTGAATTCATGAGTCTATTCCAAACAAAGACATCAAAAAATTATCCATCAACATCTTTAGATACTAGCTTAAAATGAATTTATTATCCTTTTTGTCCAAAGGTTAACCATACAATCCAAAATCAACTTGAACATCATCTAGATTCCATATCAACTTGAAAATCACTCTTTTGACCAAGAGATCTATCTACATATCCCTTGAAATCCAACTTTGAAACAAAGGAATCCAAGAAATCATCACACATCATAGATCCTTTCCATAACTTAGGTCTATTGTGACTTTTATAACTACAGCAAGATAACAACATAGAAATAAAATGGCAGACAACACTAGTATCTCAAATGTTCCAAACACTACCAACATCAATGATGAGCCCAATTTTTGGCATATTTAGACTATGTTTTTAAAACACTTTTCTACTTTTTATTATGATGAGACAAACATTTAGTGATAATTATGGGAACAAGACATGGATTTTTATGCTTAAATACAACAAGTTTATTATGATAAGTCTTTCCATAATTATTGCCTGAATGTTTTATTAGTTTGATAGAATAGGTATGCCTTGTGAATTTTTGTGATGACATGCCTTTCCTGCAGCCTCTACTGTTGAACTTCCTGTAGCCATATCTGAATTATTCTTTTCTCTTGATTAATGCTTAATGAATTTATAAATGAGGTGATGGATTGTCTTAAAGGTTGAATGTGTCGAGCTAACTTTCTGCCACAAGAGTAGCTATTGAGTTATTTGTAGGTATCATGTTTTAAGGAGGAAATTAAGTTTCCACTTGATGGTTGAAAGACTAATTCAATGAATATTGGTTCAACAACAAAGAATAAGGAGGTAGCTTCAAGTCGTCCACCATGCAAGGAGGAGTGTTCCAAGAATCCAACTTAGGCATCTTGATAGTGCATAAATCTAGGATGGTGGTGCTTTAAATCTTCAGAACTAATTTGACTCAGTCCTTCTTTTTGTATCCACCTCTTCACTTAGTTAGTTATAATGTAATAAATACATCCCATTTTATGAGGGAAGAGTTAGTTAGTCGTTAGATTCAGTTTTGAATAAATAGCCCATTCTCCTTCAGAGAAAGGGCTAGAAGATTGTTGTTGTAATACATTTCAGTTTATAGAAATACAGTTGAAGATTTTGAGCCATGTACTTGTCAATCTTCAATCAATAAAGTGTTTATGAAGTTTATAGTCTAATTTGTTTTTTATCTTTGGCACTACCTAAGGGGCCCACTTAGGGATTTGTCCATCTTTTCATTCTGCAAGTTAGAATAGTTGCACTTCCTTGTATAGAGCTTACTGTGCCTGTTCTTGGAGCTGGCAGAAATACAAAATTGTCAACTGTTCCTGCAGCCACTAGATGTAGAATAGTTGTGTCTTTCAGTTTTCATTCCAAGCAAGTTTAGCTAGTTAAATTTCTTTCCAATAACTTCAATTCTAAGTATAGTATCTTTAGGAATTTATACATGTCTGAAAGAGGTGATTAGTGCATATATTGTGCTGACCCATTTCATGTTTACGTCCCTGGGTTGATAATTAAATGAGGTCCTTTAGCAAGTTATGATTGTCGGTTGTGATGTTCAATCCCTGAGTAGAGGAATTCATGTTCCTAGTTATTAAGCTGATTAAAGGATACTACAATCAACACAACAAATTTTCATACCAGAAACATTGAAACTCCAACCAAAATTCCATGGGGGTACTCTACTCCTCAACCAACAAACATAAATCCAACAAGTGTAAATCCTTTATTTAATGTAAACGTAAATCCCTATTTTCAGCCAAAAACTATAAATCCTTCATTTCATGTAAATATTAATCCTTCACAACAACCAAGTGTTGATCCTTCACAACAAGACCTACATTGTACACATCAAGATTACATCACTCAACATAGGAATCAACCAACTAGAGGACAATATGGTTGCATAGAAGAGGATTCTGATGAAGACCTTATTGAAGAGAAGATTTTAGAAATAACACAAAACCCCAAAAGGTTGAAGTTCATGAATAAATTTCTTATTTTCAATCCCAACACATACTTTTATAGACTTGCACAACATGGTTCCAAGTTACTCTATGATTATAACATTAACAATCTTAAGGATACAACCCTTGTTTCTAGAGACGAAGATATAGTGGTTAGACAAGTCTTTAAACCTCCTATACCACCTAAGGTTCCAAGATTTTTTGCACAAATAGGTGATCCTTCTTAAGGAAAAAAAGTATAAAACCCATTGTATAGGCAACCATCTCAAATAGAACAAACAAGGAAATATTAACAAAATCAACTTGATCCTAATATATTGGGAACACAAAACATGCCTCAACAATTAACAAATCCTATTACAACTCCTTCGGTAACTAACAATGCTTCAAATAGTACATGGAGATCAAACGTATCAATAAATCTATATGCAACTTATTGGGCACAAAATGCACCTCCATAAGGTAAAAAATCTAATGTACAAAATGTGTTGAATCTTCCTTATAGAACACAAAACCCACTATTGCATGCTACCATATAACCACAACCACAACATATGGTGTCACCCATTTTATACCATACCAAATCCACCTACACAATCACAACAACAACCACCCATATATAAACACACACAAATAAATCCACCCCAACAAAAACCCATGTATCAACAACATAAAACTCCTTGAGGCATGGTACAACATAACTCCCACAAGGTTTGGTTCAACAACAACACGTTCAACAACAACCTTCTCATCAAGACCCTTCACAAAATTCTTAATATCAACAAGGTTTAAACTTTCAAAATCAGTATCCCAATGCAATACAATATCAATATGGGCCTTCATATACACAAACTCCTCAACAACAAAATATTATTCCACAACCAAATATTATTTTGCATCAAAAAAATGTGAATCCATAATACCAATAGAATCTTGGTGCCTAATAACAAAATCTTGTTCCTCAACAACAAAACCTTGTTCCATAATAAAATCTTGTTCTGCAACAACAAAACATGAATAAAAAATATCAACAAAATCTTATTGCTCAACAATAGAATCTTGTTCCACAACAACAAAATTATGGTCCTCAACATCAAAGTGTTAATCCTTGATATGCATATGGAAATCCACAAGATTCAAATATTACTCTGCAATATCAATAAAATTCTCCCCAAGGACCAAGTGTTTCATCACATATACATGATGTCCTTCAAGGTTCAGCATAATCCAAATCTATCTTACAACTCATCATTATCTGG
Organism: Sequoiadendron giganteum; assembly: GCA_007115665.2. Lineage (NCBI taxonomy): Eukaryota > Viridiplantae > Streptophyta > Pinopsida > Cupressales > Cupressaceae > Sequoiadendron > Sequoiadendron giganteum. The sequence continues at coordinate 514,331,642 of CM021108.1, read as the reverse complement.
ACAAAAAAACTATAACCCATATAATCCTCCACAAGATACACAAGTAAATGAGTTAGTATTGCAAATTTAGAACCTTAATCAAAAGATACAGGATATACAACTTGGGAAGGCCAAGAAAAGTTATGCCTTGGAGGAATTTTTCCTTATCCTTATGATCAAAGAATATCCATTATTTCCTTCCCTAAGAACTTTGAAATTCCTAAATTTGATAAGTACAAAGGAAGTGGAGATCCCATTGAACATATACATGAATTTTCTATAGCATGTATGGACGTAGCTAACAATGAATCTTATATGATGAGACTATTTCTAGGGATCCTTGGTGGATGACATAAAATGGGTTTCTCATTTACCTCCTAGACTTAATAAATTCAATGAACTATTAGAAAATATCATCAATCACTTATAGTACAATATCAAACACAATATTATTGTACCTGACTTGTATAAAATCAAAAAAATCAAGGACAGTCTTTTGCTTCGTTCTTACAATGGTCGAGACAAAAATAAAGTAAGTTTAAATGGATCATCCCAAAAAACCACTTGTAAAAATATTCGTGGGAAATCTAAAGTGTGACTTAAGCTTCCAATTAACCATGCTATGTCCGAACACATTGGATGATATCATTGAAAATGGCATAACCATTGAAAGATCTCTTATTGCAAAAGGAGCTATCACATTAAATAACAATTAAGAGCAACCTTCTAATTCAAATGATAAACCTCACTTGTGGGTGAAGAACAAAAATATCACTAATGATGGAGTAGTGGATACAAAATTCGTACAAACCATACAACCTTCACCTAATAATCCTCAACCCCGTGTTCAAATTAACCAAAAAAATAATCCTCCAGGCTATCAAATGAATAATCAAAACCAAAATTCACCAAGAGGACCACCAAGACCTAATAACAATAATTTCAATCAAACTAGACATAAATACACTCCTTTGGGAGAACCCGTTGAAGAGGTCTTACAAACATTTCTACAATCAAACCTTATCAAACCGCCCGAACAAAAAAACTATGAGGAACCAAAATTCAAACCCCCTTGTTACAATGGGAATGACCATTGTTAATTCCATACAACCAAGGGACATAAAACAAATAACCATATGAAACTAAAGAGCCTCATAAAAGATCTAATTGATAAGGGAGAGGTTGATATTGAACATTATCCTAGAAATTTTGGTAACAAGGAATTTTTAGAATCTACAAGGATCTAATCACCAATCATAATAAAGGAAATGACCAATGTGAAGGGATGGATTACAATAAAACCACATATAACTATGACCATGTAGTGGGATCTATATTTGAAGCCAATCAGCATATCATAATTGTGAATATAGTTGGTAAAAATATTGAGTGTAATGTAACTACACGATGAGGGAAGATTACAATCTAGGGAGCCACAATGCAATCCAAAACTTTTCCTAAACCTCCACAAGTTGGCTACAACCTTATTGATCATCTTGAAAAAACTCCAACACAGATTTCCATCCTTGAACTTCTCAAGATATTCCTAGCTCATAAAGAAGTTCTAGATAAAGCTCTCCTTGACTCATCGATTCCTAATTATATAAAAACTAATCAATTTTGATCCATTTTGGGGAACATTACTTCTACTCACCACCTCATATTTTCTGAAATGGGTCTTCCATTACATACCTATCATAACCAAGCTTTATACCTTTAATTTTGCATCCATAAGAACAAAATAAAGAGAGTATTGATAGATGGTGGTGCAAGCCTAAACATTTGTACCTCAAAACTAGTAAAACAACTAGGATATTTTGATGAAGTTATAGAGAATCAAAGGAGTATTACAATCAGAGCTTATGATGACAACGAGAGAGACTATGAAGGAACTATTAAAATTCTTGTACAAGTGGGTCTGACAATAGCTGAAACAACCTGTCAAGTACTAGATCTTGAGCAACCCTAAAACCTTCTCTTAGGATTCCCTTGGATTCACATAATGCAAGCTATCCCATTGGCATACCATCAATGCTTGAAGTTCCCTTACCATGATAAGGAGGTCACTATCTATGTTGATCCAAAACCTTTTCATTATTGTAAGAACCTAGAAGAGAAATACACAAAGATATTCCAAGTGCCTAGAAATGATATCTCCTTTTGTTAATTCATCTATATTGATCCTATGTCTCTAACCTCGTCATCCTCTGCTCCATCATCCTCAAAAAATCTACCTAAATCCAATCTCAAGATCCAAGTGCTAGATAATGGTTTTGTGGATTATCACATAAAGTAATCCCTTTGTGTGGGAAATTTTTTGTTATCACCAATATCTTATGGAAATTTATAGGAAATCAAGGAAGCACATACTAAAACTATCAATTTCAAACCCACGGTCTTCTCCAAGGAGAGATTTGAGCAAATAATTCATAGAATAAGATGTTTCTACTTGGTTATACAAAGAAGAAGAAGAGCATGAGCTAGAATCTATCCCCTTTGCTAGCAAAAATAAATGTTTTCAACTTGTTAAGAGCATGGGGTTCATGAGAAAAGGTGGCCTTGGTATACATGAGAAAGGTATGATAGACCCTCTTATCTCAGAGAAACGTGAAAAGAATCAAGGACTAAGATATGGTTCTTTAGATAAAACATTCCTGAGCACTAAACGCATTGTTTGTGAGGAAGTTTCTTCCTCTCTTGTGGTTAAGACATCTGATGATGATGTTTCCATCAAGGACATATCTATGTATATAACCAACCTATTTTATAATTCCTTTATCAATACCATCACTACCTTATCCTTTGACCGACCATCTGAGAAACATGAAATTCAACTAATTTACCCTCAATTGATAAACTAAGACCAACAATGACCATCGATTCTAGACATATTCCAAAATGTCAAAGCTATTGTTGAGTTTATGGGGCTGGGAGATAGTATACCACCTGAGGATCATAAGGTAGGCTTTTACATTGAACTTGGTGAAGAAACATACTTTGGAGGAGAGATTGGGTTCTTCAGTTGCAAAAGTAAATATTAAAATATCAAAAAGAGATCCTTTAGTGTAAACTATGATACAACACTATTAGATCAAGGAAAAAAATAAATAAAGGACATATATGAGGGTGAAAACCTCTTTGAGGTGCCCAAATATGGAGGATTCAATCTCCTTGACATTGTTCAAAACCAAGAGAGATCAAAAATATTGGCAGAACACTCAGAGAAGCTAAACATAGCGACATCGAATGTACCTAGAATCACCTTTTATGTAGCTTTTTTGGACCTTGACAAAAAAAACTTCACAACTTTCTTGGGAACCCGTACGATCAACTTTGCTTGGTCCTATGAAGAGATGACTGAATTAGATCCAACCTTGGTGGTTCATCATTTGAAATTTTTTCCTTGAGTGAATCTTATAAAATAGAAGCTTTGAAAGATGCATCCACATATAACACTTCTAGTTAAGGTTGAGATATAGAAACTTTTATATTTCAATTTCATCAAATCGATTGATTACCCTAAGTGGGTGTCCAACCTTGTACCTATTTCTAATCCCACTAGAGGCATAAGGAATTGAACTAGTTTTAGAGATCTTAACAAGGCATGTCCAAAAGATGACTTCCTTTTGTTGAATATTGACATGATAATGGATTTGATAGCAGGTCACGAAATGCTTTCCCTCTTGGACAAATTTTTAGGATATAACCAGATCAATATAGCACCTTTAGACCAACACAATACTGCATTCACTTGTCCTTTGGGAACATATTGTTGGTACATAATTCTATTTGGGCTTAAGAACATGGGATCTACCTATCAGAGGGTGATGATTATTATATTTCATGATATGCTCCACATTACCATGGAAGACTATGCAGATGATATCCTAGTGAAATCCATAATAAGACAAGGTCATCTGGACAACCTAACACACATATTTGATATGTTAGAAGAGTATAATCTACACCTTAATCCAAAGAAGTGTGTGTTTGACATCAAAATAGGAAAGCTCCTAGGATACATTATATCTCGCAAAGGTATAGAAGTAGATCTGGTTAAGGTTAAGGAAATCATGAAAATGGCTTCCCTAAAGTCTTTGAAACAACTATAGAGCCTTCAAGGTAAACTACAGTCCATCTGAAGGTTCATAGCCTAGTTAGCAGATAAATTTCATCCTTTCACACATCTCCTTCATAAAGATATTTCCTTTAAGTGGGAAGAGAAGTTTCATGAAGCATTCCAGTAGATCAAAGACTATCTGGCATCACCTCTAGTTTTGATGCCTCCTCTACCAAACAAACCTTTGATACTTTATATATTAGCAATGTTAGTAGCCTTAGGTTCCTTGTTGGCACAAAATGATAATAATGATAAGGAAAGAGTAGTGTATTATATTAGTTGTACACTGATGGGCTATGAACTGAACTATACACCTTTAGAGTGGGCTTGTTTAGTCATTGTCTTCACATCATAAAAGCTCAACCACTACATTTTGAACAAATAGATCAAACTAATCTCTAAGGTAGACACCTTGAAGTATCTCTTGGTTAAGGCAACTTTAACTGGCCAAATGGCGAAATGGGTCATGATTCTTACTAAATTTGACATAGAATATGTTGACAAAAAATATATTAATGAGCAAGTGATAGAAAACCAATTAGCTAAATCACCTCTTGATGATCATCATCCCTTGATATCAGAATTCCCTGATGAAGGAATCATGCTAACAACTCAAGTAAACCGATGGAAATTGTACTTCGACGGTTCTCAACCCAGCATGGGTCAGGAGCTAGAATTCTCTTTGTTACACCACAAGGAGACAATATACCCAAAGCATACATGATTGCTTTTCCTTGTACCAATAAAATAGAAAAATATAAAGCATTGATAATAGGGTTAAGTGGAAATTGAGTGGAAGATCAAGGTACTACAAGTCTATGGAGACTCGCAACAAGTGATCAGATAAGGGAATGATGAGTATCAAACGAAGGAAGATAAATTGTTGCCTTATAAAATAATGGTAGAAAGTTTTAAGCAATACTTATTAGTCATTATCTTTGAGAAAATCTTAAGGGTAAATAACAAAGCCACCAAAGATACGGCTACCATTGGTTCTCTTCTTGACATTCCACACAATAGTGCTAAGTATGAGTTTTTTGTGGAATAATTGATGATATCAACCTTTGATGTCCTAGAGTTTTAACTTGTGTGTGACATTGTTGGTCCCAACTCACCCTCATATCATGATATTAGTTCCTATCTCCAACACAAAATCATACCCTTGAACCTTAATAACAATTAAAGGAAATCCTTCATCCGTCGAACCTCATGATTCACCATAATTGGTGATACCTTATATAGACCTAGCCTCAATGGAACTTTACTTTGAAGTCTTAACCCAAAAGAGGCATTAACTACTTTGCAAGAGGTGCATGAAGGTGTTTGTGGCTTGCATTCTAGCAAACCTAATCTAACAAGAAGGAAATAATTTTTCAAATAAATCTCCAATGCTAGCAACACTGTGATCTTATTCTTGCCTCAACACAAGAACTACATCCAATTACTACATCATGGCCTCTTTCACAGTGGGGACTCAAACTTATAGGTAAGATATCCCCCACTTCATTCAATAGGCATAAGTTTATCATAACTACCACAAAGTATTTTACAAAGTGGATGGAAATCATACCTCTGACCTATATCACGAGTAAAAAAATAGCCAAATTTATTTTGAACTATTTAGTTTTTTGTTATGACATACCCCAAAACAATGGGACTCTGTTTAAGAATCAAGATGTCTATGACCTCTACTCTAAATTCCATATCTAGCACAATTTCTCAACCCCATATTACCCCTAGGGAAATAGTTAGGTGGAAGCGTCAAACAAAAATATCTTTAAAATCATTAAGAAGATTGTTAATGAAATTGACCGTGACTGGAACCTATAGCTAAATATTTCTTTTTGGGCTTACTGAATGAGCATCCGTGCACCGACTGGCACAAACTCTTTCTCCCCTGTATATGGAATAGAATCCATATTTCATGTAGAGGTCGAGATCCCTTCCCTAAGGGTATCTTTACAGAACATGGTTGACAATGAAGCATACCGAGTATCTAGACTCCAGGAGCTTGAGTTGTTAGATTAAAGGTGTTTGAGCATTTTGAACCATGTCCAAGATTATCAAAACTTCCTCAAGCATAGTTACAATAAAATAATCAAGAATAGAAGCTTCTTGATGGGTGACTTAGTCTTGAAAGAAAATAAAATAAAGATTAGCTAAATTAGGATGGTAAGGGAAAATTTGAACTGAATTGGTTAGTACCTTTTGTAATAAATAAAAATTATGGCTTGGTTCTTATCAATTGGCATCCCTTGAAGGTGAAACTTTGGTGGAACCACTTAATATCAGCCATCTTAAAAAGTTCTATACCTAGCACATCGAAATATCCTAGCAAAAAAAAAAAATTAAAAAAGAGAAAAATAACAAAAAAATAGTAAAGAGAAATAAATCATCCTCTAAGAGAAAACCACCTTTGTGGTGTTTCTAGGATACGTACCATAGTGAAAAACTGAAAAAAAAAGTGCTACGTTTGAATGAGCTCCACCTCATTATCTATCAAGGCTCACATCTATTCCATCCATCCATTTGTTCCATAATAAACATGCATCCAACCATGGCTTGATAACTTGAAAGGTGTTTGAACTTGTTGCACTATGACCATCCTCTATCCACATCATCCTATTTATCCATAATAAATGTAATCCTATACCTAACTGGGGGCATCTTCTTGAACCTAGTAGAGGGCATCTTCTTGAACCTAGTAGATGGATTGGATCCTTCTTCATATCTCAATTCACGTAAATCTTCAAAAAAATAAAAAACATTCAGATAATCCTTAAAAAAAAAAATCATCTAGATAATCTTCAAAATCAAAAACATCTAAATAACTCTCAAAAATCCAAAAACATTCATGAAAGGTCAAAAACATCAAAAACATTATTAGCCATCCATGTATGATTTGATAGCCCAATCCAATAATTGAACTATGTAGCCTTTGCGCTGTCACATAGGAAAGGTCATAATCAATGAGTCCCTAAGGCATTAGGTCAATCCCCTTAGGTCCCCCTCACTAGGTTTAAATATCATCAAAATTATTAAAAAAAATATATATATATTGTCAAAACACAAAAATAGCCTCAAATAATCTCAAAAGCACAAAAACATTAAAAAAGTATCAAAAAACTCCATTGTCACCTATCTGTAATAAAATATTCATCCCTAACAAACCTATTATCATCATCACCCTTTGATAATGCAATCAAATCAAACATAGCAACTATTGAAATCCAAAACATTTAAGAAATAATTGTGAAAACTTGATCATTATGGACTGAAACAACACGTAAATATAAATTGCCTTATCTATTGGTATCATCATTCAAAAATATTAACATCCTAGCATGAGCCTTAATTAATATATCATTTCTAAAATAGGCATCATTTATGGATAATATTCTTAAACTACAAACATCATTGGCAAGTGATATGGCAGCTATGTTCATCTATTTTGATATTTTCTTTTCATTTATCTTTTGATCATTGATTTTGCATGCCATGTTTGATTGGATGTTCTTGTAATATGACCATAGTGAATAATTTCTTTGTGTGTGCAGGGATAGTCTCGAGTAACATAATGGCTAGTGCATATCAGGTTCTTCATACCTTTTGTGTATTAGTCTCCTTACTTTGATGGCTTTAATCTCTCACATTACATAACAAGGTTTCTATATGTCAAGTATGAACAAGATTACTCCTATTTGTTTGTAGATTCAAATTCCTTGCAATAGATATAAATCCGCCTTGGTTCTTCATACCCTATTGCATCATGTCTATTTACTACAATAATAAGGATTTATAATAATTAGTTTCTCCTGAAAAAACAAAAATCATGTTCATCACATTTTCATACATCAATTATCATTCATCATTCATTCAATCATTTATCATAATATATATATTTTCATCAATTGGATCATACAACATCAATTTCTTCTATCTTCTAAATCCCTCTAATCAATTCTTCTGACTAACATCTCCATCTTGCATAATAAAATCATTAGTACCACATGCATCCTACATCCACAAACTCATCAGTATAGCATATCATATATCATCCCTACATTCTGCATATCATGGGAATAATAGAAAATACAAAGAAAAAGATAATCACATCTTCATATCATCATAAATAACATCACATCCTACACCATCAATATCAAATAATAAATAACCATCGCATTAATGTATCTCATGATCATCATCATCCCATATCATAATCATAAATACATCTCATAATCTAAAATATCAAAAGGATCATTACACAACATATGTTGCATAAAAAATGGTTTCATCTCATATATCGTCAAAAATAAAAATGTCATAGTACATCATCATCATAACATGTGATACAATCCATGAATCAAAAATATACATATATATATGAGGCCCAATGGCTGATGAATGTGTATACATCATATGAATAATTTCTATGAAAGTATCTACATCATGAAATAATGTACAAATAATCTCTCAACCCTACGCCTCTCCATTTGGGGGTGGTCTCTCCTAATCATCACGAATAGGAGACCTCTGGGGATGATCATTGTGGCCTAAAGATCTATGTGGATGGAGGATGGGACCTGAAGTCTAATGTAGCGGTCTACTAACAAACCCTCACGTTGACCTGCTAGGCTATGCAACTGTATCACTACTCCTAGCACCAAATCTAGGTCATCTTTGAGATCGAGGAATGGCTGCCTTGTAAAGGGTCTTGTAGTATGTCCTCTCCTTCATGAGGAGATCTCTCTTATGCATATACCTATCCATTTTCATGGTGAAATCTTGTGAGATCTCAATCTATACTCTTTGACTCCACTCCTAATCTCTCTTAGCTATGGTAGCATCCCTCTCCCTACGAGCTTGATCTCACTCATCTATAAGAACTACAATATATGCATCTACGACTTGTCTACATGAAATCTCTACATCTCACTCCCCAACCCTTGCATCTCTATCTATGAAGGCCTAATCTCTCTCAGTCGTAACCTATGCTAATATCATGATGAGATCAACCTACCCTGATCTAGCAATGGGGGTGGTTCCTATTGATCTTTCCTAACCTGTTGGTCTTGATGACCATCACCTTGTCCATCCTATTGTCCATCATGTTGACCATCTTGAGGCACTTGTGCTACCTACTACTACTCATCAACCATCCTCACTCTTGTCTTGGCCTCATGGTTTCCAATTGTGCATCTTCTCTTCCTACAACCAATAGGTCCTAAGCCTACACTTCTAAGAGGAAGCATTAATCTGAGTGGCCACTTGTGGGCCCACCATGCATCGTAATCCTACATTGTGCTTGGATCATCTGGGACTACTGTCCATCCCCATCTAAGTGGTGCCATCTTCTGAAACTTTGTGGTAGTTTCCCTAGATGATGTTGTGGGCCCCCATATAACCACCTCCTTGATCATCTGAGCATATTGTGCATGTTACCCTCGACTTGGAATAATCTTCTTGTGGTGTTGAACACTCTCTAGTAAGTATCTCTCAAGAATGTGGTCAAAGCACCAAATCAACCATTAAGTCAAATGTGCATGTTTGTCATCCCATGCCTCACAACCTAACCAAGATCTCCAAATAAACTATCATATCATCAAAAAATTCCCTCTAGTATTGTAGTGTTTCGAGCTACTTATAGTGGATATAATCATGATACTTGTAAGAATATGGATCATCAGGATCCCTGCAATCAATATCGAGAGGTTATGTAACTATGATCCTCTCCCATGCCCAAACATGTAAGAGACAGATGCTCATAGAAATCTTGGTTCTTCCTCTATAACACACTTGGTGCATATCATGATACAAATGTGCTAGCACACATGGCCCCTAGGCATACCTAGTCCCCTCTATCATTATACTCTCTATGAAAATCCCCCATCCAATGAGAAACTACTAAGAGTTCTTATTAGACATTAATGGCCCTATGATCAGTCTTGCTAGAATAATGGTCATCTCATGAACCTCCATGATGTAGGGAGTCAAATTAATTTTTCCATCTATAACAGTAAATTGCTCCTCTCCAAGCATTTTGGCTATCGTTGTTGCTCCTTGATCTACATCATACTCCACTAGCTCTCCATAGATAGGGATCCTAAGGATGCACCAAACATCCTATAATTTCACCATGCACTCTCTTGTGGGTAAGTGGAAGCTCATTGTCTCAAGTATTCACCTCTCTACCAGGGCGGTCATCATAGCCTTATGCACACGAATCTCTGGCATCTAAGCTATGCATTATAATCCAATTGTTGTTAGGAATTGAACCTCAAAGTTGTTGATGTGAGCCAATTGATCCAATAACCATAGTCTCCTCTCCCTCACATACAAAATATGAAGAGTGACCTATAAGCATAAAACCCACATTGCCAAAATTAAAAAAATGAGATAAAATTTTTAAGTCTGTTAGTAAATTGAAAAAATGCTTCAATTTGTACAAAACAATTGGTTTTCACAAACGTGTCAATTTTCGTAAATGCGGGTCTATTTTTTGGAAAACATGTTGCACTATAGCAAACATGATAAAGTCCTAAAGAAGGTCAAACATGTCAACATTTTGCAAATGCGTCATTCAAATGCGCCAAAAATTTTCAACCATGTTTCTCTATAGAAAACACGAGCATCCTAAAAGTGAAAACATGGCTATACTGTGACAAGAATGAAAATGATTAAGAATTTCTATGTTTGTGAGTCCTGCCTTTGGCTAACTATTGAAAAGAAAAAATAATGTGCAAGTAAAGTTAGAGTTATGTGTACCACAACACCTATGTCGGTTGGCCTCTAGAACTAATGAATGAGCTCTGCACGTGTGGTGAACCTAGTACTTGGGCCATCATGAATGTGCATCTGAAGGTTGAGGACATGAAAATATCTCTAAGAGTATGAAATCTTGAAATTTGAGAGTGCAAATGAGGAGGATTTGAACCCTAATTGCCTATATAATCCCTCTAAAACCTAGGGTTTTCCTGTGATTGCCCTCTTGAGGTATCTTTTGAGCATCCTAGTTTATCCTAATCATTATTTTTGACCCCTAGGGCCTTATTTTTCATCCTCTTCTCATTTGAACTGGTCTTGAACTCTTGTCATGAGCACGACCCAAAAAAAAAAATCTATCCAATCCCCTGAGGGGTAGCCTAACATCCTATCATCCTTTAGACACTTGCTAGGGCATAGTGTGGCATTAAAAAATTTGATTTAAGTAGCACAAGTCTTTGAAACAACATAACAAGTACATTTTATCAAAGAGGGGCAAAATATAGAAATGGAAAATTGCTTGACTCGTATCACATGACGTCGTTAATCTTGTATTTTCATCATATTCATCCTCAATCACCACATTCACATCATTTTCATCATTTTTGTCACTAATTATTAGTTTAACATCATTTTCACCTTATTTCCTCTATTAATTAAGTAATTTTGAATTATTTCATTTATTTTCCTCTAATCTCCCCTAATTGGATAATTTTAATTATTTAATTAGTCATAAATCTAATTTTCTTCTAATGTCCTATGATTAAATAATCTTGAATTATTTGATTATCTAATTCCCATCCCATTCATTTGAAATATTCTTTATTAATAAAGAATATCCTAACCTTCCATAATTAAATAATCTTGAATTATTTAATTGTCCTAATTTCCCTCTTAAAGGCATATTCCCAAGGAATATTCTTTTTCAAAATATCTCATTCCTCTCATTCATTCTTATCCCTCCATTTCTTGATCTAATCTCAACCCTCCATTTCAAATATTCCTAATCAATTTTCCTATAATTGTGGAGATATTTGAGTTCAAATTGACCTTGATCCTTCATCTTCCTTGATTCACTCAAATTCGTGGGGCTTAAGGTGAAATCTCAACCATTATTTGTGGGTCTCAATGATTAATCTACACCATTGATTCAAACATGAAATTTTATAAAACAATAATTCCTCCTTCATTATTACATTACCTATATCATTTGAGAGCATTTGAGGACTTAAGCAACATCATATTCATGAGCATTTGAGCAATTATCTTTATCTAGGTCATCAATCTTCATACCTTTCCAACCATGGGAGTTTTATGATCAAGTAATCCAACATCCCATCACCATGAAATGAAAGAAAAGGTTTTCACATTGGCTGATTTCTAACCCATGTATGCATTCACTTTCATTTTGTAAGTGGGATATTTTGATCTTCCATTGTTTTAGGTCTTCTTGATTGTGAGCCCTTATTTTGATATCAATTCCATTTTCCACTTCACAAATATCAACGCAATCTAGCATTGAGTCATAAAAATCATTTGAGACTACAAATTTTAGCAAAGAAGAGGAAAACACAAATTATACATTTTCATATGATGAAAACAATCATGAAAATCCACCTTCTTCAAAATAAATGGATGCACTTTATGGAAGAGGATATTAACTTTTGAAAAAATGTGGGTATAATGGAAAATGATGTGGTGTAAAAGAACAAGGCATACGTGTCCCCATAGATCCTAGCACACAAGAAATAACAAGAGGTCTTGGCTATTGTTCTTCAAAAACATCAAAAAGAGCTTCACTTAATCATGACAAATAGCTTTAGTTTCTACTCCTTGCCATGTGGTAGTTGTAGTGTCATTACATACTCACTACCATACATGGGGGTATAAATGTAGCTTTATGTAATCATATTTTCTCTTGCAAAGAGAATCCTATCATCATCCATTTTGTGTTCATCTTTGTCCCTACACTTAGGGGGCAAAGGGTTAGGTAGCCTTGTGTTAGGTGCATTCCTTCTTGGGATCCCTTTGTATCTCCTTAAAGCATTAGTGTATCAAGTACACTAAAATTTTAAGGGGGGGTCATATAGTCCCCCACTTATTGTTTGCATAAGAAGTGGTCCCTTCTTAGTAATGATAGCATACATCTCCTAGGAATTGTGACCTTTTCCATTAGTGTGTGGAATTCTTGAACTATGTGAGTATACCTTTCATGGTGATATTGGGCTTGATGTCCTCTAAGAGTGTGAATTATCTTGGTATATGATGTTCCCCTTACTGGTAATGTGATGGGTAGTATTCCCTAAGGCGTGAATTTATTTCTCCATGACTTGTCCTCTCTTGGTGGTGATGTCATGTGTGATACTCCCTAAGGTGGGAAATCTCATCTATTGAGCAAAGCCCCCTTTTTTTTGTGAATCATCTCTTGTGGTGGTGGTGTTATAACACCCCTTGAGATATAACCTTATCATATAATTTTTTATGCACCCCCTAAGGTGAGTTGTATTCATCCCCCATGATGTTAAAATTTATGTATCTCCTGAGGTGAGTTTTTATTTTTTTCTCCACTTTGTTCATAGGAGTTGAACTTAGTGTGGCATTGACATAGCATTTTGACCATTTTTTAGCACCTTATTAGAGTTATCTAGGAGTATAACTCTTGGTATGGTTTTCATGGGTATACACCTAGAGAAAAGTGGTCCTCACTAGACCTAGTGTGTTTCTAATTTTGCTACCCTGTCTTGGGAGCTCACCTAGTTAAAAGCGGTCCTCACTAGCTCGTGTGCCTTCTAGTTTGTGATTCACCTACCAAATATTAGACTTTTCTATGGTTTGAGTCATGAACACATTTTAACATGGCCACCTAGCATAGCACACCTTGCTTTCTAGTGGATCCATGTGCTTCATGAGTGATGTGGCATAACACAACTTGCTAGTCCTCATATGAGCTAACATCTATTTGATGGATGATGTTTGGTATTTGAGACAATTTAAGACTGAGGTCTCTTTGCCTTACCAACTTGAACCTTTTACTACTAACCTTGTATTTTATTGTGTGTCTCCTTCATGTTTACATCATGTTTATTTTCATTTCATAATCATCTTTATGTTCCATCATGCCATGTGTTTTCATCATGTATGATTCATTTTTTTGACATTGTATGTTTGTGTATGTTATCTTGTTGCATATAATACATGTGTGTGTGTTCCTTTGTGCTCATGTTTGTTTGTCATGGGATCTTGGATCTTGGGGGCTTGATAACTCTCCCCATAGATCCTTTTATTTGGAATTGATGTCTCAAACTTCTATCCTATTTTTTAGGATTTATTATTTTATAGGAGTATTTTTTGTGTTGAGAAATGAAAAATTAAGCATCTCCTACTTTTTAGGAAGAGGGAACCACTTGGAAGTTTCCTATTTTATAGGGGGTATATTGATTGGTCAACCCATGTCATGGGAGAATTCCACTTATCACTTGGGCACTCATTCTAGGCAAACAAATTTTTAAAATTCCTAGGAGGAGCACTTGGATGCCAAGTGTTAGTGTGTGATGAGTTTCGAGACCTGTGGTTAGGATATTCCTTTGTATGAGCATGAAAAGAAAGGAACGGTGGCACTTATCATCATGAAGGAACTTTGAGCAAAGAATATTGTGAGAACTCTCAAGAAAGTGCACCATGATGCCATGTGGCATTAGTTGACCTTGTTGACCAAAGCTCGAAAGGGAAAGATGCTTTGTGAAGACTAAGTTATCACTCAAAGTGAGTAGGAGTCTTGTTTGAGTTCTAAATTGGCATTTGACTTGATTTTCTCATGGTGGATACCTAGATTTATTGTTGCATGATTTATGGTGTTTCTTATCTTGCATGTGGTTGCATGTGATTGCATATTGGTTGCATGTTCATGCATGCCAATGTATGATTGGCAGGATTCTTTAGTGGATAGTTAAGACCAATCCATGTTATCTAGTATAGTTTTCATGCATGCTTATACTATGGATATGACACATGGTAACCTTAGGCACCCATATTAGTTATGTATAAAATGTTTAATGAATTAGTCATTTTTACATGTGAGAGAGCTAAGGTTTTTGCAAGGGTTATGCTACCATATTTTCTCTAGAAGAGAAAGATGTAATCTTGAATGTAAATTGGAGATGCAATCTCCATGATAAGGATATGATATTGTAATTGTATTGTAACTAGTTTTGTTGTTGATAATACAATGTTTCTATAATTTGGAGTGGGATTTTTTACTCAAAAGGTTTTTCCCCATGTATATTTGTGTTTTGCTTCTTCTATTTATTCTTCTGCTCTTTAATTGTTAATTAACATGTAGTTATGTTGTTGAAATTTTAATGGATTTGAATAACTACATTTATTTTCTCTAAGGATTAATGGGTGAAATTAAAATTGTGTCCATTTTCGCTACAAGACATAGTTGTATATACTTGTATCAGAGAAAACAAAAGATACTAAATGTGCATACGAGTTCTCAGATGTTATTTTGAGATTGATATTCCCTTTAAATTGGTATCAAAGCTCCATTCCATATTTGCATGCACTTGCATGTGCATCTTGTAGTGTAGTAAAATGCATACCCTTGCATTTTCACACTTGTTTGGGCCCGCATTGCTTTATTTATGCCTCTTTATGGCTTAATTGGTCCTATTTTGCATCCACAAGCTCTATAAACTATATATTTTTATGGAGAATCTTGACAAACATCAAAAGATAAATGATCATTTAATGTTTTTTTCTGTGTCCCTGATTTGTGGACTGGGACTAAGACGCCACCTAGGGCATCTTTGTCTTCCATGGGTCTTAGGACCTTGATTCTAAAACCTCTCAATTAGGTCCCTTTTTGGAGTTTGTGCCCCAAAAATTGAGCCTCGGGACTAAGACGCCACCAAGGGCGTCTTAGTCTTCCTTTGCTTATTTTCGAGGTCCAATTTCAAATTCGATCGAGAATTTTGCCTCCTTTACCTACTGATTCCATATGTTAGCTTGTTATGGTGTAATTTCAGGATATTAAGCATGAATTAGTATAAATACAAGGTTCCTCCACTCTTTTTTCCTAACAAGCATTCAAGTATTCATTCCTCAGGCAATTTTATGCATTCAAGAGAATTTCATCAAGTATTTGGAGCCATCATCAAGATTCAAACATCATGCCAAGGGTTTAGTGCATCCATTCATGTTGTTGAGCCAAGATTGTGGATGTAGCATTGAAGATATATCTACAACCATTTTTCATATCATATTCCAAGATCCAAGATCTACATTCCTCATGGCCACTACATGGTATATTTCATATTTTATTCACAAGACATCAGACAAGGTGATATCATTTACATATTTTATATTTCATGCCTCATTTCATTCATTTCATCATTTGGTTTAATTACCTACAATGGGTTTGACCAAGGCAAACCCCCATTTGCTAGCAATCAACAAGTTTTCCCTCTCTTGTGTGTTTGTATTTATCGATCTAGGTTGAAGAATTGAAGATCACTTGGAGTGCAAGGTTGTCAAAGTTGCATTTCCAAAGTTGTCATCTTCACGAAAACTCACCTACAGGTCAAATCCAGCTATTTCAGAACCTGAGGTCAGAGGATAAGCAATTGCAGATTTGGGAGCTCAAGACCACATTCAGACTTTTTAGAAATTCAGGTCAGGACTAAGACGGTAGTAAAGGCATCTTAGTCCTCCGAGTGGAATATTTCAGAAATTCTTTGGGATTCTATTCCATTATTTGAATATTTTGTGTTTGCCTCGAAAAATAGCAGCGAGACTAAGACGAGAGTAAATGCATCTTAGTCCTCCAAGGCATATTTTTGCAATCTATTTGCATTTCCTGAATCCTTTTGGCATCTCTAGGTTTCCCAAGTACACATACCCTAACTTGGAGTTGTTCATTTATAGTATTTATAAGCTTCATTTAGCTCATTTTGAGTGTTTTGCATATCATAGTGTGTTTTCAAACATTGTCTTTTCCAAGCATTTGCTTGGTGGTGAACCCTTAATTTGATAGAACACCCACTCTTAAGTCCTCCTAGTTGTGTATTGAATCACCTTGAGAGGTTGATAGTCAATCCTATTAGGGTTCTTAGGAAATAATTGAATGTTAGTTGGAGAAAGAGTGGTGTTCTATGTAGAGCTCCCCTTTTTCAACTAATCATTTTAGTGAACCCGACTTTGTTTGAGCATTCTTCTTTTTCTGATTTGGAGTCCTTTAGAGTCCTAGATGTAGATTGCATTCATTGCATTTTTCATCTAGGGTTTCTTGCATCTTGCATTAGTGAAATTGCATTCAGGGTTTCTTACATTTGCATTAATGAAAGTGCATATAGGTTGCATTTTCACTTTCTTTCATCATTATATCTCATTGAAAAACTGAAAAAGTGCATTGTGCATCATCCTAATTGCATTTAGAAACATTGTTATTACATTCAAAATTTAAAAAAATTGCATTCACTTTTGCATCCAATTTCTTGTCACTAGTTACTTTTTCCAGCCTTTGTTTGCACATTTTTGTCTCTCAACACTAGGTCCCTGGGTAGGCAACCTGGGAACACTGTTAAAAACTTGGAATTTACTATTTTTTTGAAAAAAACCTCTACTGGGACAAAAACGCCCTTACTAGCATCTTAGTCCCTCTATAGGTTTATTTGCCCAAAATCCTTTCTGAGTTGATTGTATTTTGTTCTAGTTTCTATAACCTTCAAATTCCTTCAATAAGACCAAGACACCCTTACTGGCATCTTAGTCCCTGTTGACTTTGAAGTTCCAATTTTCAAGGTTTAAATCTCCTTTTTCTGTGCTCCTGTTTGATGCCATTGGTTATTTGTTTCAGTGGGTTGAATTTTTGTTTCATGCATTTTACTAAATCTAGCTTAAAGTTCTTCATTTCATAAATTGCTTAATTCCAAATTTGTATTTGCAACATTCCATTTTTTAGATCATCGCATAATGTAATCAGTAAATTACCTTGTTTCAAATATGAAAATTTCATTTCACTTTAGGTCTTTGCATTACACTCTCTTTACTTTTCCATAATGGCATTTTTTATTTCAAGAGATGTGGTTTTGATATGGTTACAAATGGATTGTATAAGTACAAAATCCCCTCTTATGATTTCAATTTAGAATACAACAATGAGGTCATTAAGAAACATGTTAATCACCAAACCATTGACACAATCCTTAATCTTTCATTTCCCATTGGTGAGGATGGTAGTGTGGACAATCATAACAATCATACTTGTTCTTCTCCTGATACCTCTCCTCTTAGTGACAAAGGTATCTTGGTGAAAGAAGATACAAGCATTGAAAGTCTTCATTGTCCCTCTCCTCATCCCCCTTTGGGAGATATTATAAAACAAGAAGATGAGATCATAGAAACATTTCTAAACATCACCTTACCTAGTCTCCACTCATCCCATGTGAATTTTTTTTAGTGAAAATAGATGATGTCATAGATAGCCATGACAATCAAAATTGTCCTCCTAATATCCCTCCTCGATGCAAAGAGGATAGGTTGGTGTTAGAAGAAGAGCCTATTAAAAGTCATGAGAATCTTGTTCCTCCCTTCCCTAATGCTCCTACCATTTGGAAAGATCTATTTGGTTGTCCCTCTCTTGATGCCTCCCCTACTTGTGATGAAGCTACTTTACAAAATCTAACCATGGAATGTGATGAACATCTTACATGCTCTCCTACTAGGATTGATTGTATGGCACAAGAGAATGAGACCTTAGAAAAAAAAAGGATAATCAAATAAAGCCTTATCCTAATAAACAAGAAAATCCAACCATTGATAACCCCCTTGCATGTGATGAAGTCATTATAGAAGAACCAACCTTTGAATGTCAAAAACATTCAGTTTTTTGTTCTCCTAAAGACCCTCCCCCTTTAGAACATATCATGGTGCAAGAAAGTGAAAAAACTGACAATATTAATTCCTTAGATGAAGATGATGAAGTGACATTAAACTCCTCTTCACTGAGAGATAATGAAGATAATGACAATTCTTCTAAGGTTATGCACATCAGATATCCCTTGGAGTATTCTCCCAAGCCTAAATTTATCCTTTATCCACCCTCGCAAAAACCACAAGTTCAAAAAAAACCAATATTATCCTTGAACCACCTAAGAACAATGTTTCACAACAACCAAGTTATAATACCATTGCTCATACATACAACACTAGGAACAATCTACAACCAAGACAAACACCTTCAACATCCCTACCATTTCCTAATTTTATCTTGCCTAGTGCCCCTCATTTTCCTTCACATAATGGAAAGGAGTATGATCTTGTTCAAAAACTTAAGAACACTCTTGCTAAGATATCATTATGGGACCTTATTCAAGCATCTCCTCACTATCAAAACATGATTCAAAATTCCTTACATCAAGTTCCTATCCCTTATAATGTGCAACTGAATGACATAGTAGCCATGATTCAAGGAATAAATGATGACATTGTTTTCCACCAAAGTGAACTCCCCCCTTTGGAAGTGCAAAAATAAAATGACACTTTCATAATAATATCTCAATATAAAAGGACAAGGATAAAGTGAACCCTTGTTGACAATGGCTCAAACCTTAATGTGTGTAGCATAAACCTTTTGGATAAGCTTAGTGTTGATAAATAAAAAATTCAACCTGAATCTTTATCTATTAAGGGATTTGATAATGTGGGAAATAAATTACCTAGTGTGATCACTTTTCCTATTACAGTTGGGAAGGCCACATTAGAAACACCGATCCAAGTTATGCCTCATGATCTTTCATATAATATCATTTTAGGCAAACCATGGATTCATGCAATGAATGGAGTGCCTTCTAATCTTCATCTTGTAATGAAATACATCTACAACAACAAACTGTACACACTTGAGGCTGACCCTAAACTAGAAATTTGTTTAAACATTGAGAGAAACAAAGAGAATCCTTTGAAAATATTAACACCAACTACACAAGTGGAACTTGCACAACAGAAAGACAAAGAAAAACACATTGAAGAAGTCACAAAGCTATTAGAAGATGATTGGGGTTCCTTAGATTTCAAACATACACTCATGGGAGAATACAAGATCAAAAACAAAGACCCTCAAAAGGAAAAAGAAAAAGAAATAATGTCAAGAAAAAAATTGGAATACCCTTCGAAAGCATCCACCTCAACCACTTTAGAAGAAAAAGAAAATTACACAAAAAACTTTGACGAACTTAATCATGAACAACCATCGAATCCATAAAAGATGAAGAATCTTTATGGAAAAGGTTATAAAATGATGAAACAACTTGGTTACAGTGGAAAAGGTTGTGGTGCTAAAGAATAAGGTATATGTGTCCCTATAGAGCCGCACATGCAAGAAAATACTAGTGGTTTTGGTTATTTTCCCACGAAAGACACAAACAAGCCTTCACTTAATATCAACACTATCAAAAAACATCCTTCTAAGCCAACTTTAACAGTGGTGCATCTTGAACTGATAGACACTACTAATATTGACTGTTATCCTTTGCAAAAAATGAAACAAACAAAGAACTTCACTTAACATTAATGTCATCACACAAAAAACTTATGATTTGAATTCATTATATTTTACATCCTCCAGTAAAGGAGAGAATGAAATCTCACAACCTAAAGAGTCTTGTGTAGATATGACACCTTGTGTTAAGCAAGAGAAATCTTTGTTACAAAATAAAGCAACACCCTCTACTTTTGACCAGGAGAATATCTTGACGAGACTCCTCAAGATTGCTTGATATCTCTCCCTCCAAGAACACGAAATAAATTCTACTACAATAGTTCATTTTTCACCTATCATCGAGTTCATGATCATTCTAATAATGAATCTAAGGCTTTGACAAACAAAATTCAACATCATAAGGATTGTGGTGCTCTTCCTTGGGTTGAAGCACCTATTTCCTCCAACTGATGCTTATTTTTCATCCTATTTGGCTCACCCTTATCCTGCACTAAGTGGGGGCAAGGGGTTAGATAGCCTTGTCCTGATATGTCTCTTGTCATTGTCTCTTTTGTCTAGTTGACCACCTTTCATGAACATATAAGAGCAAGCTTGAAATGTGGGTGACGTACCTTAAATTATCTCACATGTGACATTTTGGGGGCAACCCTTTTTCTTTTCATGACATAGCTTATCAGAAATATATGACTTGGCATAGGGCTTTCTAAATAAGCTCTCATGTCTTCTTCTACTTTAAAGAAATTTCTCACGGTAATGGTGTTAGCAACCACTTTAAAGTGGGGGCATACATCGACACTCATGTTTCATTGTGTGATTTTCTTTCTTGTGATGTGTTTATTTCTTGGTGGTGTCATTGGGTTTGATTCCCTCCAAGAGTGTGATATTTCTTTGAAGTTTCCTCTCTTGCAAATGTTAAGCACAATGTTCCCTAAGAAGAGACCTTGCACGAACTAAGCAAAATCCCTTTGACCATCTCTCTTTCTTATTGTGTTGCATTTTCTTTTTGTGCCTTATTAAAGTAATGGAGGTATGGCTTTGATATGGTTTCTTGGGGCTCACCTAGTGAACACCTAGCTTCACTAGCTTGTGTGAGTGTGCATTTTTGTACCTTATTAAAGTCATGGAGGTATGGATTTGATATGGTGCCTCTTGGAGCTCACCTAGTGGACAACTAGTTCCCACTAGCCCTCATGAGCATGTGTTTTGTTTGCATAGTGGACAATGCGTTCCACTTGTAAACCTCTTCAAGCCTAGACCCAGTCCAACATGTTGGACAGCCAGTCAAAGCTTGATTCGTTGCGGTTTTTCTCTTTTCCTTTTTCCTTTTTCCTGTCCTTGATGGTGTATGTTTGCGATCTAGTTTTGGCTTCATCTATCATTTGCATGTGTGTTATTTTGTGCCTATGTTGGTTTTCCATAGGATCTCGATCCTTGGGGCTTAATCATCCCTCTTGATTGATTGTCATCCTATCTTACTAACATTTGTTCATTTGAACCCCTCTTGATTGTGTCGTTGGCTACTTTAGTGTGAGTTTGAAGCAATTTCATCCTCTCACTAAAGTGGGGGCTAAATGTAGTGTAGTAAAATGCATGTACCCTTGCATTTTCACACTTGTTTGGGCCCACCTTGCTTTATTTATGCTTCTTTATGGCTTAATTGGTCCTATTTTGCATCCACAAGCCCTAAAAACTATATTTTTATGGAAAATCCCGATAGACATCAAAAGATAAATGATCATTTAATGTTTCTTTATGTGTCCTTGATTTATGGACTGGGACTAAGATGACACCTAGGGTGTCTTTGTCCTCCATGGGTCTTGGGACCCTAATTCCAAAACCTCTCAATTAGGTCCCTTTTTGGAGTATGTGCCCCAAAAATTGAGCCTTGGGACTAAGACGCCACCAAGGGCATCTTAGTCCTCCTTGGCTTATTTTTGGGGTCCAATTTCAAATTCAGGCGAGAATTTTTCCTCCTTTAATTAATGATTCCATATGTCGGCTTGTTGTGGTGTAATTTCAGGATATTAAGCATGAATTAGTATAAATAAAAGGTTCCTCCACTCATTTTTCCTAACAAGAATTCAAGTATTCATTCCTAGGCAATTTTATGCATTCAAAATAATTTCATCAAGTATTTGGAGCCATCATCAAGATTCAAGCATCATGTCAAGGATTTAGTGCATCCATTCATGTTGTTGAGCCAAGATTGTGGATTTATCATTGAAGATATATCTACAACCATTGTTCATATCATATTCCAAGATCCAAGATCTACATTCCTCATGGCCACTACATGGTAGATTTCAGATTTGATCCACAAGGCATCATACAAGGTGATAGCATTTACATATTTCATGTTTCATGCCTCATTTCATCATTTGGTTTAATTACCTACAAGAGGTTTGACCAAGGCAAACCCCCATTTGCTAACAATCAACAAGTTTTCCCTCTCTTGCGTGTTTGTATTTGTAGATCTAGGTTGAAGAATTGAAGATCACTTGGAGTGCAAGGTTGTGAAAGTTGCAAAGTTGCATTGTCAAAGTTGTCATCTTCACGAAAACTCACCTACAAGTCAAATCTGGTTGTTTCAGAACCTAAGATCTGAGGAGAAGCAATTGCAGATCTAGGAGCTCAGGACCACATTTAGACTTTTCAAAAATTCATATCGGGACTAATACAAGAGTAAAGGCGTCTTAGTCCTCCAAGTGGAATCTTTCAGAAATTCTTCGAGATTTTGTTCCTTTATCTAAAGATTTTGTGTCTACCCCAAAAAACAGTAGCAAGACTAAGACGGGAGTAAAGCCATCTTAGTCCTCCGAGGCATATTTTGGTAGTCTGTTTGCATTTCCAAATCCCTTTGGCATCTCTAAGTTTCCCAAGTACACATACCCTAACTTGGAATTATTCATTTCCAATATTTGTAAGCTTCATTTAGCTCATTTTGAGTGTTTTGGATATCATAGTGTGTTTTCAAACATTGTCTTTTCCAAGCATTTGCTTGGTGGTGAACCCCTTAATCTGATAGAAGACCCCCTCCTAAGTCCTCCTAGTTGTGTATTCACTTACCTTGAGAGGTTGATA
Organism: Sequoiadendron giganteum; assembly: GCA_007115665.2. NCBI lineage: Eukaryota > Viridiplantae > Streptophyta > Pinopsida > Cupressales > Cupressaceae > Sequoiadendron > Sequoiadendron giganteum. The sequence goes on along the minus strand of CM021108.1, from coordinate 514,308,201 downwards.
GTCAATCCTATTAGGGTTCTTAGGACATAATTGAATTTTAGTTGGATAAAGAGTGGTGTTCTATGTAGAGCTCCCCTTTTTTCACTTATCACATCTATGCAAGTTTCATGCACTTGCATGTGCATTGCATGTGCATTGCATGTTACTTGCATGCGCTTGCATGTGAATATTTATGGTCTTTAAAATTTTGGGTATTTCTTTTATTATGATTCCTTAGCCTAGTAATCTTGAGGGAATATGAGTTGAAGGAATAAGTTGATATTTAATCCTTGTCTAAGTGGAGGCTTTGTAGTTGATCTTTTTTTTAGGATACAATAGGTAGTGTGAAGGATCAAGAAGATAGATTTTTGGATTTAATCAAGAAAGTGATCTAGAGCTCTTGTTTGACAACTAAACAACCCTTTTGCATGGTGGTTATTTAACAAAGTTTTCATATTGGGTGTCTTAGATGGCCCCCCTATTGATATGGAGATTCTTGTTTTGTTGTGACTATGGTTTGATGTGCTTATGCCGCATGCGTATTTGTATCCCCTAGCATTGGAAGACATTGTTTCAATAACCCTGAATGCGTGTAGGCTATGGAGTTGACCATTTGATGATTTGGAAGCTTCTAGAATAGCCTATCTCTCTCTCAGATGCATGTGCATGATGGTGGTGGAGTTAACCTACAAATGGGCTTGGATTTCCTAAACCACTACTTTCCTAATGGATGCTTGTACATGCATGGCTTGGATTCATGTTCCCTAGATCTAAGGGTTTTATAATTTTTTTGTTAAATATATGTGGTGATGCATCTTCATGAAAATCCATTGCTTTGGATTGACTGCTATATTTTCTTTCTAACCTTTGGTTTTGTTAGATGTGAAGTGGATGTGGATTTTCATGTGTGCTGAAAAACATAGTTCTTTTGTAGTTTCTGCATGCTCAAAGAAAAACTTGTAGTTTTTTAGGCCTATTGAAACCTATATTTTGGATCATGGATGATTTTGGATGTAAGATAGTTGCAACTTTGCATGCATGCTTTGTGCATGATGGTTTGAGGAGATTTCAAATCTTCTTTGTATGGAGATATCGGTATTTGATTAGTCACTCAACTTTTATGTGGTGAATTCTTGGAGGGTTCCTAGACTATGGTTATCATGTTGTGGATTTGTTTGGTAAATGAAATCTATTGTTGATCTGGTGTTTGAGTATTGAAAAGGTACATGATATCTTCTTTGATATATCAATTTGTTGCTTACTATTGTGATGATGGGTTTGCATGTGTAGAGGAGGGGGACCAGCTGCTTAGGGACTCCAGGTCATGGGAGAGTCTAGAACAATAGGTTGCCCTAATCTACCTCAAGCTAGATGAATGAATTACAAGGTTTAAGGTTTCAAGGGCTGAAAAGGAAGGACAATTGGTTTGTCACTTTCCTTTTGCTAACCCAGATGTTTCAATGGATCAAGAGATCTGGTTTTTAGGGTTCAAACTATAACTCAGATAGCCCACTACCAGAGAACTACAACGTGGATCATGGACTCCAATGTAGTGCGTTGGGGTCTCAGGGATGCGCTAGAATTTGTATGAATAGAGAGTGTAAATTATAGTATAGAACACAAAAAAACCTACTAACTGCCTGATTAACAAAGTTTTATGCTACGACAAAGATAGAAAATGCAAAAATAAAAAAGATAACAAGAAGAATACTTTAACAATACTAAGCTAGAATTTGACGAGAGAAAGGTTGTAGAAATGGACCTTCAAACCCATGAGTTGAGGCCTTTAGGAGCTTCACTTGATGAACAACCTGCACATACAAGAATGAGAAATTGTTGGGGTTTTTTTTAGACTGCCTCATTCAGTCCCTCGCTTTGGTGTTTCCACCTCCATGGACAGCCAAATAGCAATGGTTATAAAAAGATGGTAAATAAGCTATAGGAATGGAAGTACCAAGAAATACATGAACAACAATATGCTACTACATAATTAGATGATGCAAAATTGAATGGAAATGAATGGATATCACCTTCCCAACCACGTTCTCTCAAGGAAAATGGAGGAAGATGTGAGCTTGCAAGCTCTCCAAAGCCAATGTTGCCCCAACAACAAAGAGGAGGAGCCAACAAAGCAACTACTTGCAGCTACAATGAAGGTGGTGAAACATGAAGGAGTTGAAAGTGAATGCATTTTGATCAAGAATTTGTCAAGAGGTGTGTAGAATATTGAAGAAGATGGATTGAATGGAAGAATCAAAAATTTGAATGAAAGGAGGAAAAAAGCTTGTTTGAAGTCGATCGATAGAGCAATAAACATTACACTTCGTGCCTAATGGAGGAGTGTAATGCATATGTGGATTCCAAAGGCAAGAATCCTATTAGGATGGAAGTGTGTCGTGTAGATGTCTGTGCACTGTGCTAGCGTCCCTGATAAAAATTCCCCCGCCGACACACAAATGAGCTTTCAAGTGGATGGAAAATGGAATTGGATGTTGAAAATACATCATCGAGATCACGTTTTCTAAGGTAAGGGGTGTGCAAATGGGGAATTTGCAAGGGGTGAAAATTCATGCCATTACAAAATGTAGCATTGATTGGATCTATGATTTATGAAGTCATTTGGGTAGGCCACCCTTTTGGTTGCAATGGGAGAACTCAAATGTGGATTGTCTATACCATGAGGTTGTTTTAGTGTGTTTGCAAGCTATATTAGTTGAACTTCTTTGTGGTCATTTATGCACTAGTTCGCTTCTTTGGGATGAGAGGATGGATGGTGTTGAGTACTTGGATAGTCGGTTGTGGGGACCTATAGCATGTTCTATCATAATGCCATGAACATCTTAGATACACTATTTTGTGTGAGCTATTGTGATAGTGATGGTGTATCTCCTTGCCTTGGAGATCTTGGTGCCACTTTATATTATTGTCAAATGGACATGTGGATGTGTGGACCTAGAGGATTTTTAGATTAGTGGATGGTTAAGTCATGATGTTTGGAGAGCTCAGTATCACTTGGTGATGGCTGATCTTCTTTGGTGTTTTGGATGTTTCTAGGAGGAGCTCTTAGGTCCTATTAATGTAGAAGGGTTCTTTTGCATTTGCATGGAAACTATTCATATATAGACCTCATCTTCATGATTTTGAAAATGTGTAACATCTTGGAGCCATGGAGGAATCTTGTGGTCTTTGGTTTGAGGTGTTGGTGATGCTTGATAGGTGATTTTGGTTTAGAGTATGGTGCTAGTATGTCATGATATACTCTTGATTCTAGATTAGAGTGTTTGCATGATACATTGCTCTTGATACCATGTTGTGTTCACTTGGAGCATGTGATATCCTAAGGGTTATTTTTATATCACGATGTCGTGATAGGTTCGTTTTGCTATTTTAGATGATTGGAGCTTTGATAGTGGTCTAGAGAGCTCTTTGTATTGAGTGCATTAGTCATGTGCTTGATAGCTTCATGAGAATGATTTGATGCATTTAGAGTTTATCATGGGTTGATATTTTTCTAGTACTCATGGATATATGGAGGCCTAGGTGAGCCTTGTGGTTCTCCTATGATGGGAGATATGTGTTGAGATGGGTACTCTTGATGAGATCTTAGCTGGAAGTTCGAGGTGCCTACACCTTGGTAGAACGCAAGTTCAACATAGACCTATGAGGATATTTCTCTTGGATGAGTCATGATGACGGATATCTTGGAGGAGAATTCTCATTCTCCATTATTGGTCTACTCAGTATTTTGTTACTTAAGAGGGATAGCCCATTGTTCCTTTTAGGTGTTTCCATTATCTTTCATAGATATGGATCTTGAGTTATGGTTATATGGCTCTAGAGGATTCGGTTTGAGAAATTTTTAGCATGGTTATTCCTTGAGAACATTAGTTGACATTGTGATGTCATTTATGAGGAGTTGACGAGATGGTAGGGGGATGATTTCCTAAAATGGGAAATGGAGCAGTTTGATCTTCTTAGTTTGAGAAGCTTACATCCATGTGGCTACATGATACATATGTTGTGTGTGATCTCTTGAGATTGAATGGTTTTGGATGTTGTCATGGATTTTATCTTGGGGTTGTGGAGGATATTATACTTGGCTCGACCAACATTTAGAGGTGTATGTAGAAGGGCATGCTACATGTTTAAGGTTTGTTGTCTCTCTCTTTGGTCTTGTTGTTCTTCTTAGATGTTCAGATTCACATGACTTTGGATGTAATATTTTTGGTGGAGCTATGGTGACCACTAGCTTGTGGTCACATGTTGTCACTTCGGTGATGACATGGAGGTTCCTTTATCTCTTTCTTCTATCAGATGTGGAGAACTTGGGAGAGATATGGAGACTTGTTTAGAGAGATGTTTCTTGCAGCAATGGTGTTACAAGACTTGCATATCTTTGTGGATAGTCCTTGATACTACATGGTTTCAATTTCTATGTGCTATTATTGGTAGATTCAATATACATTGAGATTTTTAGAATTGGCATTACCCATGTAGTGGGAGTTCCTAGAGGTTTTTTTCTTCATCGATTTTTTGACACTTGGACCTTGTGATTATGGTTTAAGGGTTGGATATGTTGTTGGAATGAGTTTATTGATGGTAGATACCTTCAAGGTATGGTTGACTAGATGGATTAACATTTGTTGCGAGTGCTATTTTGGTCATGTGGGTTTATCAGTTGGATGTGAGCAGCCAATTTTTGGTTGTTGTTCTAGCTAGTGTTTTATCTTGTTCTCTGGAGGATTCTTCAACTTCTAGGTTGTGTTCTGGTTACGGGTTTGTACTTTTTTTATGTTTCTTTATATATTGTGATCACAATGGAGTTGTGATAGTATCCTATGGCCTTTTCTATTAGTTGGATCTGATGCTTGTGTTATTTGGACTAGTGCATATACACCTTGTCTTGTTCTTTTTCTTCCATGGGTGGAAGATTGGAGGATGATAGGTATTTTTTCCTAATATAGTGGACATCTTGGATGTCGATGCAAATATCTTGTTGGATCATGATAGTATAGTTGCAGATTCATGTGGTTGTATATATGGCTGGCGATTATGTTTTTCCTTGGTTTGACACTTAACATTTTGTTCTTGTTGGATCCATGGACTCCAGAAGATCTTCAACAAGTGGGAGAATGTTGGGAATTTGTTTCTCAAACTTTTGTCCTATTTTTATGAGTTCCTATTTTATAAGAGTATTTTATGTGCTGAGAAATGAAAAATTAAGCATCTCCTATTTTTTAGGAAGTGGGATCCACTTAGAAGTTTCCTATTTTGTAGGGGGTATGTTGATTAGTCAACCTATGTCATGGGATAATGCCACTTGTCACTTGGGCACTCATTCTAGGAATTGGAATTTTTAAAATATCTAGGAGAAGCATTTAGATGCCAAGTGTCAATGTGTGGTGATTTTTGAGACCCGTGGTTAGCATATTCCTTTGTATGAGCACTAAGAGAAAGGAAGGGTGACACTTTTCATCATGAGGAAACTTTGAGAAAAGAATATTGTGAGAACCCTCAAGAAAGTGCGCCATGATGCCATGTGGTATTAGTTGACCTTGTTGACCAAATCTTGAAAGGGAAAGATGCTTTGTGAAGATTGAGTTGTCACTCAGAGTGACTAGGAGTCTTGGTTGAGTTCTAAATTGGTATTTTATTTTATTTTCTCATGGTGGATGCCTAGCTTTATTGTTGCATTATTTATGGTGTTTCTTATCTTGCATGTGGTTGCATGCAATTGCATATTGGTTGCATGTTAGTGCATGTCAGTGTATGATTGGTAGGATGCTTTAGTGGACAGTTGAGACCAATGCATGTTCTCCGTTATAGTTTTCATGCATGCAAAGATTGTGGAGATGACACATGGAAACCTTAGGTGCCCATATTGGAGATGTATAAAATGTTTAATGAAAGTCATTTATACATGTGAGAGAGTTGATTTTTCTATAGGGGTTATGCTACCATATTTTCTCTAGAAGAGCAAGATGTAATCTCCACGATAAGGTTGTGAGCATGTAATTGTATCATAAATAGTTTTTTACTGATAATACAATGGTTATATACTTTGGAGTGTGGGTTTTTTACCCAAAAGGGTTTTTCCCCACATATATTTATGTTTTACTTCTTTCGTCTATTCTTCTACTCTTTAATTTTTAATTAACATGCCATTATGCTACTAAAATTTTAATAGATGTGAATAACTACATTTATTTCATCTAAGGATTAATGGGTGAAATTAAAATTGTGTCCATTTCTACTATAAGACATAGTTGTATGTACTTGTATCAGAGAAAACAAAAGATATTGAATGTGCATACATGTTCTCAGATGCTATTCTAGGATCAATATTTCCCTTTACCTCTACCATCCTATCTCTTCAACATTTGGACAATTGGACCACTCTTGACATATATTTGTCTACTTTAGTGTGAGTCTAAGTGTAAGTTCATACTCCCACTAAAGTGGGGGCTTAATGTAGTGTCAAAAATTACATTTAACAATTTCAAACTATTTTTTGCTCCTAAATTATTAAGCCTAATTGACCCCATAATTTCCTAAAATTATGTATTCCAGTGCCCATTTGTACCACTTTTCAATAAATTGCAAGAATTGAATAAATGCATCCAATTCATATGTTGCCTTGATACTTAATGTCCTAGAAATTAGGGCTAGGACCCATATGCCCTTGAACGTATGGGACCCCCTTCTTAGCTAGGACCTAAATTAGGGCATGTCGATGTCGACATTTCAACATTCAAATTTTAAATTTCAAGTGTTGACTTTTAGTATATAATGTTTGGGAAATTGAATAAATGCCTATTAATACCTAGTATTTTCACCATTTGAAACTAGAAGGGAGACCATCAAGCAATTATTATTGTCAAGAGCAAGTCAAGAGCAACATTTCAGTGATTTATTGCAGCAATTCAAGATCAAAGCATCATGTAAAAGTTTATGTGAGTTCATGTTATCATGTTAACATTGTTTTGTCAAGGCTAACCCCTTTTGTAGGTCTCCAAAGTAATTCAAGAAATCAAGTAAGCAAGGTCAAGTCCTTGAAGTGATGTGCATGACTTCAGTCCTTCAAGGAAGCCATTGAAGGGTGGCGAGTTGCAACATTTTGTGATTTCATCATTCCTTCCTTTTAATTATCCATTTAGCATTGACATTTTTCATTGTGGAAGTGGAAACACTTACATGGGATTTGACTGAGGCAAGCCCCTAAATGGCCCAACATTTCCCTCTCTTTGAATGTGTGCGTTATAGGTTTGAAGAAGATTGAAGAAATGTTGTTAGTTGTTGCATTCTAAGCCCTAAATCTTGTCAATCCATGAAAAATCACTTGTATAATTATCCAAAATCATTTCAAAAACTTTATGAATGGAAATTAGAAGCTCATATCTATCATTAGAGGACCCTAAAAGAAAAGTGGGACACTTTATTAGAGACCCATACACACCTAGGTATCCCAGTCCTCCATTAAGCTCAAAACCAACTTTTCAAGAGAGGTAAACATTCTCTTGCACTTTTCAGATCTACTTGAAAACTTTTGTTTCAGTTTGTTATTTGTCGAGATCTTGCATTATTCATATTAGAGCATATAGTTTAATTAGGGTAATCATAACAAATAATTTTCAGTCCATTTCTAAGGCCCTAAGGATGTAGATCAGGTCTAATTAAACCACCTTCATGGTTGAAAGTCAATCTATTCACCTTGTTGATTTGAATTCTAATGTACCTTTGAAAAAGAACCAAAAAGCAACCCTAGGTTTATACCCTAGACTTAGGGTCCCCTTTTTCATACATTACATTAATGAATAATTAAACATTGATAATAATTAAATTATAATGTAATGATAATAATTTAAAATTATTCTATGTTAATTTAATTTGATAGAAAATAGTTAGTTTAGGTTAGGTTATAATATTTTCTTTATATGGTTAATAAATTAATAAAAAATTGAGTAAAGTATCACAAAATTTAAAGATAAAATATTTATACCATATCAAATAATATATATATATATATATATATATAGAGAGAGAGAGAGAGAGAGAGAGTTATTGAATTTTTAAAAATAAAAATAAGAGAATAATTTAAAATTCTTTTGATTTTTAATATTTTTAATTAAGCTCATGTTGTTGGAGGAAAATGAGAAGCTATGGAATTTGGCATGAAGTGGAAGATAATCTCACCATTTCTAATGGTTTAAGAATCATTTCTTCAAATGTAATATGTGTGAAAGCATCTTGGACTATAGGTAAGAAGTTTATTTATTAGTGAGCTAATTTTACCCCTTTATGAAGTTGGATGATCTAGCTCATTTAAAAAGTCAATTTTTTTTTTATGATTCAACTATTATCTGGATTTTTCAATATATTTTAGTTGGAGGAAGATCAAGAAACTTGGCATATTATTCTATGACAAATCTAGGAGTTACATATGACAATTTTATGACATATTCTATGACAAATTTTATGGCAATGAATAATTTTATTTAAGGTATATTTTATGACAATGAGGGGGTTGCATATGACAACAATTAATTAAATATTATTAGGGAATATATTTAAAAATTGAAAATTATATTTACATTGGTTAAAATATTTTTACAGACTTAAATTTATAAAATAAGGAGGAAAAAGCATTTGGTATGTTTTGGATTTTATTTGTAAATTTTGCAGGAATTCTTTTTGAAGAAAAAGTTCGAGTCAAATCAATATTTTGTAAGAAAACAAGAGGGAGAGTTAAGAAAAAATAAAAAAGTTTTGAAGATCTTCAACAAGGAAATTTAATTCCAAATTCAAAGGTAGTAACTTATGTAGTATAGAAAATTGTCACCCTTAATAATTTCACACTATGTTTTGGTCCCCCTAAATTATTGAGCCTAATTGATCCCCTAATTTCCTAAAATTGTGCATTATGGGAGCCCATTTGTATCATTTTTCAATAAACTGCAAGCATTGAATAAATGCATCCAACTCGTGTTATTCTTGATATGCAATGTCTTAGAAATTTGGGCCAAGACCCATACACCCTGGGGCGTATGGGTCCCCTTCTTAGCCAGGACCCATTTTTGGACATGTTGTTGGAGGTATTTTAACATTCAAATTTCAAATTTCAAGTGTCGGCTTTTAGATCTATTTTTTGGGAAATTAGAATAAATGCCTATAAATACCTAGTCTTTTCACCATTTGAAACTAGAACTACAATTGAGGATAAAATAATGTTTTCAAGACTAAGTCAAGAGCATCCTTTCATATTACTATTGCAACAATTCAAGATCCAAGCATCATGTCAAAGTGTATGTGAATTCATGTGTTCATGTTATTATGGTTTTGTGAAGGCTAATGCTTGTTGTATGTCTCCAAAGCATTCAAGAATTCAAGAAAGAAAGATCCAGATCCTTGAGGTGATGTGCATGAATTTAGTACTTCAAGAAAGCTATTGAAGGGTGGTGAGTTGCAGTACTTTGTTGAATCATCATTCCTTCCTTTTTGTTATCATTCATCCATTAACATTTTCCATTGTGGAAGTGGAAACACTTACATGTGGTTTGACTGAGGAAAGCCACTAAAATGGCCCAACATTTCCTATCTTTGTGAATGTGCATATCTCAAGTTAAAGAGGATTGAAGGAAGTGTGAAGACCATTTATCCATTGTTGCATTTGTTGTCATATATTTTTTCAAGTCACAAAAACTCACTTACATAATTTTTTGATAGCATTCCAGAAAATTTACAAGTGGAAACATAAGTCTCAGATCTGTCACTAAAGGACCCCAAAAGTTGAGTAGGAAACCTTATCATGAACTTTGATGCCCTTGAATGACTATTTCCTTCTATAGTGGTTGAAACAAGATTTTTTGGGTTAGTACATATCACTCTACATTTTTCGAATCCACCTACAAACTGTGGTTTTAGTTTGTTAGTTGTCAAGATCTTGTAATTTACATATTAGGGAACACAATATAATTAGGTTAATTACTCCAAATCAATTATGATTCATTCTCATCCTCAATTAGATGTAGATTCAGGTTTGATTGGCTCACCTTCATGGTTGTAAGTCAATCTAATTACCTTGTTGATCTACATCTTAATGTAACTTGGAAAAAGGCCCCTTGCATCCTAGGTTCTTTGCATTTAGGACCTAGGATCCCTTTTTTCATATTAAATTTTGGTGAATCCAACATCTTACATCATAAACTTTCTGAAATTGGAAGTCCTTCAAACCCTAGATCTATATTTTGAAAATTGCATTGTTTGCATTTCTCATTTAGGCTTTCATTTTTGCATCATAAAAGCATAACAAAAAACAACAAAAATGTATTCACATTGTATCATAAGTTCCATTAAGGTTTGTTTCAGTCATCTTTAGATTTTATTTATATTCATTAGATGGTTAATGTTTCAAATTGTTCATTGCATTTAAATTGCATCTTTCATTTAAGCCTAAAAAGTGAAAAAATTGCATTGTTTTGTTTTAAGTTTTCATCAAATCATCATTTTTAGAATTTTGCATCTTAGAATCAATCAATTATTGTATGATTAAGGTCTAGAAATTGCATTCAAAATTTTCCTTTATTTTTGCATATTTTCATTTGAATCACTTTGTTTTAAATTGACCAAAAATTGGAAAAACAATCACTAAAAAACCTGTTTGCAAATAGAAATGGGAATATTGAATAGAAACATAAAAAAATTGTTTTTCAGTTTTTTGAACCCTTGTCAAGGGCTTAGATGCCCTTGAGCGTCCTTGTTCTACTAGGGGTGTCTCAAGAAAATTTTGCACATATTTTTGTCTCTACATTATCAGTCTTTTTTTGCTTGTAATTATCTGATTTAAAATTTTGAAACAATGTTATTATCAGTGTAAGAAATGTGTCATTTTTCTTGATTTGTTACAAAATATGGAAAAACATTATTGATTTTCAATGCTTAAATTTTTAGATTTGAAGAAAAATTATTTGCATTTTTTGAATCATTACATAATTTAGGTAGATTAGTTTTCATTTTTGTACAAATTCAAAACCTTAGGTTGTTACAACACATTGTAAAATCCATAAGGCAAGTAGAGACATGTTTCTTTTTCAAACATATGGTTTTCCTAGGGTATCACATGGCTTGTATGATTGCTTATTCTTCGCCTATGAGCATATTCTAAGGAAGAAAAATGAAATGATTGATAAGCATTTTAGTCATTCTCCCAAAATCTCTCCTAATTATGAGAGTATCTTGGCACAAGAGAATGAAATCATTGACACATTTCTTAATATACCTATAATCAAGGTTATGAATCAGGATTAGTGATAATCAAGTAATAAATAACAAAGGAAGATTAAAGTGTAAAATAGTAAAACGATATTACCAAAGCTTCAAACCTCCATTAATTGACCTCTATTACCCTTAGATCCATTTTTCTTTAATTGAACAATATCCTCATATTCGTGTGAAAATGTAGCCTAAATCACAAGCAAAATATTGAAGTATTGTAGTCTCAACAGTATTAACTGGATATATCAAAATGACCACGAAAGACATTTTTTATAGAAGAGCCAGATTTGAATGGACAACCGAGATTGAAAAGGATTAATCAAAGGTTGAGATTGATTGTGACAAGTGAGGATAAGAATGAGACTAAGAGAGGAACTGAGAAAATTATTTAGTTTGAATGAGCAAGTGAATAATTAAATAATTGAAACATTATTTAATGATAGAGGTAAAAAGGTAAATTGATTTTTTAAAATTAAATAACAATTTAATTCAAAAAGGTGGGAGAAAAAGGCAAGTCATTAACTAAATAAAACTTAATTAATTTATGGCAGAAAAGATAAATGAATAATTAAATAATTAAAATAATTATTTAATTATAGAAGAAGATGGAAAAAGTTGACTTTTTTAAATAAATAATTGGAAACAATTATCTCATTAAAAAGTGGAAGAAAAAGACAAGTTACTAAATAATTAAAATAATTATTTAATAGTGGAGGGAAAAGATGATTTTTTAAATAAGATAATTGGAAACAATTATCTCATTAAAAAGCGGAGGAAAAATACAAATTAGTTTATTAAATAAATAAGATTTATTTAATTTATGGAAGAAGAGGATAATAAATAATTAAATAATTGAAATAATTATTTAATTGTAGTAGAAAGTGATAAATAATTAAATAAATAGAAATTTATTTAATTATAGAAGACAAGGACATTAATGACATAATTAAATAAATAATCATTTATTCAATTAATCAAAAGAGGAAATAGAAAGATAAAATGAATTAATTAAATAATTCAAGTTATTTAATTAATAGAAGATTTTATGACTTTGGACAATACTTAATAATTAAAATTATTTAATTATCAAGGATGAAAGGGGATTTAATAAAGTCGTAGGCCTAGAACATTTTTTAGTATCTACATTACATTTTCCTAATATTCATTCATCTACCAATATCTCTCTCACTTGTGAGAATGCTTTGGTCCAAGAGGATGCAATCATAGACAATCATGACAATCATAGTTGCTCTTCTCTCGATACCTCTCCAACTTGTGACAAAGGTACCTTAGTTTTAGAAGATCCAATAATTGAGTGTCATGAGAATCTTGTTTGTTTCTCTCCCTTACCTCCTACTGTTGGCCCCATGGTTGTCATTGCACAAAAAGATTGACCTTTTAATGCCCGATACAACAACCAAAGTTAATAGATCCACATGAGGTGGTTAGTCCATGTCACAAATCTCGAGGGGAGCGTTGACTATTTGCCAACAATCTCCCCCTCAGTGCAAGGTGAGGGGATTTGAACTCGACACCTTTGGCTTAGATACCAATTGTTGGCCCCACAGTTGTCGTTGCACCAAAATATCAACCTTCTAATTCCCAATACAACCGCTAGAGTTAACGGATCCATGGGAGGCGGTTCATCCATGTCATGAATCCCGAGGGGAGCATTGGACATTTTCCAACACCTACTTGGGAAGATATTTTTGGGCAAGAGGATGAAATAATTGATATATTTATTTTGAAATATAGTAAGAGAGCTTGCTTAGATGAAGACGATAAGGTCACCTTAGACCTCCCCTCATTAGAAAATCATCAACAAGAGATCAAATCCGTTGAGGTTATGAACACACAAGTAACTATTAGGTCTCCTTTGATTATTTGACCTCCTAAAAATCCTTTTGAACCTCCTAAAATTCCTCTAATTATTAGACCTCCTAAGTCACCTCTCATTATAAGACCTCCTAAACCTCCAGGTGTTATCTTAAACTTTGCAAGACAACTTACTAGTGATCATGTGTTGCAACAACCAAGTTATCACATTGTTGCTCATACATATAACACTAGAAATAATAAGCAACCAAGATATATGCAAACCATTCTTGCATTGATACCACTTCCACAACCTATTTTTCCTAGTGCCCTTCATTTACCTCAACACAGTGGAAAGGAGTATGATATTGTGGAGAAACTTCATAATACTCCTGCTAATATTTCATTATGGGACCTATTTCAAACATCATAAACTTACCATGGAATGCTTCAAAGTTCCTTACAACAAGTTGTGGTCCCTCTTAGTGTGAAACCCAATGATGTAGCAATCCTAATTCAAGGTATGAAATTAGTTAATCTTGATATTGCATTTCATCAAAGTGAATTACCTCAAATGGAAATGCAAAAAAAAATGATCCTTTGATGATATTAGTTGTCATTAACAAAGTTGGGATTAGGCGTACCCTTATTAGCAACAGTTTGGGGCTTAATTTTTGTAGTATAAACCTTTTGGATGAAATTGGGGCAGATAAGACTAAAATCCAACCAATTGATTTGTTTATTCGTGGTCTTGACAATGTGGGAAAATAATCATTGGGTGTGATAGCATTACCTATCAAAGTTAGATATGCTACTTTACAAAGTCCTATCCATGTCATGCCCTAAGATCTTTCATATAATATTCTCTTGGATAGACCATGGATTCATGAAATGAATGTAGTCTCATCAACTCTTCATTATTCATTGAAGTACGTGTACAACAATAAGGTTTGCACGATAAAATCTAACCCTAAATTTGAATGATGTTTACAAATTAAACTAGGAACAAAGGATTCCCTTAGAACATTAACACCAACTACAAAATTAGAACCTTTACAAGTTAAAGATAGAGATGAGATATTTCCATTCATGACAAATTCATTGGATGATGATTGGGGTTCATTAGATTTCACACCTACATTTGATGGAGAATACAAGATTATACAACTAAAATATAGAAAAGAGAAAGAAGCTACCATGATATCACCGAGTCATCAAAATAATTTGAGTCTACAATTTTTAGCAAAGAAGAAGAAAACATAAATTATACATCCACATATGATACATGAATAATCATGAAAAACCACCCTCCTTGAAATAAATGGAAGCTATTTATGAAAGAGGATATCAAATTTTGAAATAATGTGGCTATAATGGAAAATAATGTAGTCTAAGAGAACAAGGTATATGTGTCCCTATAGAGCCTAACACACAAGAAACAACAAGAGGTCTTGTTTATTGTCCTTAAATTAATCATACAAGAATTAAATATCATTATTTGTTGCTCCTTTCCATGTGGTAGTTGTAGTATCATAACATATTCACTACCATGCATGGGGGTATAAACTTGGCTTTATGCAATCATATTTTGTTTTGCAGGTAGAAACATATCCTAATCCATTTGGCTCATCTTTTTCTCTACACTTGGGGGGCAAGGGGTTGGGTAGCCTTGTCCTAGGTACATTCCTTCTAGCAAGGGATCCCTTTTGTATCTCCTAAAAATGTTCATGTAGCAAGACACTAACATTTTAAGGGGGGCATATGGTCCCCCACTTGTTGTTTGCATAGGAAGTGGTCTCTTCTTAGTGATGATAACATACACTCCTAAGAAGCGTGACCTTTTCAACCAAAGTGTGGTCTTCTTAATCCACATGAAATGTTTCCTTTGTGGTGATATTAGACTGGATTTCCCACAAGAGTATGAATTTTCTTGGCATATGATGTTCCCCTTAGTGGTAATGCTATGGTTGGTATGCCCTAAGGTGTGATATTTTATTCCTCGACTAGTCCTCTCTTGTTGATGATATCGTTTATGATGTTCCCTAAGATGTGACCATGTATTAAGTGAAACCCCTTTGATTGTTACCTTTTTTGGTGATGTTATTACAACATCCCTTGAGATTTTAAACCTTGCCATATTCATCCCTGTGGTGTTAAACCTTATCATATTCATCCCTCGTGATATTAAAACTTGTCATATTCATGGAACCTAGCATAATATAGCTTGCTAGCCATGTGCAAACTTTTTATTTCATGGAACTTGGCATAAAACATCTTGCCATCCGTGTGTAGCTTATTTTGCTTCACTTTTTGCATAGGGGTTGAACTTAGTGTAGTGTTGGCATAGCATCTTGATCATTTGTGGCACCTTATCAAGGTTATCAGAAAGTATAACTCTTGGTATGGTTGTTGTGGGCACATCTTGTAGACCTAGTGTGTGGTTTCCCATATTTTCCACCTTGTTATGGGCACACCTTGTAGACCTAGTGTGTGTATCTCATTTTACCTTGTCATGGGGGCTCACCTAGTGAATATAAAACTTCACTAGCATGTCTGTCTCTTGGTTTGTGATTCACCTAGAAAATATCAAACTTGCTATTGTGTGAGTCATGAATGCCTTTTAACATGGCCACCTAGCATAATACAACTTGCTTGCAAGTGGAGCCATGTGTTTCATGAGTGATGTGGCATAGCACAACTTGCTAGTCCTCATATGAGCTACCATTTATTTGATGTATGACATTTGGTATTTGAGACAATTTAAGATTGAGGTCTCTTTGCCTTATCGATAGGAATCCTTTTAGTACTAACCATGTGTTTTGTTGTGTTCCTTTTTGTATGTTTTCTTTATCCTTGCATTATGTTTGCATTGTGCTTGTTTTTGTTTCATCATCATCCATATGTTATTTTATGTGATGTGTTTTCATCATGTATGCTTCATATTTTTTGGCATGTATGTTTGTATATGTTGTCTTGCTACATATCATACATATACATGTGTGTTTTCCTTTGTTCTTATGTTGGTTCACCATGGGATCTTGGATCTTGGGGACTTGTGCACTCCCCCTTGATCCTTTTCCATCATATCTCTTTAATATTTGGACAATCAGACCCCTCTTGACACACATTTCTCTACTTTAGTGTGAGTTTGAGTGTAAGTTAATACTCTCACTAAAGTGGGGGCTAAATGTAGTGTAGAAAATTGTCACCCTTAACAATTTCACACTATGTTTTTCCCCTTTAAATTATTGAGCCTAATTGACCACCTAATTTCCTAAAATTATGCATTCTGGGAGCCCATTTATACCAATTTTAATAAAATGCAAGCATTGAATAAATGCATCCAACTCATGTGCTATTCCCAACATGCAGTGTCCTAAAAATTTGGGCCAAGACCCATAATCCCTTGGGTGTATGGCCTCCCCTTATTAGCTAGAACCCATTTTTGGACATGTTGGTAGTATTTTAACATTCAAATTTCAAATTTCAAGTGTCGACTTTCGAGATCCAATTTTTGATAAATTAGAATAAATGCTTATAAATACCAGCTCTATATTGGTCAAAAACAACTTGGAGCTATCCCCCACTCCCCCCGAGAGTGGGGCAAAGGAGGCCTCAACCTCGCCCCGCCACATCATCTGTAGCATCCGATTTATGTACATGCTGGTTGGAGCCTAGTATTTTCACCATTTGAAACTATAATTACAATTGAGGAGAAAATACTATTGTCAAGATCAAGTCAAGAGCAACCTTTCAGAGTAGTATTGCAGCAATTCAAGATCCAAGCATCATGTCAAAGTGTATGTGAATTCATGTTTTCATGTTATCATGGTTTTGTGAAGGCTAACCCTTGTTGTAGGTCTCCAAAGCATTCAAGAATTCAAGCAAGCAAGATCCAAATCCTTGAAGTGATGTGCATGACTTCAATACTTCAAGGAAGCCATTGAAGGGTGGTGAGTTGCAACACTTTTTTTATTCAACATTCCTTTTGTTTTGTTATCATCCATCCATTGACATTTTCCATTGTGGAAGTGGAAACACTTACATGGGGTTTGACTAAGGCAAGCCCCTAAAATGGCCCAAAATTTCCTCTTTATGAATTTCTAGATCTTAGGTTGAAGAGGATTGAAGGAGGTGTGAAGACTATTTTTCCATTGTTTCATTTGTTGTCATAAATTTTTTCAAGCCACAAAAAACTCACTTACAAAATTATCCAATAGTGTTCCAACAACTTTACAAGCATAAATGAAAGTCTCAAATCTGTCACTAGAGGATCCCAAAAGTTGAGCAGCCAAGGCCCAACCACTACACCAAAATATTGTCTTGGTGGTCTTAAGGTAGCACCCTAGCGTTAAGAGTGGCTCGTGGGGAACATCTCCCACGACATACCACTAGAGCATTTGAGGGCGGAGACCACCCCCCAATTACACAAACCCTGGGGCACGAGCCAAAGGTGGGGCCATCCCACTCGACCCACAGGGAAATTATAGTCTTCTCACCCCTAAGAGTCTTGACCTTGAGACCTCAACTCTGATACCACTAAGGTCCAACCACTACACCAAAAGACCGGCCTAGTGGTAAGGGTGACACCTAAGCATTAAGAGTGGCTTGTGGGGCACATCACCCATGACATACAGCCAGAGCATCGAAGGGTGAGGACCACCCCCCAATTATGCAAACCCTAGGGAACGAGCCAAAGGTGGGGCCATCCCACTCGACGTGCAGGGACATTACAGTCCAAAGGCCCAACCATTACACCAAAATATTGACCTAATAGTGATGGAAACTACCTAGGGTGTTAAGGGTGAGGTTTTGCTCCCACCAGTCTCAAAGGTGAAGGCATAGAAGCCATGAGCATAGTGGACACATGGTCGTGGAGCCCCACCATCTAGTTATCAAGTACATGCCTACTAGCATGACAGGTTAGGACATCCAGTAGGGTTTAGCCCTTCACGCATGGGACATTACAACCCACCATGCTCCGCAAGACTAGACCTTGAGAACTTGGATTTGATACCACAAAGGGCCAACCACTACACCAAAATACTACCCTAATAGTGAGGGAAGCTACCTAGGGTGTTAAGGGTGAGGTTTGCATCCCACAACCTCATAGGTGAAGGAATAGAAGACACAAGCACAATAGACATGTGATCATGGAGCCCCACCTTCTATTTATTAGGTACACACCTAACAACATGATGGGTACATCTATCGAGGTTTAGCCCTTCACGTATGGGAAATTATAGCTCACCATACTCTATAAGGCTCGACCTTGAGACCTTGGCTCTGATACCACAAAGTCCCAACCACTACATGAAAAGACCATCCTAGTAGTGAGGGCGGCTGCTCAAGGTGTTAAGGGTGAGGTTTGTGTCCCACCAACCTTAGAGGTGAATGCATAGAAGCCACAAGCATAGTGGACATGTGGCCATGGATCCCCACCATCTGGTTATCAGGTACATGCCCGCCAACACGATGAGTTATATCCGTCGGGGTTCAACCCTTCACACACGGGACATTACAAAACCACTCTTACATCTTGTTTTCCATGTATAGTATATGTAAATAGGGGCTTGGTGCAAGAAAACCCATGGTGATCCAATCATCCTTTGTTAGTACATACATATCTAAACTAGTGTTAATGACCACATCTTGTAGTACCCATTCATTGTCAGTGTGATTAATTTTGCATCATCTATTATTATTATATGTTTTAAAAACTAGGATGTAGGTGGTACTTTTCTATTGGTGATGCTCCTTGTGCTCCCCTCTATCTAAAAGTGCAAAGGTTTTATTCACAACTTAAAGTTTTTTAAAACTCCTTGATGAAATAAACATAGGATCACATATGCCACTTTAGGCTCCTCCACAGGTACATGAAATAGCCAACTCCTATTAGGTGTCATAAAACATGTCTATTTCTTCTTGGTAAAGTCATCATTATTAAACAGGT
Source organism: Sequoiadendron giganteum (assembly GCA_007115665.2). Lineage (NCBI taxonomy): Eukaryota > Viridiplantae > Streptophyta > Pinopsida > Cupressales > Cupressaceae > Sequoiadendron > Sequoiadendron giganteum. The sequence goes on along the minus strand of CM021108.1, from coordinate 514,289,183 downwards.
TGCATGATTGGTGCATTTCCCTTGACAAGTTAGATTTTCTCTCATTATGAAGGGGCATTGGATTGTTGTGCATGATACCACTCCATGTGAGAACTTGGTTCATCTTTGGGCTAGAGGTAGACTTCAAAATCATCTATGTGAACTTTTTCATGCATCCCACTTTTTGAGGAGATCTAATCAATCTTTAGTTTAGTTGTCCCCATCACAATACCCACACCATGAAACCTTAGATGAACAATGCCTAGTATTCCCATGCTTGCCACATCTATAGTAGTTGTAACTTTTCCTAGTGTGACTACCACCTAAACCTTGATTGCCTCTTCATTGGAGTCTAAGTGCATTTTGTGCAAGTTTCCCTTCTATGGTGGCACACATCACTTGATTCCTACAAGACTCTTGTAGTGCCTTGACAAGATAACAAGTATGAGTGTCATTAGAAGTGTTGTTACAAAATTTATATTGGTAATTAACATGGACCCCTTTCAACTTATGTAATAGTTGACACATTGGCATCTCATGACACTCTTAGCAAATCATATAGTGTGGGATGCATAGACCACCTAAAGGAGTAATTGCATTGATTTCTTATTCTCTCACCATAGGAAAACTAGTAGCAAAATGACCCACTTTGGCAATACACACACCATAAAGCTCTTCTTCTTTCATTTTTTTCTAGCAAGCTATTCCATGTGTCTAGCCTTCATTCCCATCTTTTCTTCAAGTTGAGCATATGATACTCTCTCACCCAGATTTGAGCCCTAATATTGGAGCTAAAATTCAAATTCAAATTTGGCTAACTACTACCTATTTTATTCTTACCATGAGTCAACTTGATGTATATTTTATGTGATTTATTGCTATGTAATGATATACAAAGAAATTTAATTTGTATCAATCATCATCATCCAAAATCATCCAAAAAATTGCATATTAAAGAGGAGAATCCTTCTAGGAACATTTAAAGTTGGAGTACTTAAAGGAACTAAATCTATATCACCATTCTAGAACATTTGTACAACTAAAGATTGTTATCTTTGATCATTTCCGTGACTATAGAGTTTGTCTAGGCAAGGGGGGCCTAGGAGAACATCTTGCAATTTGGCGATCTCTCAAAAGTATTTTTTAATATTGTCAACCCTTGGCAATCAACAAAAGACAAAGATCATAAATTGTCAATCCTTGACAATCAACATAAGACAAAGATCATAACAGGGTGTTGAGGAATGGAGAGGAGCAAAGCGCAACGAATGGGTGGGAGGCTGAATGTGGGAGGAATTTTGAATTCCTCTGAGAATGGAGACGATGATGGTGAGGGGTCTGATGCAGATGTAGATGCCCTAGCAGGTTCTTCAGCTCCTTTGGGCACGAATCTGCTCTTTATGCATCCTTTGGAGCTTTGGGCTGAGAGTTTTTGCTCTGCAGTTGCTTTTTCTTTGGCTTTGTCTTTGTGTTGCGGTGGTTCCATTTTTGGTGCCTTCATTTTTTATACCTCGTGGCATTCGAGGGGAGTGTCTCTTTCTTCGTTTGAGGGCTCCTGTTTGGTGTCTTCCGCTTGGAGCTTATTGAGCCCTGGGTAGTCTGTTTTCTTTTTTATGTGCTCTTTGGAAGTGTTGGTTGTTGCTGTGCGAAGGGCTTTCCTGGCCTTTTTCCTCCCTTCTGGTGATGTTGTGCCTAGAGGGATATTTCAGGGAGAGCTTCTCCTTGGTGGCGGTGTTGGGGATTTCTTGCCTCACAGTTGTGTTCATGTTGGGCGTTTGGTGGTGGACTTCAAGGATTTCCTCTATGGTCTTTGGTGGAGTAGCGGTCACTTTGTGGCTCTTGAGCTCTCTTTCAGAGCTCTTAAGTACCCTTTGTGGTTTACATGGTCTTCTTTTTCAATGGGGGTTGATATTTGTTTGTGGCTTTGGGCTCTCTTTTGGCAGAGCTTTTTGATGGTGGGATTGACTTGTGAGTTGGTGCTTCTCTTGGCAGAACCCCTTTTGCTTCACTGTGCTCTTCTATAGATTGGGGTCTTTTTTCCTCTGCATACTGCCATTTATCTATATGATCTTGCATGAGGTGCTCTTCTTATTGGCTAGATGTTGGGGAGGTGTGGTTGGTGGCGTCGTTGTCCTCTCCTTCCATTGTCGTTGTTGTGGTGGAAGTTGTTGGGTGTTGGCCTGCTCTTCCCTCTGTTTATGTGAGGCTAGTGTGGGTGCCCTTCTTATTTTTCTTTTGGCCGCCTTCTCGGTTGTGGGTGTGCTTTGGTCTCTCTAAGGAAGAATGGTTGCAGAATGGGCTTATTTTTGCTCTGACTCGGCGTAGTTGGTGGGCTTGGGGGATTTCACTGTTGGCTTGTTCTACTTCTTGTTTTTTCTTGGTATGCCTTTGCTTCTACCTGTTGCCTGTTTGGTGGCTCTCTTGTGGGGTTTTTTGTTCTCTGAATGTTTTAGGGTCTTTTGTTTCCCTCTCTTTGGAATGGTGGTGGCTTCCTTTGGATGGTTGTAAGGAGCTTTGGCCCATTTTCTGGCTCTAACTGGTATGTTGGGGTAGCTTGGTGTTCTTTTCTGGTGGCTCTTCTTCTTACTTTTGTCTTGCTTGGGGCCCCCTATCGCTTGTGGGGTTTGGTTGTTCCTGTTCATTCAAAGATTGAGACTTTTCCTCTGGTGGCCCGGTGGCCTTTGTTTCTGTTTGTTGTTGTTTTTTTTGGGGTTGTGTTATCTCTGGCTGAGGGCCTCTTGCTGCCTTGTTCTCTTAGGCTGGGTGTCTATGGTCCCTCTGTGTTGTGGGTGTTGGTGTTCCTTTTGTTCCATAGGTGGATGCTGATGCTGGGGTTTGAGTTTTGTGCTTGGGAAGAGTTGTTTCATAATTATATTTCGATGGCTCAATGTTGGTGCTCTTTTTTGGTGACTCTAAAGAGGGTTGTGTTCCTGGTGTTGGTTCTGGTACTAAGGTTATTGAAGGATCCCTCATTCGTGCGTCCTCTTGTTGTGCTGGCTATCTCCTCAGACCCAATGGAGGTGGGTTCCTTTCCTTTTGAGGCGGATTTGGAAGGAGATGGTTTATGGGTCCCTCAGATGCGATTCCTATGGAGGTGGAGGGTGAGGGGGCTGGAGTTTACAGGCTGTAGTGGGTTGGTTGAGTAGGGTTTCTTGTCCAATAGAGGGGATCTCCCTCCTTTAGAGGTGGAGGCTGAGTCGATTTCCTGGTACCAGATGTTTTTGTGCTGCAGGGTCATTGATTTCTTTTTCGGGTTCCTGTGGTTTGTTGAGCTCTCTTACCCCACTTTTGTGGAGGGTTTGTTGGAGGTGTCGGTGTTTTTGATTACGGGGTTAATCGTGTTTTACACCATTAAATTGGCTATTTATTTTGGCTTTGGGATGAATTCCAGGAGTTGTTGGTGTGTTGATGTCTGGCAAATGCAAACAAGTTATTTGTATGTTTATGGGTTTCTAGTCCCGGATAACAAGGTTTCTGATCTCGGTTAATATTAGGTTGTGTAAGGGTTTTAGGCCCTTACTTGTTTGTTTTTTGCAACGTATAGTTTTGTTTATCTTGTAGAGGTTGTTGTGGTGCTGTTGTTGGTTTATGGTATATCATAAGTGCAACTTGCTTTCCTTTGTACTGGGTTCTAGGCCCCATCAAAACCCGTTTTTAACCTCTAATCAAAACATAAGACAAAGATCATAATGAGTTAAGGATAAACAGTGCATGTTTCACTAGATCACATATGCGATTTACATGACAAATTTGCATTGCATGGAAGTGATCGAGAACCACAAGATTGACCTTTGTAGAAATCAAGACTATGATAAAACCAGGACATTTTCTATGTAAAAAGAACCCATTTTCAATCATGAAAGAAACAAGTTTCATTCTTTACCATTATTTCTAAATTTAAAAACCTTTCTTAAAACCAATCATATTTACTTTCTTAAAATAACATTTGTTGTTGACGTGTTATTATTAATGCCTCATTGTTGACCAATTTGATCTACCCATGTGGCCTTTTATTCTAAAGAATCAACACTCTTGTATAATCCTTAGCTTTTTCATAATTATAATTTACCTTTATATAATTCCAAACTTTTTCGATTTTTCATAATTATAATTTACCTTCGTATAATTCCAAACTTTTTCTTGATTATAATTTACCACTTATATTATATAAAATTTAAATGTCTAATTTTTCTTTCCTAACTCACAATTAGTAATCTAAATTAATAATGTGATGTTTATTTTCCCTAATTTGATTTGTTAGAAACCCCAAACATTGTATCTAGGCATTACTAGCCGTTGCCATACCTAGAGAGAATACCGCTTTTTCATTTTGTATTACTTTGACTTAGCCCCATCGGAATGTCCCATCACCCACACATTTTGCAAAGAAATCCGATTCCGTTATTTAAAAAAAAAAACCGAAGCCCAAGACACATATAACTAGTCCCAAAAGTCCAAAAGGACAAGCGTAGCCCCTTTCCCGGTCGGTGCGACCGCGGGCTTAGTTTGAAAGTGGAGGCAGCGTGTAAGATGATAAGACCGAGGGAAGATATAGTTTAACTAACTGGACCCCATGTGCGTCGCAATCACCGCACCCGACCCTCTGCCGGCAAACTTGTCCGGCCGTACAGGACAGCTCATCACCCTTGACGACACCCCCCAAACGGTACCTACGCTCCACGCTCCACGCTCCACGCTCCCTAAAAATCCCTAAACAGAAAAAGATGACGATAAAGAGAAAGAGAAAGAGCAGTCCTCTCCAATAACTAAACATGTAGTTAGCGCCTTACAACGGAAATTAACGTTCTCGATAAACGTGCCAGGCAGACGACAGAAGGCATCAATCCATGCACACAGTAAGACAGAATACGAACCCAAATCAAGGCAACAATAAATAAATCAGGTTTTTCTTTCGGTTTTTTTTGGTGGGGGGGATTTTAGGAGTAAAATAAAATTGGGTTTGACGGGGAAATAAAATTTGAATGCACGAGGACAGATGGGAGCAGAGTAAGGTTTATGGGGGCTGGGATTTTCCCGCCTTAGAGAGTGGAGAGTTTATTATATGAATATAATATATATATATATAAGAGAGAGAAAGAAGTAGCAGAGGTTGGCAGGCAGAGTATCTGATATTTTGCAGCAGTAGCAGCAGCACTGGAAACATGGTGGGTGTGTATGTATGTGGGTTTTTGTTTTATGAATTTTTTAATTTTCTGTAATTTATTTTCTCCGCTATTTCACTTGTTCCACATTGGTACGGCTCCCAACTCTTTGAATGTGTGTCTGTCAGTTTGTTGCAGATGGGGCCTCTCCTGTCCACCATTGGATTTCTGTTTTCTTTTTTTCTTTTGGGGTTTTGGTACATTGGTTTTTTATTATAGGGGCTTGGGTGGGCTGTTAAATTAGAGTGCTATTATCCAATTGGCAGGCATTTGGGATTGGAGGGAATTGGATTGAGATTGGTATTGGGAATTGGTGATTTGGAATAATGGGCGATAGCGTGCAGGTGGGCTATGCACTGTTGGGCTCCAAGAACAAGCCAGCATGGATGGAGGGATTGCTGACTGAGAAGTTCTTTGTGGGATGTGGGACTCATGATACTGCAAGAAAGAATGAGAAGAACATATATTGCTTGGATTGCTGCAAGAGCATCTGCCCCCATTGTTTACCAGCACATCTTACTCATCGGTTACTACAGGTTATCCCACTCTCTCTGTCTTCTTTAATTGTTCAATTCTGGTATATGGTTCCTTATGGGTTTTCTTTAAATTGAGAAACTTCTTTGTAAAAAGATTAAACCCAATTGCAACCCTCGCGAACTTCTTCTAACTGGAATGTTTAGTGAATGCTTCTTGATTGAAATCCTTGTGCACGCCCATGAGCAAGCGGTTTCTCTCTGAAGTGTTCTTTTCCTGCACCTTTGCCTTTTAGCATGTTGAATTTTAGGCCATTTGGTGAGCGAATTTGCTTTTCCGAATTGGGCATTTCCTTTGTACTAACTATTTTGCCTGGAGTTAACGAGTTTCGAACTTCTTTGCCTAAGAAGCGAAAGGCAAAAAATGAGAATTCTTTTCTGGGAAGGCTTACATCTAGCTTTGGCGGATTGTCAAGGTTTATTTGGGTTATGAATTCCATTCAAAACCAAACGGATACTATACAAATTTTGAACATTTACTGCAAATGGAATGAAATCCTTTTGTGGGCTTCCACAAGGGTTCACGGATGTAGAATTGGTGTCTAGGTTGGCTGTGGTCGAAGGGACTTGGACTCTTTGTCTAAAAAGTGAAGGGCAAGAGTAAGAATTGCCTTTTTCAGTTAGGTTTAGCAGGTGGATTTGTAATATTCCGTTTGGTCATGAAGTCAAACCAGGGGTACAAAATTGAAGCAATGTATAACGCAAGAAGAAAGAAATCTGCAGCCCACCTCCACAGCTGGGCCGCATAGGCCGAATTGGCGTCTGGCTTGGTCTGAAACACAACCTTTTACCTTACTACACCTTTTAAGCATTCCAGGCTCTGGATTTCAATGGCCAGCTTATGAATTGACAAATTGAGAATCGATGTGTACACTGTAGACTCTAGAAGGTCCTGACGCTCAAGTTGTCAAATTTACTCCTTTGATGCAAGAAACTAAGGGCTTTCAATGCAGAGTTCTTAGATTATGCTAACTAAATTTTGTTCTCAGTTTGAGTCTAGCAGTATTCGAAACTGACGTGTTAAGCTTTGGTCTGTGATAATTTCCAATTGTTTTCTGCACTTAATTTTATAGAGACAGCATTCCTAGGACACGATGTCAGAAATTGGTCCATTATGCTTTGTTTTAAATTATTATTTCCTCCTGTATCTACAAGGGATTCTTTTCTGTTTCAACTTTAAAATCTCCTTATGGAGGTCCGATGGTTTACTGAACATTTTAGGCATATACTTCTTCTTTTTTTTCATTTTTAAGGCCGTAATGGGTTAGTATTGTTGCGTGTAGGTAATCTCATTTATCAAGGGATTTGAAAATGTCACCAATTTCTGTGTTGGTTGTTGAAATTTTGTATTTAGGTTCGGAGGTATGTTTATCATGATGTTATCAGGCTTGATGATCTAGCAAAATTGATCGATTGCTCATATGTTCAGGTTAGTTTAACCTTTTACCGTAACTCTTCATTCTGGTTAGTAACCATATGCTAAAGATATATTTGTTTTTGAGCAAAGATTCACCCCAATGGGTACTACAGTTTTGAGTAGCATGGATTTAATTTCTTGTGTGTTTTTCTGTGCTATTCCAGTCATATACCATCAACAGTGCAAAAGTGGTTTTTCTAAACCAGAGGCCGCAATCTAGGCCTTTCAAAGGGTCTGGAAATATGTGTGGCACTTGTGAAAGAATCTTGCAGGAACCATACTTCTACTGCTCCTTAGGTTGCAAGGTTGGTCAATTATCTAATCCTTAATCAACAAGTTACTGGTATAGAGTTGAGATTCTCATATCTGTACTGGAACTAGTTTATCTTTCCCTCGTTGGTGCTTAACACTTGCAAAATGATATTGCTATAAATTTGGTATGTTCTTTTACTGATAGAAACATGACAATGAAAATTGCAGGTGGAACACATTGTGAAACAGGGGAAAGATTTATCTCGGTACTTACATAAATGTGAAACTTTGCCCCTGTCTGATTTTGTATTCACACAGTTTGAAAGCCTGAGAACTGACAATGGGGATTTCGAAGAGGGCCAGATGACACCCAATTCTATTCTTGACAACCCATTATCCTCTGGATCTAGTGCCAGTGGAACAGTAGGTTGTAAGACCTTGGCTTCCACAGCCACGACAGATTTTGTGAAGATGAAGAGAAATGGAAAAGCTGGTCAAACCTCTACACCAGTACCCGAGGCGGCTGTATCTTGCAGTAGGAGAAAAAGCACCCCTCAGAGATCCCCTCTGTATTAGCTCCTCTCTTATTTTCTTCCTGCAAGTGTAATGGTTTGTTTCAATCTGTCTGGTTATTTTTTCCAGGGCAAATCAGACAGATAAACAATGCTAAGGATTGGTGACCTCAGCTGCCATGGTTTTTGGTGATAATTTATTATCTCGGCCATATAAAGAAGGGGAATTGCAGAGCAGTTCCAACTGGATTCAGTTCCCAGTAATTCTTCAGACAGGATTGTTATTCTGTGGGGAGTATATAATTTGCATTGAGCAAGCCTCCAATGTCTGCGATGAAGCTTGCAATTTTGAATGCAATTATATCATTACCGTAATAGTGTGATATGTATAGAAGGATAAGGCTTATGTACGCCATTTACTGATAATTACAATTATACATTTTGTTTATTTGCTTAATATATCCATACATGTGTATTTTTACTTGTGTTCTCCTCTTCTAAACACAATTGGACATGAATGATAAAACTGTGTCTGTAATCATAATGACGCAAAGTTAATGGAAATGCCCCCAATATGTCTCATATTAGTTTTCATTGGATTGAGATAAATTAAACTTTAAGAGGTAATGAGAAAGGTAACTTGTTTGTAGTCCCTACCAAGCTATATCCCACTGTGGCATGTGAGACACCTTTCTAACAAAAGGTTCACAAAAGGATTTGTTTTTTCTTCTATTTAATTGTACAGGAATATCTTGTCTTTTTATACTTTTGTTCTAAATTTACTTTTGATTTTTTTCATAAGTTTATTCAAAAAGCTTTGTTTTATATTTTATCTATATATATTTTTGGATTTAATATTTGGGTCAAATTATTTGAAAAATTGAACATTAAAGATTCATATTTAAAAGTCTTAAATTATTATTTAACATAAAATTATTAAGAGGGGTTAAAGTATTCATTTTATTTGCTTTAACATTTAGGTTCAGTCTGAATTCGGATTTGTTTAGTAAATAAGATTGATTACTTATCAAAGAAGTTTCACATTTTTTCGTCTACACAATAGAAATCTCTTCAAGATGTGTTTCTCAACACAACCCATCTTTAGATATATCAGTACACAATGTTATACCATTTTAGGATCAATTTGCAAACACACCATCCAAAAATAGAGCAAGTCTTCTAAATAGATTTTTTAATAGTTTAGGCAAACGTTGATTCAATTTCACTAATTAGTTTCAAATAGTTGATTAGAGTCTATCTTAAAAAATAAACAATTCAACAGTAGTAACAAACAAAACTAATCATATCTTCCATAATTTAAAAATGTTGGAAAAAATTAGAAAGAAAAATAGTAAGTAATGAGTTAATTAACATTTTTACTGGACTTCTAAATTAAAAAATGCTGGAAAAATTATCTTAAATTGAAAAATATTATTGTTGAATTGTAAAGTTAATGGGCTCTTGGTTTACTAATGAAGTTGAATGGTTCTAAATGAGTCCATCAAGAATCAAGTCTGTGGCTTTGGTTGATTTCGATTGGAGAGGTTTCAGTATAAGACTCTTCTCCCAAATTAAATAAAGATAAACATAAGACCCTCTAACCAAAAAGGGTTTTAAAAAACTATTTAACCCCACACGTCTCTAACTACTACAGCTTTTATCAATGCATGTGCCAGTAATAAAAGCATACTTTAATAAGCTGATGGCAACAGTCCTTTAAAAACACTTCATTCCCCTGAACTGTGGAATAAATTGACTCTGAATTAAAAAGTTAAAAGAACAGACTATAGGTATATACAATTGGGCGTCTTTTAAAATCCCATGAAAAACTTCCCAGTGTTTACGGTTGGAGTATGGAAGAAAATCTGGTTTCATTGAAAAGCAGGGCTGCAGGTTTTAACCGGCACGGTTCCATTTAAGAAATGAACCCAAATATCAGATTTAGGATATGGATGGAACTTTATTAATAAGTTGAGGTGTACAGTGGTGAGAGCAAGTTGAAATGCATTTGCAGAGGCCATTATCCCCACTATCTGCTCTGGATAAGTCTGAGTGGTGTGGTGATGTAACATCCTAATCATACAGATATTGCAGGGATACTCAATTGCAGAGAATAAGATAAATTGATTACAAAGCACATCTATGCAGTGGGACTGGATAAAAAGGGAGGAGTGCAACCAACGGTAGCAAGCACCATGAAGCCAAGATTTATGACAGAGTGGGGTCCTAAACACCAACACTTTTTACCCAAATTTCAGGATGAAACATCTCTACCGACAATGCTCATTTACACTGCTCAAATAAAATATGCACCTTTTTATTTGTATCAGAGCAGGGACTGGCATTGACCTGTCCACGTCAAATAGTTTTTACAGTTGTAAGAGTTTTAATCATCCATAGATATAGTCAATATGAATGAATGAAAGATTTTAATGACGTTCACGAGACTAAACAGATTAATTTGTCTTCAAGCTCTTTTTCAAGTCGGACCTCTTGCTATTGATTTTGACTAGAAGGCTGGCCGTCTGATTGATCTTATCCTCCTCAAATAACTGCTGCATATTGTCCACCCCCAAACTATTTGTGTACTGATTGCGGATATCTTCATAAGCTGTGCATTCCATGACGAAGTGCCATTCCGTCTCCACCGCTCCCTTATTACAAACTACGCACGTTCTTTCTTCCCAAGTCTCTTTAGGTATCTTCCACCTACCAGTCTCGCATCTAAGATGGTGCGATCCCGTTCTCAATTGTGCAACTAACAACCTCGCCTTCCCTTAAATAGCTGCACCTAAATAGGTTTTTTCCCCATGATCCTTTGTTGGGTTGAACTCTTTGATGTAGTATGCTTTTTTTCTTCCAATCTGATTTGACCACATGGTAGTCCTAAATTTTTTCCTTACATAGTTTTTTATTTCACTATTGGTGCCAGGACACTCATGCAGTTTGATGTCCCACTTGTTCAACCACTTGTTGTTCTGCTTCATCCAAGTTTTATTTCTCTGGTCTAGTGTCTCCTCCATAACCGTTTTGGGCCATCGCTGGTTATCCATGTTTTTGTCCTTCTTTAGATAACCTATCAACCGGGTTATCGTTGATGCCTCCAAAGGTAAAGCCCCTGCTTCAGCTAAAATAATCTCATAAGGGATTGTGGCTTTAACTTTGAGATTGCTTGTTATTAGGTGTTTCTGGATTTTGAATTATTTTATGATAGAGATAGTGAATTAAAATAAAAGAGATGTCAATGGGCTTTTGGTCTACTGTGAAGTTGAAAGGTTGGGAATGAGTCCACCAGGGATCAAGTCTTGCTGAGTGCAAAGCCCCGACGCTTGAAAAAGGGATGAGACCGAGAGATCGAGATCGTGGCTCTAAGGTAAAGGGGACCCCCTCAGGGGTATCTCCAAACAAAAATAAGTAAAAATAAAAGAGATAATTAAATAAGAGAATGAAAACAGTTCAAATAAAATATGATTTTTTAATTTGTATCATATTATGTTGTTTTAATTATTCATAATATTAAATAATTAAACTAAATGTAATCAATAAAAAACAAATATTTTTTAATGATAGAGATAGTGAATTAAAATAAAGGAGATATTTAAATAAGAGAAAGGAAATGGTTCAAATAAAATATGATTTTTTAATTTGCTTTAATTATTCATAATATTAAATAATTAAATTAAATGTAATCAATAAAAAATAATTAACTTTTATGATGGAAACAGTGAATTAAAAGAAAATAGATAATTAAATAAGAGAAGGAAAATGATTCAAATAAAATATGATTTTTTAATTTGTATCATATTATGTTGCTTTAATTATTGTTAATACTAGTATATATATATTTTAAATATAATCTATATAAAATACTTCATATATATCTTATTATTATATTATGTTTTTTTATTTTATTTCTAAAATATGTTTGTTTTTTGTGTTTTGGCTAAGTAGTATTATATTATATTATTATTACATTATAAAAAATATACTTTTTAAAATGATTTTTTTTTAACTTTTTTGTTTTTGTTTTTTATTTTTGGTTAAACAATTAATTTTTATGATAAAGATAGTGAATTAAAATAAAATAGATAATTAAATAAGAGAAAGAAAATAATTCAAATAAAATATGATTTTTTAATTTGTATCATATTATGTTGCTTTAATTATTCTCAGTACTAGTATATATATCTTAAATATAATCTATATAAAATACGCATCTTATTATTATATTATGTTTCTAATTTTTTTTTTTTTGGTTTTTGTTTATTCTAAAATATTTTTCATATTTTTTGTTTTGTTTCTAAAAATGTGTTTGTTTTTGTGTTTTTGTTTTTGTTTTGTGACCGATTGTGTTGAACTCCTATAGACACCATGTTGCCATTGTAGGGTTACGTCTATACGCAATTAAATAATTAAACTAAATGTAATCAATAACAAACAATTATTTTTTATGATAGAGATAGTGAATTAAAATAAAAGAGATAATTAAATACCTAAGAGAAGGAATACGGTTCAAATAAAATATGACTTCTTAATTTGTATCATAATTTATGTGTAATAGTCTTTTTAATTATAAGAGTTTTAATCATTCTTAATATTAAATAATTAGTTTAAATAATAGAGTTCGATAGATACTAGAATTGTAATAAATGTGATAATTAAATAAAGGTTAGGTATACTTAGTTTTAGGATTAATGATACATAAATGATTGATGTAAGAATGATTTGTCATCGTAAAAAAATTACATCTATATTTTAATTTGATTTGATATAGAAATTTTACAAATTAATGTTGTGTTCTACATGATCAATTTTGATTGTCACAACCTAATATGACATGTGAACTTGATCTAACAAAAAATGCTCTCCTAAAATCTATTTTTCTTTGCCTAATAGATATATGAAAAGTCAAGGTGGTGCCTAAAGAAATTATTTAGGAGTGTACAGTCGTAAATTGTCACCCTTGAAAATTTCACTCTATGTTCTATCCCCCCTAAATTATTGAGCCTAATTAAGCACCTAATTTCCTAAATTATGCATTATAAGGCCTATTTGTACCATTTTTTAAAGAAATTGTAAGCATTGAATAAATGCATCCAATTGATATTTTGCCCTCGATACTTGATGTCCTAGAAAATAAGGCCAACACCCATTCGCCCTAGGGTGTATGGTGTATGGGTCCCCCTATTCTATCAAGGACTAATTTTGGATATGTTGGTGTCAACATTTTAACATTCAAAATTCAAGTTGTAAATGTCAGCTATCGGGATTTAATTTTTGGGAAATTAGAGAAATGCCTATAAATACCTAGTTATTGCATCATTTGAAATCTAACAAGAGATACCAAGAAAATTATTGGCGAACTTATGATCAAGAGAATTATCAAGCAAGTCAAGAGCAACATTTTAGAGTTTTATTGCAACAATTCAAGATCCTAACTTTATGTCAAATCAGATGTGAGTTCATGTGTTTGTGAAGGTTGGAACAATTCAAGATCCCAACTTCATGTCAAATCTTATGTGATTTTATGTGTTTGTGAAGGCTAAACCTTGTTGTAGGTCTCCAAGCAAGTTCAAGAAATCAAGAAATCAAGATCAAAGACCTTGAAGTGATGTGCATGACTTAAGACCTTTAAGGAATCCATCGAAGGATGGTGTGTTGTAGCACTTTGTTAATTCATCATTACTTCCTATCATTTATCCATTTTATCATTGACATTATCATTGCGGAACTGGAAACACTAACACACTGTTTGACTAAGGCAAACCCCTAAATGACACAACATTTCTTCTTTGTGAATGTGCAAATTTCAAGTTTAGAGAGGATTGGAGGAAGCTCGAAGACAAATTTTTCATTGTTGCAATTGAAGCCCTACATCTTGTCAATTCATGGAAACTCACCTACAAAATTATTTGACAATGATCTGACAACTCTGCAAGTAGAAATGAAGACCTCAAATATTACTTCAGAGGACTACAAAAGTTGAGCAAGACACCCCTACAAGGACCGGGACACACCCTAGGGCACCTATGTCCTCCTATGGTGGCTGAAACCATTTTTTTGGATAGGTACACATTACCCTTCCCTTCGTAGGTCTACTTGCAAATCTTTGTTTCAATCTGTCAATTGTTGGTTTCTTGCATTTTTCATAGTAGGGCACATAGTCTAATTAGGTAATTAAGGAAAATCAATTCCAATCCATTCCAAAACCCTAAAAGATGCATATCCAGGTCTGATTGGCTCAACTTCATGTTGAAAATCAATCTAAACACCTTATTGATCTGCATCTTAATGAAACCCTAGAAAAAAGCCACAATTGATTCCAGGTTCTTTGCATTAGGCCTAGAATCACCTTTTTCTTTGTTTCATTCTGGTGAACCCAACATTTTGACATAATAAACCTTCTAAAATATGAAGTAATTCAACCCTAGATCTAGGTTTTATGTTGTATCGTTTTGCATTTTTTCATCATAAAATATCACAAGTTTTTAAAAAAATGTATACCATATTGCATCATAGGCTGCAATATGGTTAGTTTCAGTCATCTTAGATCAAATCCACATTCAAATTGCATTCATTAGGTCATTAAAATTCAAAATTATTCATTGCATCCATTTAGGCATCTTTCATTTAAGTCAAAAAAGTGAAAAAAATTGTATTGTTTTGTTTTAAAATTGCATCAAAATCATCATTTTTAGATTTTGGCATCTTAAAATCAATCAATTATTGCATCCTACCTTTGAAAATTATATTTAAATTTGTCAAAAAAATTCAATATTGTTGCACACTTACATGTTTAATCACATTGGCATAAATTCAATAAATTCTAGAAAAATATTCACTGTTGAACCTATTTGCAAGCAGACCCAGAATCCTTTAGCAATGCCTTACACAGTCAAAATTTGAAATTTTAGACACCCTATCCAGGACTCGGATGCCCTTGGGTGCCTCTTTCTTGCTATTGATGTCTCAATTTTTTTTTGCATAGATCTTTGTCTTTATATTTTCAATCTATTTTTGCCCACTGATTTCCTATTTGAAACTTTGAAAAGGTGTTATTGAATGTGCAAAAAAGGTGTCATTTTGCTTAACTTTTAGAAAATTTGGGAAAAAATATTGTGTTTCAATAGGAAAATTATTTACATCATGTTCTCATTTCAAAAATCTTTTGTTGTCATAATTCATGTTCTATTGTCAAATCTTGTTGAGCATTTCAAAGAATTTTTGTTACAAGCATGTTACAATGAGTTTATTTCTCCTCTTTTGTTGCTTTTCATTTATCCAGGTCTCTCACTATCTCTTCTATGTGCGAGGTTAGCTTGGTGCAAGAGAATGCAATCATTGACAATCATGACATGCATCTTTGTTCTTCTCTTGATATCTCTCCTATTTGCAAAGAAGGTATCTTAGTGTTAGAAAATCCAATCATTGAGCGCCATGAGAATCTTGTTTGTTTCTCTCCCCTTAACTCTCCTACTTGGGAAGATATTGTTGGACAAGATGATGAAATCATCGATACATTTATGGATTGTATAGATGAAGATGCTAAGGTGACATTAGATTCCCCCTTGATAGAAGATCATCAACAAGAAGTTAAACCCGTTGAGGTTATGAACGCACAAGTGGCTATTAGATCTCCTTTTATTATTGGACCTCCTAAAACCCCTCTAATTATTGGAACTCCTAAGTCCCCTCTTATTATAGGACCTCCTAAACCTCATGGCCATATCCTAAACTTTGTAAAACAACTTACTAGTAATCATGTGTCGTAGCAACCAGATTATCATATTGTAGCTCACACATATAACACTAGGAATAATAAGCAACCCAAACAAATTCCATCCATTCAATTTCTTCAATCATACCTCCCACCTGCATCTAATACCAAATAGTGTAGTGGTAAAGAATTTGATCTTGTTGAGAAAATTCATAACACTCCTGCTAAGATTTCGATTTGACTCAAACATCTCCTATTTACCATGGCATGCTTCAAAATGCTTTGTAAAAATCTGGTGTCCCTCTTGGTGCACAACTAAATGATGTGGAATCTTTGATTGAGAGTATGAATTCACCTAGTATGGACATTGTTTTCCATCAAAGTGAATTACCTCCTTTAAAACGCAAAAATAAAACAACACTTTGATGGTAATGGTTGTTATTAACAAGGTTGGGATTAGACCTACCCTTCTTGACAATGGTTCAAGGATTAATGTTTCTGGTGTCAATCTTTTGAATAGAATTGGAGCGGAAAAATGTCAATCAAACATTTTGATAACGTGGAAAAACAACCACTTGGTGTGATAAAGTTACTTGTTAAAGTTGGTAGGGTTACATTACAAAATAATATCCATGTCATGCCTCATGATCTCATACAATCTTCTCTTGGGTAGACCATGGATTCATGAGATGAAATGATTTCCTTCAACGCTTCACCGTTTAATGAAATAAAATTACAACAACAAGGTTTACATGATAAAATCTTATCCAAAATCAAAAAATGTTTACAAACTGAAAAAGGAATGAAAATTCCTTTGAGAACATTGATACCAACCTCAAAAATGGAACCTTTGCAAAGAAAATATAAAGATGAGTGTCTTTCATCAGTGACAAAGTTGTTGGATGATGAATAGGGGTCATTAAATTTCACATCTATATTCATGGGGGAATACAAGATTACACAATCAAAATTAGGAAAAGAGAAAGAAGCCACAATGGTATCAACACAACCTATCACTGAATCATCAAAAGCATCAAAATATACAATTTCTAGCAATAAGGAAAACATGAATTACACATCCACTTATGAAGAAAGTGACTATGAAAAACAACCTTCTTCGAAAGAAATGAAAGACATTTATGGGATAGGTTATGAACTCTTAAAACAACTTGGATATAATGGAAAAGGATGTGGTGTTGAAGATCAAGGAATTCATGTTCCCATAGAGACTAACACACAAGAAACAACAAGAGGTCTTGGTTATTATCCTTCAAAAATAATAAAAACATCAAAAATACCTTCACTTAATCATACAATAGACAAATAGCATTATTGTTGCTCATTGCCATGTGGCAGTTGTAGTATCATAACATATTGATTACCATGCATGGAGGTATAAACTAGAATTTGTGCAATCAAATTTCATTTTTGCAAGGAGCAGCATGTCATCACCTTTGTCCCTACACTTGGGGGGGCAAAGGGTTAGGTATCCTTATTTTAGGTGCATTCCTTCTAGCAAGGGATCCCTTTGTTTCTCCTTAAAATATTAGTGTAGCAAGCACACTAAAATTTTAAGGGAGGCATATAGTCCCCCATCTATTTGTTTGCATAAGAAATGGTCCTTTTTTAGTGATGATAGGATATATCTCATGGGAAGTGTGACCTCAAATGAAAGCTTGGCCTTCTCAATCTATGTTGTGTCTCCTTGGTGGTGATATTAGGCTTGATGTTCCATAAGAGTGAGTGACCTTTCTTGGCATATGATGTTCCCCTTGGTGGTAGTGCTATGGTTAGTATGCCCTAAGGTGTGAGTTTGTATTCCATGACTTTTCCTCTCTTAGTGGTGATGTCATGTGTGATATTCCCTAAGGTGTGACCTTTCATGTATTGAAAAAATCCCCTTTATTGTTTTTGTAAATCACCTTTTGTGGTGTTGTTAAAACACCCCTCGAGTTTTTATCCTTATCCTATCATTGTTTATGCACCTGCTAAGGTGATTTTTTTTCATCCCCCATGACATTAAACTTTGTGCACCCCCTAAGGTGAGTTTTTTTTGTCCCCTATGATGTTGAACTTTATGCACCCCCTGAGGTGAGTTTTATGTGCTCCTTGAAGTGATATTTTGCAAGATGGTTCATGGATTCAACATAACGGATCTTGTTGGGTCATGAACTTGATTACCCCCTTTTTAACATGGCCACCTAGCATAACATAACTTTCTTTCCAGTGGAGCCATGTGTTTCATGAGTGTTTAGCATAACACAACTTGCTAGCCTTGTGGAACCCATCATATTGCATGGATGCCTAGCATAACATAGCTTGCTAGCTAGTAGATCCATGTGGCTCATGAGTGATGTGGCATAACACAAATTTATAATCCTCATGGGAGCATTCCTTCATTTGATGGATGACGTTTGGTATTCGAGACAATTTAAGATTGAGGTCACTTTGCCTTACCGACTTGAACCCCTTTTAGTACTAACCTTGTGTTTTTTCATGTTTTTTATGTGTCTTCTTTATGTTTGTGTTGTGTTTACATCATGTTTGTGTTCATTTTGTTATCATCTATATGTTATGTTATATCATGCGTTTTCATCATGTATGCTTCATGTTTTCTGACCTGTATGTTTTTGTATGTTTTCTTGCTGCATTTCATACATGTGTGTTCGTTTGTGATTATGTTGTCTTGGCATAGGATATTGAATCTTGGGGGCTTGATCTCTCCCCCTAGATTCATTATTATCCTATCTCTTTAATATTCAAAAAATATAACCCCTCTTGACATAGATTTTCTACTTTTGTGTGAGTCTGAGTGTAATTTCATACTCTCACTAAGTGGGGGCTAAATGTATTGTCAAATTTCACTCTATGTTTTCCCCTCTAAATTATTGAGCCTAATTAAGCACCTAATTTCCTAAATTATGCATTTCGGGGCCCATTTGTACCATTTTTTGAGGAATTGCAAGCATTGAATAAATTAATCGAATTGATATTTTTCCACTGATATTTGATGTCTTGGAAAATATGTCCAAGAACCATTCGCCCTAAGGCGTATGGGTCCCCCTATTCTATCAGGGACCAATTTTGGATATGCCAATGTCAACATTATAACATTCAAAATTCAATTTGCAAATGGTGTTAGGAAATAATGCATTCAACCCACAATCTTAATCCATTTCCTACATAGCCCTAGGAGAGATAAACATGCATACAAGTAACCATAATAAATAGATCAAATAGACAAGCCACACAATAACATAAGATATACCCTGGGAAAACCTTCAAGAGGGAAAAACCCAACCTCCAAAAGCATCCATACTCCATCATAGTATTCAACAATAAAGCAATACAAGAGTTAAAATGAATACCTTTGAAGCATCAAGCCTCTCAATACATCCTCATGTGTCCAAGCATGCATCCACATATCCCATGCCATGCTTCACATATGCACTCCTCAAAAAGACTCAATAATGACAACCCACTCACCCAGCCAACCTTAACCACTAAACATGTGCTTGCTTTTATAGATTCAATATCACACAAATACAACCAAGTGGTAAGATAAAACCATGTACCACAAAACCATGTGAATACAAAACCACTAATCCCTTATTTAATATTGGGTACTAATTTTTCACTTTATTTAATATTTTCCCCAATATTAAATTATTATCACATGTCTCCTAAGCACACATTAAATAATAATACAATATTACAATACAACATAAAGTGGTCCCCAAATATTTATCTAATGTGATTAACAGCACCACCTAGGTGCATCACAAATAAATTATTATTTAATTGCAACATTATAATATAAAATTTTATGCAATGGTGTACAACACCATATCCCAACATTCACCCACTTATTGTATACATCGCATAAGGGATCAATACATGAAATACGTCATCATAGCCATACATAAAATCACATGAATCTCCAACATGCTCTCGTGCTCCATCACGATACCTGCAATAAGAACAAAGTGACCACTATCTCAAGCAATAAATCCTCTCATCCTCCAACGTGCAACCTATGGAAGAAAAGGAACATGCCAAGGTGAAGATGCACCAATCCAAGAACACAAGCATCAAATCCAAGAGATAACAAAGGCTCCAAACAAGCTATTGTCAAATGAAAAACCCACATAATCGGAAATAGAATCCACAACACATGCTAATATATCCAATCATCCATACCTCCTAGGTATCAAAAACATCAACAAATTCATGCCAAGAATATATGCAACCCATAAACCGTAATCATAAGCTCCTTGTATCAAACCTATTAATAAAGAACATACATATTTAGGAACTTCCGTTGCATGGGTAATGTCAAACCATATAAAGTCTACCAATCAACACTATATTGAATGTGTGATAAATGATCAATAATTAAGTACCACGAACAATAACAATGATCCACACATGCAACACCAATAGCTGCATAATCTCTCACAATATGTTGTCACCTTTCTCCCAAATCACATGAACATGAACATTCAGGAAGGAACCATGAACAGAGAAAACCTGTAAACCATAACATGTCCTACCAACACCTCAAAAGTGCAATGTTGTGTCAAGTATGATCTCCTAACAACCCCAAATGAGAATCCTAAACAACACCCAAAACAATGTTTAATCTCTTAGATCAAACAACATATGAATCATTTATAATGCCAACATGAATGTAAGCCTCTCTAATAAAAAAGATCAAAATCAAAGTAACCATTCCCAAATCTAAAAAGTATCCCATTAACCATCTCCTAAACTCCTCATCTATGAATGATAACATAAACTCAAATGCACAAGGAGATAACCATGTCAAACATCCCTCAAAATGAATCCTCTAGAACTAACTATCCTTAGCTTGAGATCCATATGAATGAAAGATAAAGCAATATAAACTCATTCTAACCAATCCTCAAATGAGTCTCCATAATCAATCACCATGACTCTCTACTCAATCCCATAAGAAATCAAAGCACGAAACATAACATATCTAAAAGAAATAATGGGAAAATACCTCTCAAATGATAAACCGCTGAGTGGACCAAGAGTGGGGAATGAGAATGCTCCTCCAAGATAACCAAGTCATCATGACTCACTCCAAGAATAATCTCCTCTATTGGTCCATCATGAACTCACGTCCATACTAAGGTGAAAGCTCCTCGATCTTCCTGTTGAAACCTCCAAAGAGTAACTGTCTCAAGCAAATGTCTCTAATCACAAGAGAAATCCAACCTCACCTATGTCTCCAAGTATCCATGAGCACCTATAATTGATCAACACATGCCAAAATCCAAATGCAATATAACACCATCATGTAGTAATCAAGAAAATGATCATGTACTCAATACAAAGAGAACCACCAAGATCAATCTCAAAGCTCCAACTACAAAATCAAGAACCTATCATGATATCATGATCTAACCATCTCCTCCTAGGAGACCACATGCACCAATGCATACATCCCGGTATCACAAGAACGCATATCATGCAAGAAATCTAAGCTAGCATCAAGAGTAAACCATGAAATAATATTAAATACACTATAAACCAAGAAACCACATCTCCAATCACATGGAGATAACCATCACCAATGATGTGTCCATGTCCCTACCAACAACTCCCACTAAGCCATGATACCAAGCTACACGTGGCATCATGACTACCATCTTCTCCATGAAGACCATCTAGGTCTACACACACTCAACTTAAATGTTAGTAACTTAAAGTGAAACTAAGATCTCCAAGCCAAGAAGATACATACAACTACCATAAAAACTACCACAAACCAACCCAACAGTGCCAAGTCATCACTGTCAAAAGCTCCCACTAAAAGTGTATAACCAATGAATGTACCAAGCTATCATGACATCATGATCAAACCAAATACTACAAGTCCCATGAACCAACTAATCAGGTACTCTAACCATCCATCCTCTCATCCCAAAAAAACATGCTAATACACAAATGACCACATACAAGTTCAACTAATGAAATTTACAATAACAATGAATCAAACATGGTGGATATAAATAGTACAAATCCAAGTCATTCCACTACAATCAATAGGATATAGATACATACCAATCAAATAACTCGTAGATCCAACCACTGAAACATGCAAACTCATCATCACATTAGTAACCTACAAATTGAGATATCAAAGAAAATAATCCTGTAGACACCATTACTCAAACACCAAATCAACCATAGATCTGATTTCCCAAACATGTCCATGAATGAGTAAACATAGTCAAGGAATCATACAAGCATTAAGGAGATAAAAAAAATCTCCTAACACCAAACATATCACCACCAAACAACCACATACATGATCACGTTGTGCCAATGCATAAATGTACTTGCATACCCATGACACCATAACCATAACCATTTTTGTACCTACACTCAAATATCACCCATACGAGACTCCAAAATGTGGCGTGTCATAACAAAATACATCTAGGTAGGCCTATGGCTACCAAACTCCTCGGGGCCCGGTGATGGTTCTCACTATGAGATGGTGGATCGAGAATATACTCTAGAGCTAATTTACTCTCATAGACCCTCTAGCTGGCCTACTATTGTAGCCTCCTGTGCAAGCACGACAATGCACTCCTACTCGATGTGATCCCTCTCCTACTAAATCCAATCCATCTTCACTCAAAACCTGCTTGGTTTCTCCTAGAATGGCTTGTGCATCACTGTCGGTAGGAACTCAAGTGGCTCTAAGCTCATCATGTGTAGCTCTAAGCTCCTTGTGTGTAAATTGAAGCTCCTCATATGAAACTCTAACTTGATCCTCTCTAGCTATAGCCTACTCCTCTCTAGCTCAAAAATCCTCATTTTCAGCTCTAACATCATCAATGGTCCTCATCGCATCATCATAGGATGTCATCTACTGAGATTGAGGTTTGAATAAATTATCATGGTACCCTGCACTCGGTGGTGGCCTATGCTTGGCTCATATCAGCTGGTGTGGGGGCATCGGTGGTGAAATGACTTAATAAATTGAACCAATCTTGTGTACCAACTACAACAAAGAATCCATAAAATAATATATGATATATAAGCACGAGAAATTCAATAACATACATAATTAACGTATCATCACCTGGATCTCCAATCCGCCAATCAGGATCACAATAGGACACTATGGGTGTTGTATCGAGACTCCCCTTATGGGTTGGTGGCATGGAGGGAACTACATGGCTTCTATCTCCATGCCTGTGGGATTGGATACCTTCTATAGTCGTAGGAGGTGGTCATGTGACACAAGGACAATATCTAGGTCTCTCCTCGAGGGCATTTTTAGCCTCTACAGGCTCCTCAGGATCCTCTCCCACCAATTGTTCATCCTACTCCAAATATTTTACATCATCATAACCATCATCCCCCTATCGAATCTCCATACAAATCCTCATCCTCTCTCTCATTCCCCCGATGATATGGCAAAGGCACAAAATCGCAAGTGGGATGGTTGTCAGGGAAAACTTGCTCGTCATGTTGTTATCCACCATCTATCATATGCAACCAGTGTGCCAAAATCATCCTTATCAAATATTAGATGTACATCTCATCTCTCATCCTTTGAGTCATTATAGGTGACATCTACGAGTATGGGATGAAAAATGTCTTGTGGCCTCACGCCACTACTACAGATCTTAGATATGTATGCCACGAGTTCGGTGTTGTCTGGAGTTGGTCAAACTATCTCATCACGTAATCATAGTAAAACAACATAATTATATAGGCATTTTTCCTAACCAATAACCAACAACCTATCTTGCTTCATCCTAGCTAGTTGTTGTGTAAGACCTAGCCACTATTGTAGAGTCTTGTATGGTCTCCATATGATGTCATCATCCTCTAGATGATCAAAATCTAACTCTCTAGTATAATAGATATCCATTCTACTAGGGTCACCTAAGGGTATAAAAAAAGACCCATGGATAACTATAAGGTACAGGACTAGGGAATTTGGTGGGCTTGGTGCATGTTAGGTTCTTGAACTCCCACACTTGAAGAAGAGCGTAAAGGAAGATACTGTGAACCTCTGATAGATGAGGTGACCAAGATCATAATATAAGTACACCAACATACTTTGTTCCTAGGAATAAATTGTCTAATGTTTCTTAATGGATTGTATCATATAAATGAGGCCTTTTTCAAGGTGTGCACCTTTTCCATCAGGTGTTAGATCTAAGGTGATGGTAATGCACATAATGCACCAAATCAGTGGAATAGTAGCATACAGGAGCCACTTAAGCTCAACATGGCCCCTAGAGTCAGAATCTATATAGCGGTTGGTATAGTAATGTATGTCTCTCCTCATCTCTCATGGGGTTCATATCTCATTAAAGTGTACAACCTCACCTCACACAGGTAATTTGAAGATATTGTGTATGTCCTCTAGCATAACCGCCATCTCCTCTATTGGGAGATGAAAAGTGGAAGTATCTGTGTTCCACCACTTGATGAGTGCCATCAACATAGCATCATGATAACTCATCAATGGCATGATATACACCCAAAATAGTCCAGTAATGCGTAAAGTTTTTTCATCCTTCTATGATAGTCGAGTAACCTACTCTTGGAGTAACAAAAATAAGAGTCCTCTTAAACATTGTCGAGCATGTGGAAGGACCTATAAAAAATAGGAATCATTAGTCATACAACAAAGTTAGCAACAAAGTATTCAAAACTAAATTAGCTGTAAAGGACACATACACCTTTCTAGGATAAAGGTTCCATCCTCAGATAGGGGCACCACTTTGGGATTGGGACACCCAATGTGGACACTATCGCCCAATTTGGATAGGGACACCATGATTTTTGAGAAAACATTAAAAAATGTGTAAAAAAATGAAATAAAATATAGGGAAAAGGAATTGGAAACTCACTGATGGTGCCACTACACCTCATGTAGCATCCACTTGTAGGACCTCGAGCCTCAAGGGTTGGCATAGTCATCAGCTCAACATCCTCGTTCCTTGATATAATGATATCTTTCTCTAAACCTTTAAAAAGTAAAAGCGAAAATGTTGGTCAAAAAGATGATTTTACACTAATATATAGTCAAACTCACTACAAGTATATCTTATTCAATTCACCATAGAGGGGGCTAATGTCAATGTCATCTATTGTGTTGAATTCATAGTTTCATCCCTAATCATATCCAATATTTACCAATAATTGGTGTTATAATATCATGACCCTATTACAAGAATTTACTTCACCAATCTTAGCAATTCAATGTAGTTAGATTGCTACTATGATTCCACCTCCATAAAGCAAGTAGAATTAGAGGGCATACATCTACCCTCAAATTTGGTTCTCTTTAAAATTAGACATGTTTGTTCAAGATGATTTTTGAATGCCTAACAAATTGGTTTTGTAGGATGCAACTTCTAATGTTGTGGTTTTGTAGATGACTACATAAGGGGCTTTATTCTCTTGTTCATGAATGCTTCATAATATCCATATGACTATCCTTCTTAGACAACATGATTTACTTTTAGTACTTTAGCTTGCTTATGCACATAGTGTCATATGGTTGCTAAAGTGGGGGCTAAATGCAACATCAAAAATTGTACTCCCTTGTAGGTGATAGTACAATTTCATGCTTAGTTTGAACCTATTTTAGTGACCCTTGCATTTATGCATTTTTAACACCTCCTAATTAAGCCCTAATCTCCTAAATTATGCATTTTGAGGCATATTTTATTATTTTTCAACAAATTGCCACTAGTATAATTTTGAAAATAAACGATTACGTGACAAAATTTTAGTCACAACAACTAAAAATAACTAAATTCTACTAATTTTTTGCAACACAACTATAAATGACTAAATAAATGACTAATTTGATCGTCAGATAAAAAACATAACTAAATAATTAGTCACACAAATAAAAATTTGAAGTCATGCTCCCAATTTCCCTCCTCCCCACCATTTAAAAATTTCATTACAATTAAAAGTAATGTGTAAAACATTTGGAAGATTTGAAACTGTGAAAAAATTTCCTGCCTTTATCCTTCATAGGGAAGGGTTTCTCCTCGCCACTCCAAGGAGCAAAGACCAACACCACACAAAACTAGAACCAAACACTGAAGGAAACCTGTAGCTATAGCTCAGAAGTCATTCACACATTAGCTCTAAATTGTTCTGATGCCTTATGATCGTGTCTTTTAGGGGATCCCCACGAAATAGAAGTTTAGAGGTATTGCATGGTGAGGCGTTTTATGGCCTGGAAGCGGTTTCACTCATCAAGGCTTATTATGTTCTCAAGTTTTCACTTAATAATGATTCCATGATGAAATTAAAGATTTTTTATTCTTTTTTTTGTCAGAATCTTCCTGATCTACTAATCTGTTGTCTCTCTCTAATAGATTTTGGAGATGATTTCTAGCACTGCACACCATTTTATATCTCCTTATTTGTATTTTTTTTGTATACTAGGAAGGATCTCCATGAATTGAAGCCTCTATACTTATTTTTAAACAAAAAAATATTGGGTTTATTTTTTTCTTCAAATTGAGGATTTATATCTTAGATTGTGAATTACTATTTTTCAAAGCATCATTCATTAAAAAAATAAATCACTATTATAGGTTTACAATCTTCATAGATATCCTTATTTATGGGATAATCCTCATAAATTTAAACTCGAAAGATTCCTTGTACCCAAGGATAACAAATATATTGAAGGTTGGGCTAGTTTTTCTCCATACATAAGCTAGGGTGCATTGTACCCAAATGAGGTGATTTACTTTTTTTGCATGCTTTACCAAATAGATTTAGAATTTTTCTCTGCTAGCTCAGCATGTATAAAGTTCTTACTTGTGTTCTATTATAATTTTTCATGGGTCTGTGCCTGATGCATCAAATAATTATTTGTTCAAGTCATATCAAATTTTGCATTTATTCCCTTTGGGGGTGGTTTAAATCCAAAATTCTTTAGAGAGTATTGTTTTGATTTAGCTTTACAATTTTTTTTGAATCAAACCCCATTTGGATGGGATTCAAAAAGTCCCCTAAACACAAAGAGGAGGATAAATAATTTTCCTTAAATGGTAGTTTTTGACTCAAAGAAGTATTAAAACCTAATTCTATTTTCTGTGAGGAGGTAGAAAATCTTTCTTAAGAGTTCACTGTCAAGAGTTTCATGAAAACACCTTGAGAGCTTTGAGACAAGAGGACAATCAAAGTATGCAAAGGCAACCATCTAAAAAGCTAGTGCAATGAAACACTGCTCTCTGATGTAGGGATTGCCCTCTTCCTTTTATATGTTTTCATCCTTAATTACTTCACCAAAAGTGTTGTTTACTTGTAATCACTAATATGCCATGTGAACCTCAAGACACTGTCATCAAACATTGAATCCTAGAGGATTTCTTTGATTGCTAATTCTTCATGAACCTTCAATACTATTCTACCTCTGAATTTGATCATTTTCTTACACTTCATTGGTCATTTACAATCACAAATAAAAAGAAAGTTCTTCCTTACAGTCCCAAAGAATACTATTTACCATCTAATTATTTATATTGCATGGTCTACCCTCATGTCTTATGCGTACCTTTTCATTGTACTCTGTTACCTTTGATCCATCAAGATTAATTCCATTTTTTGCATTCATGGTTTTGATCCAAAACATAAGCTATGATGTCTTCTTATGAGATCACTAGAACCATCCTTCTTGGTGACTATCACCTTCAATATGGACTATCATCCTTACTTTATGATGTATGATATTTCCCCTATGTCTGCTTCAAGGCCACTATCATAAATGATAAACCACTATCATTAATGAAAATGACTTACATAAAGTTATGGTTGTCCATACATGCTGTAGACATTGGAATTTGACCACCACCACATGGCCAAATTCCTTTCCTTTTATTCCTCTCTCCCACATCCCTCATCCACATTAATTAAATAATTCATCATTTAATTAATTTCCCCTTTTTCTAAAGTTCCTAAGGTATTTAATTAAATAATTAAATACTTCATCATTTGTCTCCCCCTTCCTCTCTAAATTAAATAAATACTCTAATTTATTTAATTTAGTCATTTGCCTCTATGAATTTAAATTAATTTTTAAATTAATTATTTATCTCTCCTTTTCCCATCCTCCATAATTCTTCTCTAATCCAGGTTAATTTAAATAACTTGTGATTAGGATGTGCACACCCCTTAATCAATATTAGTGTCACATCCTCCATAATCCTCCACTTGCCTTAATCTGTCATTTATTCACCTAATCCCTTGTTTGAACAAATTAATCACTTGATTAGGTCAACCTAATCCTTGTGCCATTTATGACATATCTCCAAGTCAAAATTTTATTAAATGCTTTCTCCTTTTGGAGAAGGCAACCCGTTTCCCAATGTGAATTTTAAATTCACATTTATTCCCTCTAGGCCCTTTCAAGGAATTTTTAATTCCTTGAATGTCTTGTCACCCACATGTGAACAAGAAACTCATTTATGAGGAGATCTTGTCTCACTCCCAAGGTACTATAAAGTACCTCCACCTCATCTCCTCTTTGACACCTCACTCGCCACATGTCAAGATGTGAGGACTTGTGAGTTCTCAACTCACCCTAGCCCTTGATCTTGGTTATGGTGGCTTCATCTTGACCCTCCATTGTTTGGGGGAAATTCCCCTAAAATTAGAGGATTTTTCCCCCATTTGCATCACCATTCATTCAAGCATTCAAGCACTCAAGCAATCAAGCAAGCACTCATCCAAGCATCCAAAAACTCCATCGTTGTAGCAACATTTTGCATTCACATCAAACATCCATTGCAATACCCACTTGCACCATTGCATTCCTCATCATCTCATGATCATTTAGAACTAGATTTTATGCTATTTTCCATTGAAAGGAGCACACAAATCAAACGATCAACAAGGCCAACAAACTCATCAACCTGGACAAGGTATAAAACTCATTTTATCTTTCATTGTGTTCAAGTTCAACCAGGCTAATTGTTGAGGTGTTTTTTGTGTTTTTCCTTGCTTGCATTTCTTTTCGTTTTGCATTATAGACTAGGAAAATTCACCTGCACACATTTTGGAACGCCCAGTGGGACCCACATCATGGGCCTACACTTTTATGTTTTTTGTTGTTTGAATTTTGCAGGTTCAAATTTTGCATGCAGAGGCAAGATCGCCCCAATGGGCGAATTTTGCCTATTATAGAGGCGATTTTTTCTATACTGAATAGGAAAACTTGATACTAGGGGTGAACTTGCCTAAAATAGGGGCAAACTTGTAGAGGCTCCCGACAGATAGGTGAATCCAGGATCAACAGAGGCGAGAGAAAATTTTCCTATCCTTACAAACAGGCGAATTTGATTGGTATAGAAGGTGAATTTTCCAGGACAGGCGAATTTTCCAAGACAGGCGAATTTTCCAGGACAGGGGAATTTGAAAAGCAGAAAAGGCAATTTTTCATGACACAGGGGTGAGCTTGCGGTGAACCAGAAATTGAAAATTTGTGACTTCCAGTTTTATTTCATTTCATTTTCGGGTATTGATCCGTGAACTTGTTTGTCTGTCAGTGTGCAATTTCGCTAACAAATTTGTGTAACTTGTCCTTATTTTTCCAAGACTTGTGGTGTTAAACTACTAACATGTCTTTTGTAGGATGATTGGTCGAAGACCCCATTAGGTATTATGTTTGTTAATTTTCATACTAGCTAGGCACACATAGAATTAATTAAAGGGTCAACTAACCTTGTTTGTTGTGCTTGGGAGTAAGTTGTTGACGTATCCACTCCCCTTGCACCTTTAAGCGATCGTGGGTGACGATAAATCATAGTTTTCTCTAGTCTAGACCAATCTACCCAGGAGGTGCTAGTGCGTCTAAGCTCTCCCCTTGCGCTAGGTGCGAGCTTAGGGACTAGCCGAAGCATCTAGTATATTCTTCCTTTAGCGGGAGCTTTGTAGGATTTCATCACCTGGGGGACGATTCCAACCACGTGTTACCAATAGGGTATATAAATGGGGGAGAATAAAATTTTTACCCCAATCTAGTCACGCCGTGTTTAACAAAGTGTCGAAGCTAGGGTGATACCTAGATAAGATATGCAAAGTTGGTATGAGTTTCTAGTATCTCGCTGGGGCTCCTAACTCATGCTTGTGATGGGCTGGTGTTCATAGTTGTGCCTCATGTACCTTGCATATATCGAGGATGCACGAGATAGCCTTATATAGCCTACATAGAGACTCGTGTTTCAGCCGCGGCTTGGTGTAGAGTAGGGGATGCAGATCGTACCTCAAATTTACTCACCACGTACTCCCTTGGGTTGAGATAGGAATCCTCGTGGTGGACTATGATAGTCCTTGAGTGAGAGCATGAAGGTGAGCCCGTGGCATCCATTGATGACCCTATGCCATTAGAATGCTAGCTATTCGCCTTCATGAGAAAGGGTGCTCTAGAGAACCACCCCAGTATCATGGAGTATTAACCTTGGGTTTTCCACTCAAGGTGGTGGGCCTACATCAAGTTTGCAAGCCCTTATCACTAATTTTAGGACTATGCTGCTTGGACTGTTTTCATTATGCGATACCAGTGCTTTTATAATTAGTTGAGTCAGTCCATCCTTTCTGCCTATTGTTTGTCGTGCTTTTTTTTCTTTGCCACAGTCAGCCCCTTGCCTTTAGAGGCGAATTTGCTTCATTCAAAGGTGAATTTTCACTATAGATAGGTGAGCTTTCCCTACGAAAGGGAGATTTTTCCTTTGAGTCAATCTTTAGGTCATCCCATCAAGCGAATTTACCTTTGTTAGAGGTGAATTTTCCTGTGGGTCTTGCTTTAGGTGACCCCATTTTCGCTTGTTCCTTGGAATAGGTGAGCTTGTTTATCCCTTAGGTGAGTCTGTTAGTCTTCCCTTTCAAATTCACCCATTCCCAGAGAATAGGCAAATTTGACGCCTTCAGGGGAAAACCTATTGTCAACAAGGGTGATCCTGTTTTTCGGTCCGAGTTGTCCCATCCGTCCATCCCCCTAGATAGGTGAAATTGTCACCCAAAAAGGTGAATTCATTCTCTCATGTGTCTTCTTCGTCTATACCAAGTTAATATTTAGGCGAATACGTTTTTAGACGAACTCATTCTCATCCGTACTATTTGAGAAATAGGTGAATTTGTCACCCCATTGGGTGATTTTGCTAGATGAGTATGCCTTTTCTCCTCTGGACTTCCAAAGTTTAGGTGATCCCACCTATTGAAAGGGAGATTTTTTTAGAGTTTTGGGTGAATTTGTTGTTAGATAGACAAATTTGAATATCAGGTTCGCCTGTTTCCAGTACATCCCTCAGTTTTAGGAGAATTTTCTTCACAAGCTTGCCTATTTTTGTGTCCTTGTCAGAGATACGTGAATTTTATTTGCAAGTTCACCTTTTTCTTGTCCAATCTCCATGCATATGCAATTTTTCTTCTTACAAAGAGGCGATTTTGATCAACACAGGCAAATTTTCCCTACTTGAATAGATGAATTTGTGACCTCAAGAGGTGAATTTGCACTACACAGAGGCGATTAGCTATGCATACAAATTCCATAGAGTGAATCCTTTTGGCCACTGAAAGCCTATTGTTTTCCGAGTCCTTTTCCACGATCAAATTTTTTTATCATCATCCATCTTCCTGTAATTGTCACTTTAGTTCGTCTGCATTTACCAAAATTTATTGATCCATAGGTTCCATTTTCGTCATCGGTCCGTTGATCCCAATCCCCTAGACTTTGTTTTAGAGGTTTTATCCAAGTTGGCTTAGGTGTTTGAATCTGATTGTCATCATCCACATCTACTTTGGATTGTCATCTGTCCTGAGTCAGTAAATCATCTTTGACCCAACCAATATACTTCCATATTGAGGTAGATTTGGTGTCATAATCATCCCTTTCATAGTTTAATCCGATCGATCAACACCTTGTGTCATCTAGTCAAACCTTCAAATTGGGTTTAGAATTAGTTTTATTAACCTAATCCAATCTATCATCCAATCATCTTAATTGTCTCATCTCATCGATCAATCTAATCAAATCCAACCATGTATCCTATCCAATCGAATTATCAATTAATAAATTTATGATCATATCTAGCCAACCCCTTTAATCCTCACTTAGGCCATCCTTCCACTGCATCTTAGAACGTAGATTGATCCTAGATCCTTTGTAGTTTTGCACTTTCATGCCCGTCACCACTCGGTTACAAGCAAAGAAACTCATGGAAGAGCAATAAGCGTAGGGTACCCAGCCTAACATCCCTCAGGATCCTAACAATGGTGGCTCATCGCAATCCAATATTGAGGTCCAAATCACATCACCTCCTGCTAATGAAAGCATGGTCAATCAACCCAAAGTTATAGTCAATGAGTATCTCAATAATCACGTCAATCTGCAAATGATAAATCACCTCCTTAATGAGTGTCGGGATAAAATCCTCGCTACCTTGATCATGAAGGGCATCAAACCATCATCGAGATTTGAGTTATCCAAATTTTTCAATGCACCATCTCTTGTACCTCCCGTGTCTCATGATCCCCATAATTCAAAAAACCTTTTGGGGAATTCTTATATCCTCGAGGGTCCTCCCATAAATAATTGGTATCAGCCTGGGTTCAGTAATGTCGTGCTTTATCAAGTTACATCCCCCTGGGCTTTGATTATAGTTGTAGGAGCACCACCTGATCCTAATGATCCCCTTACCTATGGCCTTCCACATAATTTACCTCCTCTGCCACCTTTGAATGTACCACAAGGTCTGACCCTCATGTCATCTGCACTGCCTCTTCCACTTAATCAACCTAGTCAACCGCCAGTGAACACCGAGGGAAATCCTTTTGTTGTGTTACCACCACTTTCGGGTTCAACACCCATCTCTAATTCTCCACCACCTCCATTTACCTGTCAAAAACAATATCAAAGTATCATTCCATCTTTACAACCGTTGTAAGGTAATCCACAACATATGCCACAACAAACCCCTCAACATAATCCAAATTTGTCTCAATCACATCAACAACAAACTCTGTAAATGAATATTCCTATTATTTTGCAATAACAATAACCACCCCCACATTAGCAGTAGGGTAATCCATTGCAACCCCCTCATCAACCACAAGGACCTCCACATCAACAAATATCACAAAAAATTCCATCCTTCCAACAAGCGCAGGTCACCCAACAGCCTCAGATCCCAATCTAACCTCTTTACCACGAACCTCTTCAACAACCACAAATTCCTACACAAACTTAGCAATCCCACCAGTCCATTCCTACCCACATGGCTCAATACTTATACCATCCGCAAAGCACTTTCTATGCACAACCTGCTACGTCTAATCCAAATCTTGGCTATCCCTATCATAATCCCCTACAATCCCAACAACAACCATCTTACACTACCCCTTCGCAACCACAGTAAAGTACTTCCTACCAACAGCCTAACCCATAATAGCCTCTGTATGCGCCCCAACAATACACTGCTTACAACTATCAATCCAATCCATACTATGCCTCCCAACAATAGCCATCTTATCAAAAACTATCATACCATCAAGGTGCTTCCACCTCGTACTATCAAGAATCTCCATCATATCAGCAAGGGGCTTCCTCTTCTTATTACCAAAATCTACCATCCTATCATCAATTCTACACCAATCCGCCATCGCAATCCACCTACACCAATCAATATCAATCGAATCCTTCGTATATGCCTCCACCACCCTATGATCAAACCATGTCAGTTCCATCCTCATCTTACCAACAGTATGCTCCTTACAACCAATCCAATCCATCAAATCCATCATCATCGACACCTGTCAATAAGGAGCTGGAAGAGGTAAAAGCCGCATGTAGAGTCTTACAAATAGGGACCTCTAAAAAGTCTTTCAAGTTTGAAGAGATTTTTCCCTATCTGTTCAATCCCTTGATCTCACTTGTTCCTTTTCCCAAGCATTTTGAAATACCAAAGTTTGACAAGTATAAAGGAACTAAAGATCCAAAGAACCACCTTCAAGAATTCTATTCACATTGTCAAGAAGTCCTGCACAACGACAATTATCTCATGCGGTTATTCGCTAGGAGTTTAACGGGGGTGGCTCTTGATTGGTTTATGGGTCTTCCAAAGGGATCCATCTCTTCTTTTGTGGATCTTTCAAAAAAAATTATCACACACTTCTTCTTCAATTTGGAGAAGGATGTTGATACTTTAGATCTTCTGAAAGAGAAAAAACGTGAGGGTGAAACCTTTGCTAGCCATCTACAAAGGTGGCATGCTTTGGCTAGTCGGATGAAGTCTCCACTTAGTGAGAAAGACCTAGTGACTATGTTTGTGGCCAACGCCCATCTAGAAATGACACACAATCTCAATCTCTATTGTGTCACAACCTTTGCGGAAGTCATAGAAAAATGTCATATCATTGAAAGAGCACTCATCACTATGGGACAGATTCAAATTTATAACCCAGATAAGGAAAAGCCATCTGGAGACAAGCCCCACTACTGGAAAAAAAACAAGAATGTAGTCAATGATGGTGTCATGGATACCAAACATGTTCAAGTAGAAAATACCTCATAAAGGCCTTAATACACTCCTCCCCAACAATCCATTCCAAATACCATATCTGTGCTGCAAGGTGGAATTCGTCCTCCTCAATAGTCCAATAAAAATAATCAAGGCAACAATAAATGATGCTCTTTTACTGCTTTGGGAGAGCCCTTGAGCGCCATCTTTAATAGGATTTTTCAAGCGAATTACTTAATCACATATCATGTGACTAATCCTTTTGATGAGTCTAAGCCAAAGCCAGCTTGGTATAAGGAGAACGAGTATTGGGATTTTCATAAGATCAAAGGCCATTCCACCAACAAGTGTCAAGGACTTAAAACATATGTCCAAGATCTCATAGATCATGGAGATACACAAGTGGATGCCAACTAGGCCGCTTCATCCAATGCTCAGTTTCAGATATACCAAAACATCTTCCCAAATCACAATTAGGGTGCCAATATGTCTAATGCTAATCTCGGGTCAAGTAATAACAATAGCCAAAACAACAACACCAATAAAATCAGCTATAAGAATGTGCCTTATAACTATGATGGTATAGCTATGTGCATTAGCAAAGTCGAGCCTCACATATCCATGATTTGTGTCAAAGGTAAAGACCCACAATGTGTTGTTACAACTTGTCACACTCATATCTCTATTCTTGGTCCTTCCACATCTGCCCAGCCAGCTCCTGTAAGTTCTCAATATAATATTCTTGATCACCTAGGAAAGACACCAACTCAAATATCCATCTTAGATTTTCTCAAGTCTTCTCCTGTCCATCAAGAAATCCTAACGAAGGCCTTACAGGATACCCACATACCTAATGAAATAGATCCTGCTCAGTTCCAAGCCTTAGTGGGACACCTATTGTCTACCTACTAGTTGGGCTTTAGTAAAAATGACATGCCTTCCATTGAATCCAATCATAACTGTCCCCTTCACATTGAGGTCCTCATAGCCCATCATAACATAAAAAGGGTCTTGGTAGATAATGGATCTGCCCTTAACCTTTGTACATTGAAGTTTATAAAATAGGTTGGGTACACCCATGCTGACTTGAGCAACCAGGATATCACCATAAAAGCATACAACAATGCCGAAAAGGACTCTAAAGGAATAATTTATCTTCCCATCCAAGTTGGCCCCATAGTTCAGTACACATGTCATGTCCCTGATCTGGACCATCCATATAACCTCCTTCTCGGTTGCCCACCATGGATCCATTCCATGCAGGCCATCCCATCCACTTACCATTAATGCCTGAAATTCCCATTCAATGGGATGGAAGTAACCATACATGTCAATCCACAACCATTTGAATATTGTCATGATTTAAAATCATCCTTCCCCAACTCTCACTACTATCTAGGAGTTGAAGTGGGGGAATCTCAAGCCTCATCATCCAATCCATCTTCTAACCCCTCATCTGCTACACCATCAATTCCATCCTCCACTTTTGAATCCACAATCAACAAGGTACAAATCATAGAGAAAGGTTGTGGTGAGTATGAGATGCAAAAAAAATTAAATGTGGCAACCATGCCACCATCTCCTCATACGTATGGTCAACCTTCTCAGTCCTCATCAAATGAAGAAGAAAAGACACTCACACTCAGCTCTAAGAACATGGGTTCAACAACATTCAGGGATTTGGGCACTCTTCAAGACCAAATGGATGACGACATCAATCAATGGGTCTATAGAGAAGAGCTTGAACCATCACCTCCCCTCATAGAATATTTTCAAGAGGTTTATCTGCATGCGTCTAAGTTGGTTGAAAAGTGCAATTATCAAGGTGGTCTTGGTATAAAAGAGAAAGGAAGATGATAGCCCATCGAAGCATATGTGCAACCAAGAAATATAGGTCTATGCTATGATAGGAAACAAAAGGGTCCTACACCCTCCACTAGTACCTCTAATAGTTTTAGTGTGGACAATGGTCCCCTTGAAGACATACCCAAAGAAGAGTCCATCATACTTGCATACAATGATGTGGGTATATCCTCCATGTTTGACTGCCTATCTTTCTTTTCTGTTGACCTTTCGCTTCACCATCCTGAGTTTATTGATTGGGACCTACAAAGTAGTGCACCGATTGATACCTTTCCTTCAGTGGATGCCTATGTAAATATTATGGGATTGGGGGATGATGAACACCCTAACTGCAAAAGTAAGAAGAAGAAAAATAAAAAAGGGTCATCTAGTGAAAACCTCTCTGAGGCACTTCCCAACTCATTAGAAGTTAAAATAAAGGGTGTATCTGATAGTGAAAATCTTGATGAGGTGTTGGAGGATGGGGATGTTCATCTTCGCCTTATTGGAACTCAACTATCTAAACGGTCCTCTATCTTGATCGAAGAAACTCAAGAAGTTAACTTGGTAACTATAGAAGATCCAAAAATCACATTTGTAGCCAAGTCATTATCAAAGGAAGAGAATGCTACCATCATCAACCTATTACAAGAAGGAATCATCAATTCGGCATGGACTTATTCAGATATACTAGGTCTAGATCCCGCATTAGTGGTACATCATTTGGATGTTCATCCAGATGTGAAACCCATCAAACAAAAGCTAAGAAAGATGCATCCACAAGTAGCCCTCCTTGTCAAGAAATAGATAGAAGAGTTGCTAGAAGCCGACTTCATAAGGCCTATCGACTATTCAGATTGGATATCTAATATAGTTCCTGTCGCCAAGCCAAATGGAAGTATCAAAATTTTCATGGATTTTTAGGACCTTAATCAAGCTTTAAGCTTTTCCTAAGGATGATTTCCCTTTACCAAACATTGACATGTTAGTGGACCTTACGATAGGACATGAGATGCTATCCCTTATGGATGGTTTCTTTGGCTATAATCAGATTAGAGTTTTTGCAGAGGATGAACATGAAACTATCTTTAATACTCCTTGGGATACCTTTTGCTACAATGTCATACCCTTTGACCTTAAAAATGCAGGGGCTACTTATCAACATGCCATGACTATAATCTTCCATGATATCATTCACATAATTATGGAAGATTATGTTGATGACTTGTTGGGGAAATCTAGAACCAGAGAAGAACATCCTAACATCCTGAAGAAAATATTTGAGCATCTAGAGCATTATAAGCTACAGTTAAATCCAAAGAAGTGTGTATTCAAAGTTACATCTAGAAAGCTACTGGGTTTCATTGTCTCCAGGAGGGGTATAGAGGTAGACCCAACAAAGGTTAAAGCTATATTGGAAATGCCCCCACCCCATAATCTCAAACAATTAAGAAGCCTCCAAGGGAAGTTACAGTCCATCAGACGATTCATAGCTCAATTAGCTGACAAATTCCAATCATTTACACCTCTTCTATGTAAAGATGCCACCTTCAAGTGGGATCCAAAATGTCAGCAAGGCTTCAAAAAAATTAAAGAATAATTGGCTCATCCACCCATCTTGATGACTCCTATTTTGGATAAACCACTCTTGTTGTACATCTCAGCTACATTAGTCGTACTAGGGGCCCTATTGGCTCAACATGACGAGTCTTATAAATAATGTACAATTTATTATATCAGTTGAACATTTGTGGGCTATGAACTCAATAGCTCTCCAATGGAAAAATCTTGTCTCGTAGGTGTCTTCAGTTCCTAGAAACTTTTTCATTACATGCTTAGTTATCCTGTCAAGCTGATATCAAAAGTTGATCCACTTAAATATTTTTTTTTCCAAAACCTCTCTAACTGGCTGCATGGCGAAGTGGGTCATGTTACTGAGTGAATTTGACATAGATTTCATGGACCGTAATGTGATCAAATGACAATTCATAGTAGATCAGTTGGATGATGCCCCTTTGGTATCAGAGTTTCTAGATGAAGAAGTCCTCACAGTAGCAGAATCAGATAAGTGGACGCTCTATTTTGATGGGTCTTATACACATAAAGGAGCTGGAGTAGGTGTCTTATTTTTCACCCCCCAAGTTGACTACATACCAAAGTCATTCAGACTAGCATTTCCATGCACAAACAATATAGAATAGTATGAAGTTCTCATCACTGCTCTTAGAATCACTATCCAATGGATCATCTCTCATTTAAGAGTCTTTGGAGATTCCTAATTGATTATCAAACAAGTCAATGATGAGTTCCAAATGAAGGATGGCAAATTTTTTCCCTACAAGCACATGGTAGATGACTTCAAAAAGTATTTCACTTTCATCTATTTTGAATTTATCCCCAGAGTTCAAAATAAGGCAATGGATAAGATGGCTACAATCAATTCCCTTATTGATATGCCTAAGGATCGAACAGACTGTGAGTTCCTTGTTGAACAACTTCTAATCCTAGCATATGACATCCCTGAGAGAGATGATTTGTGATATCCTAGGTCCTGAATCCCCTTGGTACCATGACATTTACACTTATCTCCATGATAATATCCCTCCACTCGACCTTACAAAAAATATACGTAAGTCCTCCATCGAACGTGCCTCTTGCTATACCATTGTAGGGGATACGCTTTATCATAGCGGGTATGATATAACTATCCTTAGGTGTCTAAAGGAATCAAAAGCCCACATTGCATTAAAGGAGGTAAATAGTGGTTTCTGTGGGGCCCATTCAAATGGCATGGCCTTGGCTAAAAGGATTCTCAGAGTAGGTTATTATTGGCCTACCATGGAGCATGAATCTTGCGAGTTTGTGAAAAAGTGCCTCCCTTGTCAACAACATGCATATTTAATACATGCTCATACCCAAGATTTGCAAACAATCATAGCACCATGGCCCTTTTCTCAGTGGGGTTTTGAATTGATCGGCAAGATATACCCTCCATCTTTTGATGACCACACTTTC
The DNA here is from genome assembly GCA_007115665.2 of Sequoiadendron giganteum. Taxonomy (NCBI): domain Eukaryota; kingdom Viridiplantae; phylum Streptophyta; class Pinopsida; order Cupressales; family Cupressaceae; genus Sequoiadendron; species Sequoiadendron giganteum. Next base: position 514,250,206 of record CM021108.1, on the reverse strand, counting down.
ATTATCACCATAAGTGATTACTTCACCAAGTAGGTGGAAGCAATTCCACTCTCTCAGATTACAGGTGTTCAAATTTCTAAATCCATCCTTTTCCATATCCTCTGCAGGTATGGAATCCCATCCACCATCATTACCAATAATGGAAAGCCTTTTAAAAATTAGTGTATGAAACACCTTTGTGAAACTTACCACATCCAACACCATTGGTCTACCCCCTATTACCCGCAAGGTAATGGTCAAGCAGAGGCTACCAATAAAACCCTAATCAAGATCCTTAAAAAGGTGGTCAATAACACTGTTCGAGATTGGCATATCCATCTCCATCTCGCCCTTTGTGCCTACCACACATCCATTCACACTCCTACCAGTGCTACTCCATATTCCCTTGTGTATGGTGTCGATGCTATCTTGTTGATTGAAGTCAAGATCCCATCACTTAGAATATCTTTGAAGAATCTTATAAGTGATGAAGATGCTTGGGTTGCACGACTCAGTCAATTGGAACTCCTAGATGAAAATCAGATCAAAGCATACAATCATTTACAAGCATATCAACATCATCTTAGGAGGAGCTACAGTAAAAAGGTTCATCCCCACCAGTTCAATGTTGGTGATCTAGTCCTCAAGGAGAATCAACGTAATCAACAAGATCAAGACAAGAAGGGAAAATTTGAGGCAAATTGGCTAGATCCCTATGTCATCATAGCTAAATATGGTTCGGGAACATATAGAATTTCTATAACTGAAGGAGAACCACTTGAAGAGCCTATCAACATCATGCACCTGAAATGTTATACCTAAGTCTGCTAGGTGTTCTTTCCTGAGAAAATACAAAAAAAAGATAAAGAGTAAAAAATTAAAAAAAAAAAAAAAAAATTCAATCAAAAGTCAAAAAAATAAAAAAATAGTAAAGATAAATAATTCATCCTATGATGAAAACCTCTCTTTGTGGTGCCTTGGATAAGCACGTTTGGTGAAAACCTGGCAACAGGCACCATTCATAGAGGGCTTAATAATTATCTACCTTGTGTCCTAGTTACTTTATGCTTCCATCCATCTTATCCTCATGTCCTATCCTTCCATCTCATTGCTCATGTCTACCCATCGACATCCTATCATTGATCACTTGCTATATTATGATTGAGGATTGCACGATTCAAATTTGCTATCCAAAATCCTGAGCTTTTATCCTTAATCTGAGCTTGTCATCACCTGTACATCATTTCTCATCTTTGGTCTTATGTCATCATTTAGGGTCCTTCATCGTGTTGGTCCTCCTTAGGTCTCATTCGTCATCCTCATTCGTCCTATTTTCATTAAGGTGTGAGTAGTTAGATTCATTGTTCATGACCTGAAAAGAAGTTATAAATATCCTTATTAGTAGTTAGTATTTGGAATAGTGCGGTCTGTCAGATGATTCAGATTTGGTCTTGTCAGTCCTCCATCTTTCATCGGTCTAGTCTTATCTTATCCTTGGTATTTTTTTGAGCTATGTTGCCCCTACACTTTCACGTAGGTAAGGTCAATCATTTGATCAGTCCCCAGGGCATTTGTCCATCCGGTATTTGTTCTCCCTTGAGGTCTCCATTGTCCTCTTTCCACTTTTATCCATGGTCAGTTTTCTGTCTTTTATCAAACTACAAGGACTCTATGCTTTCACGTAGGCAAGACCAATCTTTGATCAATCCCTGAGCCCCTAGGTATTTAGGGTGTGTCGGTCTTGTGTCTTGTTGTCTCGTCACGTCGTCAAGTATGTCCCTATCCTGGCTAGAACATAACAACAAAGGTCACTAGTATCATGAGGTTCAATCAGTTTCAGGTAACTTGCATCATGTTGATCACTTAGTTTAGTATCCATATTTAGTATTAACAAGATGCATCCTTCCTAATCAGACTGCATCAATCCCATCCATCCTTTCAATCTTGTGGCAAAGAACATTTGAAATTTATTGTGATCTTTTGATGTTTTTGACATTTTTTTAATCATTTGAGCCTCCTATTACACCTCGTCAGGGTCGCCACGATCTATCATATCATGGTGCACTTTGACTAGTAAATATAGGGGCGTATCTTGATATTTTTGTCTCCTTCTATCTTCTTGGTTACCTTACGTAGTACCCACCAAGATCCTCATGGTCTTGTGTTATGCTGGGGCATCCTTTGTGCTTATGGTTATCCCAATGCCTGGCTCGACAAAAGTCCTTGCGACTTTGGGGTGTTGAGATAGCCTTCTTATCTTCTGTGTTTGTTTCATGCATTAGACACTTATCTTCCTTGGTTCCTCATACTCTGGCATATTGTGTCTTGTGCTATAGCAAAAAATCAGTGCTCCTAAAATCGAAAAATAGTGCTAGCATTGCATTTCATACCTCGTCCCATTGTGTTGCATTTATCCCCCCCATCTTTCTCCAGCCTATGACTAGTGATTTTGGTTGTGCAAACACTCATCTTTCATCCCCTTGTCTTCTCAGGATTCACATGGTCTTGACAGGTGCAATTCCATGTCTACCACCCCATCCATCTTACCTTATTTTTATAATGATTACAAGGAAATTACTTGCCATAAGCTCAAGCAACCTTGATGCACAAATAAAGTAGGTCCATTCACGCCTTCCATCACTATGCATGCCCTTATTTACACTCATCATCATGCTAATTTAATTCAGATATTAATGTTTGTGAACAATTTAATCATCCACACCGTGCATGTAGGCTTGCATATTATTTATAATGCCGGAAGTACCAAGGTCATCTCTGCAGTCAAATACCCACTCCATAGACGTCATGGAAACATCTGAATCCAATCATTAATTAATCTTGATCCATGTCATATTAAATGTAGAGAGTACAATTTCATCCCAAACGATGTCTAGGTCACTTCATCTTGCATCCCAAGTTCACTCATTGCATTGCCTCTTATGTTGTATTATCATTATCATGTGCATTTTGAGTTGTTTAGATTGACATAGTTTTGTTATTCCAAGCATCTTAAATTAGATTCATCTTATTATCATCCCATTACATATTAGTTAACCTCATTATATATGCATTTCATTACACACATACATCACATTTTTCATTCATTGCATAAATTATATTTCATTTCAAAACCACATCACAATAACATAGCCATGGTGCACATCATGAAATTAAAAGCAATTTGATTGTATAGTGTACATGCATGCATCACCACCTACATCACAAAGCATTAGAAACATAATCATAACATGTAATCTATCACATCCTACATCACAAAGCATTAGAAACACAATCATAACATGTAATCCATCACATCCTGCATCACAAAGGTGTTAGGTGTAATGCATTTCCTCCATGTCATCCACATAGGCATGCCGCATAAATCATCATAGATGCATACATACATCATAATCATCTGCATATCCTGTAATAAAACCATATCCATATACATGCATCCATAAATCAACCTCCACAGCATAATAAATGCATCCATCGCATAATAAATGCACAATGTAAATAAGGGCCATCACATAATATATAAATATCAAAATACCATGTCCATCAATAGTCATCGAATAAAATATAGGTACAAAGTGTTGCTCAAATATAGGGTCCATATCAATGAAGGACATGATCCATGTCTATTCTGTGCTATGGAACCTGTGGCCTCTGTCTCTATCCCCTATCCAAACACCCCACACCTATCAAAATTGGAATCCTGTCACCCTTGTCATCTCTATCCTATGCTAGCTCCATCTAATCTCTGAGGGGAGTCTGGTACTGAACCTCTATGTGAGGGAGTCTCATAGTAATTGTTATATCCCCATGTGTGTTTCCCTCTTGATCATGATAGTGTTGGCATCTTTGGTGCCACTCAGATGTATGGAGGCACATGTCATGTAGGATCTGGAAATTATCTGAAGTAGGCCCCCATATAGTAGTTGGCCTCTCTCATGTACTTATCCCTCTCCGCTACCTGTTCCCTCATTGTATTTGACTCTACCCTATACCTATCTCGTAGCCCAACCAACTAGCTCCTCTCCTGATCCCATGCACCTGTGCCATCCTCATCTAATCTAACTATGCTTGCATCCATGACATCTCCCCCTATAGTGCCTGTACCTGTGCCTCTTCCCTCTCTAGGATGCCTCATGTATCCCCCATCACCACCTCTACATAGTCTTCTTTGTCCTATAGCTCATCCCTCTCCCTCCTTAGCTCATCCCTCTCCCTCCTAAGCTCATCTCTCTCCCTCCTCATCTCATCCCTATCCTATCATGCTTCATCTCTCTCCCTCAACATGGTATCCCTATCCTCTGACATCCTAGAGGCCTCATCTGCTAGGGCTCCATAGTCTCTCTATCCCTCCTCCTGTAACCTCTCTATCTCCGCCTGCAACCTATCCTGATCCGCCTCTGAATATCTAAGCCTATGCTCCATGATCTCGAGTCTCACAAGAGCTCTTGTCAATAACACTATTGGGTCTTCAGGCGGTGGTAGTACATATGATACCATCGTGAGTGGCTCTACCTATATATCATGCCCACCCATGGGATGATGTTTCTCCCCTATATCCTCCATCTCTAAATCCTCCCTACCTATCCTCCACTATTAGCCTCCTCTCCTACCCCTATGTCACTATTGAGCTAGCCTCCTCTCATCCTCTAAAAAATACGCTAGTGCCCCTACAATCAGGTGAACCGTCACGATCTATCTAGGTCTATGCTTCGTCCACCATGCAAAGTATCTCACTATCATCCTTGCATCTTCCTCCACTGCTCTCCCTGTATATGCCACAAGCTATAAATTCTCCCACATTTTTCTAGAAAAATCCACTATAATCATATCACCCCACAATCGTTCTTGGCTAATTTGACGAAACCTTTGAGGCCCTGGTGGGATATCTTACTATACTCAAAACTGCCTCATCAACCTGTCTAGTTTGTGAAGCTCAATGATATGTGGGTCTTTCTCGATCAAGTTACACACGGTAAAGAAATATCCCCTATGCCTCCTCTCATCTGCTCTCCATTCGAAAAACCATCTCTGCTAGTAAGGTCTCCACATTATCTGGTCCCCCTGCAAATCATCTAATCTCCTCCTCCATCCCTCTAGATCACTCACATCCAAGTAGTGCAAGCGCCAACTGTACTCTACCCTACCAGTATGCTACTGGTAGTGTCTCATCTTTCTCTCCTACTGTCAAAACCCCTGGTCTCACCACGATGATGTGCTCCCAGGCCCATACCTGAAGTAACATCACATGTGTAATGCTTAGGAATCTACTATAGCAAACCACATGCATGTCCCTATACAACTATGCTAGTACCCATGCTCCCCATGCAAACTCCCCCTCTCTCCTCTCCACAATATGTCGAACAATCTCAATGATGTTGAGGTTGCAAAATCTCCCACTCCTATCTGGTAATAGGATTCCACTGATCATTCCATAGGGGTACAATGACAATATAGGCACCTCCAGTCCCAAACATCCATCCAAGTTTCACCCATGGATAGGGAGATCCACCCGTCCAAAGATCTCTCGTAAGCTTTTCTCCCGCTCTCTCCCTAACTTCATGTCTAGCTCACTAGGTGTCCTTCGATGGGCAGTCATAATATCCTCCATACGTCCTCCAATGTCACTGCCATCTCCCCTTTCAGGAGATGAAAGGTAGAGATCTATGAACTCCATCTCTCTATCAACACTGTCAATAGTGCTAGATGCGCTCTAATGTTGGGATATCCCAAGATATGTAGTAATCTCGCTTCTGCTAGTGTCGCATGATCCTCATTGCTCATCACCGCTACGGTCGCCTCTAGTATCATCGAGTGCCTCTCACACGTCCTCAGTGTCTTGATGTTCTATATCCATACAAAATGTTATGTCAGTTTCTTGTCCACTTCATCTGGTTTTCTATCATTTTTCCACCACTCTGAGCTTCTTGTCGAATTCGACCCTTTCGGTGGAGAATTTTCCCTTTCTCCTCTTTTTCCCATCAAATCGCCTCTTTAGGCAAATTCGCCTTTTCTCTGGTCAAATTTGCCTCTTAAGGAAAATTCTCCTTTCTTTGGTCAAATTCGCCTCTTCAGGGAAATTTTCCTTTTCTTTGGTCAAATTCACGTCTTTAGGTTAATTCACCTTTTGTTTGGTTAAATTCGCCTCATTAGGCAAACTCGCCTTTTCTTTTGTTAAATTTAGCTTTCTAAGCGAATTCTCCTTTCTCTCTAGTCAAGTTTGCCTGTTTCAACAAACTCACCTTTCCCGACTATTTGGTGAAATCACCTCTTCTTTGGGAAAAACTCTCCTATCCCTTCCATCCCTGGTGGATTCGCCCTTTTCTCTGGAAATTTTTCCTGTCTTCCTGCCCTTTTGGTGAAATCGCCCCTCTTCGGGGTGAATTCACCTTTTCTCTGTGCATTTTCTCGGATGGGTGAGTTCGTTGTATGGACGGGCAAACTCACTTCTCCCTCGAGAAACTTCTAAGTCACCCCTTCGTCTAGGGAAAATTCATTTTTCTATCATTTACCTCACCCGACGAGTGAACTCGCCATACAAATAGGTGAATTCGCCAGTCGAGGTGAGTCTATCACCTTTCGATTTCCCCAAAAACCCAAAATCCCAAATGCATAAAATTTGAAAAATCAACTGAAATAAACACCTAGGGTTTTGAAACCTACTTGGTGGGGTACTGCATGCTCGTAGTAGAACCCATGCACCTCCTCGCCTCAGTGGATGAGCTCATCATCCACAAATCCCTCATCCTCGCTTGACCTGTCAGCCATCCTCATCACCCTCCTCTCTCTCTCTTGCTGACTCAACTACCAAGTGTGTAAATGATAAATAGTAATTTGAAATCCACTATTTATCATTTCTCACTTTTTCTCCTTTATAACCTCTTAAATTTTGGGTAATTTTTACCCTCTATTTAACCTCTTTTTTAATTCCTCCAATCCCTTTTCTTCTATGGGCTGCCATTTGCACCCTGTTTGTCCATTTTTCTTTATTCAAAAGCCATTTTTTGGGTTTTCATGCTCTATCACGTGGTACCCTCTGTTTCTCCATATTGAGAGGTCATTTGGGGCCCCTCTTTCTCCCCCATCCACCCTCTTGAGGTGGCACACCCTATCATTTTCCTCTATTCCTCTATCTTGTCCATGTTCTAGCAACACCGGGGCATCTCCTTTCATTCTCTATGATTAGGCAACCTACACTACTTTTCCCATGCCGAGGCATCACCTTCTAGTTCATTCTTCTATTGAGTCACCTGTGTTTTATTTTTCTTTGAAACACTGCTATTTTAACAGTATTTTGAAGAGGGGCAAAATGTAGACATCAGAATTTGACCACCCCCACATGACCAAATTCCTTTCATTTTATTCCTTTATCTCGCATCCCTCATCCACATTAATTAAATAATTCATTATTTAATTAATTTCCCCTTTTGTTAAATTTCCTAAGGTATTTAATTAAGTAATTAAATACTTCATTATTTGTCTCCCCCTTCCTCTCTAAAATAAATAAATACTCTAATTTATTTAATTTAGTCATTTGCCTCTATGAATTTAAATTATTTTTTAAATTCATTATTTATCTCTCCTTGTCTGATCCCACATAATTCTTCTCTAATCTAGGTTAATTTAATTAGCATGTGATTAGGATGTGCACACCCCTTAATTAGGATTAGTGTCACATCCTCCATAATCCTCCACTTGCCTTAATCTATCATTTATTCACCTAATCCCATATTTTCAAAACTTAATCACTTGATTAGGTCAACCTAATCCCTATGCCATTTATGACATATCTCCAAATCAACCTTTTATTAAATGCTTTCTCCTTTTAGAGAAGGAAACCCCTTTCCCAATGTGAATTTTAAATTCACATTTATTCCCCCTAGGCCATTTCAATGAATTTTTAATTCCTTGAATCTCTTGTCACCCACATGTGGACAAGGACCTCCTTTATAAGGAGATCTTGTTTCACTCCCAAGGTACTATAAAGCACCTCCAACTCATCTCCCCTTTGACACCTCACCACCACATGTGAGGATGTGAGGACTTGTGAGTTCTCAACTTGCCCTAGCCGTTGATCTTGGTCATGGTGGCTTCATCTTGACCCTCCATTGTTTGGGGGCATTTCCCCTAAAATTAGAGGATTTTTCCCTCACTTGCATCACCATTCATTCAAGAATTCAAGCACTCAATAAATCAAGCAATCACTCATCCAAAGATCCCAAAACTCCATTTTTGTAGCATCATTTTGCATTCATTTCAAACATCCATTGCAATACCCACTTGCACCATTGCATTCCTCATCATCTCACAATCATTTAGGACTAGGTTTTATGCTATTTTTGATTGAAAGGAGCACATAAATCAAACGATCAAAAGGACCAACCAACTCATCAACTTGGACAAGGAATAACACTCCTTTTATCTTTCATTGTGTTCAAGTTCAACTAGGTTAATCGTTGAGGTGTTGTTTTTTTTTCCTTGCTTGCATTTCATTTCATTTTGCATTCTAGACTGGGAAAATTCATCTGCACACACATGCCATAGAGAACTTGGTCTTCTTTGTTACACACCCCTTCAACCTTGACCAATGAAAAGGTAGGGTTATAAGAGGTTATGAGCTTAATGGTGACCATCACTTCTCTTTTATTTGCTTGGACTTCATGATAAAACTCACCATCTTCTTCATAGTGAATTACACTATCTTTATCTACAAGAACTCTAAACAATCCTCACCTTGTTATTTGTCTTTAATTTATACCTTTGATCAAGACTTTGTTCTCTATTGAAAAGAATCTCTTTAATAGATTTTTGACTTGAGGTTTTGTTCATATAGTTTTTCAACTGGAGTACATCTATACCTTCTAGCACAAAGCACATAGGCAATAAAATCAATTAAAGTAAAACTTTCCAGGAAAAGTAAAAAGATTCATATGTCCATGGTTAAGATTTGTAGGCATTGAATTGGGACCGCTCTCCCTCTTTGTAATGTCATGATTTGAGAGCTATTTTATGCATCTTGACATGGCTTACTACCTTCTAGATTCCTCTTTATTATCATTCAGATGAGAGGATTGTTCTTGATTTCCATTCTTGGTGGTCATTTTTATTTGATGAAGTCTTCATGTTACCCTACCTTAGTAACCTTGTTAGGATTGTGACTGGAACTATGGTGATTCCATGACCTTTAATTAGTGATTAGGTGGTAATCATATCTTATATCCTAACCTTGAATATCCCTTAGTCATATTCACTAGCCATTGAACCCTTGACTATCACTATATTTCCTCTTTTCAACTGTCCATTCAAGATTTTACCCTTTATTTATATGATTTCCCTCATTTCTTGATTTAACATATCCTAGGTTTTGGTGAATGATGATTATAATTATTATCATCAAAGACTATCCTTAATCCTCATGATATTCATTAAGACTATCTTTCTTTAAAACCTTGACTATTTAATTTGACTATCGTGAATTATCTTTATCACTACCTTTGCCAAGGTCTCAAATACTCATGGATAAGACTGTTCTTTTCTGCCTTCCTTCATCAATGACCTTTATGAAAATCCTCCTGAATTGGTTGTGGCTTTAAAACATTTTGATCCATGGTCATATTTTTTATTTTCATCATATAAATTTTCCATATCTTCATGCTTTTAGATTGTCATTTCAATCCTTTGGGTGACTATCCTTTCATCTTCATACCTTCACTTCCTATAGCCAAAAAGGTTTTTCTTATGACTGTACTCTCCTTCATGATGCATGCTAGTATTCTCATAGAATATAAATAATGTGTAATGCAAGTGCATTAGAATTTGGTTGAGTGTATTTTGATGAAGTGACTAAGACTATTTAGTTCTTTAGCAACTTGACTATCATAGTTTGCATCTGCAATAAATTTGTACCTTCTAAAATCTTGTCATATATCTTCTTGAATACCTTTGCTTATAAATCTATACCTTCTAAAACATATACTGTTGGCATGAATTGAAGTTTTTGTGGGAGAGCGGGTGCCATGATATCACATTTCTTTGAGGCATTTTTTGAAACAGTTCACTTTCCTTGTCTATGCTTCCACATTTTCATGTATGTCTAGCAGGGCACTTGTAACTATAACATATGAAAAAAAAATCCATGCTATTATGCTTTGATGGATGTCCCTTCATTATTACTAGAAATTTGATGTAGTGTAGATTAATATAATGCAAGCCTATTTTTCAAATTGTTTCATTTAGCATCACCAATATTCTCCACAAGAACATTGTCCCTGTTTAAAATGATGGAAATGGTTCACATCTCTTAGAACAATTTCTTGCAACAATCTTGGAGAAGAATTTAGTTTGGAAGATTTGTTGATTTTGTGTAATCTTTTAGTCATGTAATATAAATCAACCCGTGTCTTTTCCTATCAATTGAATCAATACTGTAGAAAATCATTTGTTATGCTTGCATTTGGCATCAATGTGCAAAGTCACCTCCTTGTCATTTCATAAGAACAACCTATCTTTGAAGCATTGTTAAAAATTTGATTAAGAGGATTGCCTACTTATACTTTGAACCCTTTCATAGCCATAACATCCTTTGCATAAGTCTATCCTCATTGCCATTTTTTATTTGATGACATTTAAAAAAAAAAGGCTTTAAATGGCGGACACTAAAATTGTATTTATCTCCAATAATTTTTTGTGCAATGCTCATAAAATAACCTTTGTTTAAGCACAAAATCTAAGCATGGATTCATGAAATTGTAAACTAATACCGATTGTATTGGCATTTGGACCTCATATTTACAATAAAATAAGATGGTCTAACTCCCTATCTTTCAATCTCTCGTGAATCTCACAACAAAACCCTTAGTTTCTTAATTTTATAGGGAGCTAATTGAATCCTATCAAAACCCTACCCCTTTAGTATCATTTGTGTGGCAGTGTTATAATGCTACATGCTCCTCTCAAGGCTAGCTTTGATACAAGCACTTTATTCACCAAAGCTATTCAAAACTGCACTTTCATTGTGTATATGCTTGATATGATACTCACTGCATTCACTAACTTGCACTCAACATCATTCATTTAATTTTCACAGACCCATATCCCTGAAATCACCTCATTACAATGTTCTTCAATGCAACCCTGGCAACCACTAAAAGAAGCATGTCTTCAAGATAAATTGGCATGAGTACCTTTATTAAATCAGTTGGTTTCTTACTTCACTTGTCACACATGCACAATAACTAAACCCAAATTTTCATATGTACTAGGTCTAAGATGATATCATAACATGTAACATGAACTAGCTCTAGCTTGCCAAATGATACATCATTGTATTTTATAATTTTCACTGCCATGACACGTTTGAAAGAATATATTTGTTGAGCTTAGAGGCACCACATCTCCCAGGTGTATGGAATTAAATCTTCCTTCAAAGTGCTTCCTTTTCATGACATATGACTGTGACATCTTTATATCTTTGCTCAATTCAAGGCAAGGAAAGTCCATGCAATGAAAATCAGTAGGCAATGGTAATGATGTAGTGGTCTTTGCACTAGGTGTTGAAAAAACCACCTATGAATTCCATGGGATTAGATTCCCATGATTGAGAAGGCCATAGTAATGGTCGATATAATCCAACCTTCTAATTGGTAGCCTTAATCTAATTGTAAAGAAAGAAAGAAGATTGAGCCCTTGAAATTTGTTATGTGATGAAACAAGTAGAAAGTATTGGGAGACTCCTAAATTTTAATCAATGAGTACATTAGAAGCACATAGATAAAATTTTGGAACTTGATTGATTTTCAATTTTTCTATTATGCTTTATGTGAAGAGACCTTTCTAAAGTTAGATATATATTCACATGTTTAAATTTTAATAAATGATTTCTATTTTTTTTTTTCAATTTTTCTATTGTTGAGTTTTTCTTTTTGGTCCAAATGATAAAATTATGTACAATATATACGCATGTATAATTGAAATAAACACACCACTTGAAGTTTTATTTTAAGGGATAATGTGACCAAATCACATGTATTATTGTTGAATTCTTTCAATTAGCATAATAAATGTCATTGTTGTCAAGTTCAACATGGACTGCAAAATAATGGTAACTTTATATTTTGATTGAAAGTTTATTCAAATTTTTTAGGATTGTCTTACATTGTTGTAATATTGATCTGTATGAGTAAGCTTTCTTTTTGTATTAAATGTTGTTTTGATGCACCACCTAAAATTTATTTTTGTAAGCTAGGTCAAGATCATTATCGGAATTATCTTGGCACTAATTTGGATTAATTCTACTAGATTGTTGAGGGTATTGACATGATGGCACAAGAAATAGCATTTTCCAAAAGACCTCATGTTGTGGTAAATGTCTCGTGTCAACTAGAAGTTACTTAATCTTTAGTAAGAAATGGTAGAAAATTTTGTTTACAAGTTGTTATTATCCATCATAGTATTATATATTTTGATCCTTTTCTCTTCGTAATTATTTTCCTAGAAGGATTTGCAATTTCCATAATGAAGTATGTTATTATGAGTCTTTATATATTTCATTGACTGACTACTAGCATAAACAAATTTTGTGACTACTCGTCATTGTTTTCTTTGTTTATGTTAAATTCAAACCTATATGTTCAAATATGATAGTGTCCATGGCTAGTGGAAGAAACATGAAGTGAAGGTCAAGGATGAAAAAACATTACTTTTTGGTGAGACACACCTAGCTGTATTTGGTTGCAGGTAATTCATTTTTACTTCTTGTAAGTTAAGACCACAAGGTATTCATAGTCATTATTAGTGAACAGATTTGTATTAGTTTTAACTTATTTTTTCATCTCTTCACATTATTATTGTGAATTAAAATTTCTATTGATTGTGATTTTTTTTATATTATAATAATCTTGTTGATTATTTGTTTTCTCATATTGTTGTAGTGTGAAAATATTTCTGAATCAAAATAATTTCTCTTACCAAGGGTCATGTTTTCTCATATTCTTATAGTGTGAAAATCAGAACATACTCAAAGGTTCTTAACTAGTTCTAATAGTTGTACTAGGGGCCATGTGTTGGAATATGGCTTGTAAGTGTTGTCATTGATGGCAACCTAAGTCATACATCCGGTCTACAGTATAGTTTTGGTTTACACCGGCAAAACAGAGTGAAGAACAAGACATCCGATTAAAGGCATAAAAGTTGATCTAAATACCTCACCGGACTATTATTTTGAGTTGTGGATCTCTGAGGAAGGTTTTTTGATGTTTTTATTACATTATTCGAGAAGTATATTGACGTGCATTCACTGGTATGTGATCTAGGAGAACTAATGTGCTAATCATTTGGTTATCTATGCTAGAAAGCATGACTTGTCAACTATAGTAATTGTGGATCTAAAAGGAGTAATTAATTAAATTTTTTCGTGCTCTATTATGTTTGTTTGGGTCCTCTCTATGTCTTAACCAAATTTGGAGGATGCGCATAAAGATTTAATTAAGGATCTAGCCGATAGTTGTAAAGAACTTAATGTTTTATGAAGCCGACATATGAATGATCAAATCCTTGATAGCGGATATATATATGAGATTAGTTTTATCATTTTGGGAGATAGAGAAGTGAGTGAAGATAGCGAATGTATGGAATGCAAAGTATATGAGTGTGTAGTGTGAAATTCAGCAGAGCAATAGTACGAATTTGTCTATGTGTGATGCAAAGAGCAAAAAAGTGCAGAGCAGAGCAGAGCGAAGTGCAAAGTCAAAAAAAGGATCCAAAATCTAATCTATGAGCTTCACCAAAAATGTAACCTGGCATGAATAGATGCTACTATATTAGTTCATCCTTCAGATGGTTTTAATCTGAACTTTTGTAAGGCACTGAGCCTTCCCTTTTGAGCAATGAGCTCTAGGCAGTGTGCTTGAATGCAAATTCATTCTCTTTTGTAAAACTTTTATTTGAGTACTCAAATTGTGGATTAACCTCCGCCATGGTTTTTCCCTTAACAGTGTTTCCACACAAAAATACTTGTGTTATGGTGTTGTGGATGATTTATTTAGGTGTTTATATCTTTCCCTTGATTGAATGTTGAAATGGTTTTAATATCAGATTAATGAAGTTAAGATTTGCTAAACACTTATTCACTCCCCCTCTCAGTGTTCCCTTGAGTCCAACACCATGTTTAACAAACCAAATGCAATTGATAACTTTTCACTATGGTGGCAGATAAATGATTATTTTTTCTTCTATTCCACAACATTAAGTAAAAGTGTTGAACCTGGAAATACCCTGCTGCCTTCATTTGCTAAGCTAATTTCTCCAATTTTACGTAGATCTCCCATGTTTGTGGATGTGATCTATCTCCTATAGTTTTTAATTGATTTATCTTCTCGTTGTGTTTAGACTTACTTTTGTAAACTTGCAATATACAATGCACTTTTATTCTTTTTGAATTGTAACTAATAGTAATTTGTTTGGTTGTATTGAGGCACAACTTCATTCATGTTGGAATAGACAACACCCTATTGCTCATATCAGATGACACATTGCATATAAACACAGAAAGATTCTAGGGTTATTGTTAACTGAATTGAAGGAGAGAGCTTCATTTATGGGACACGATCAACACTCTCCTCCTTGGATTCTACACGTTACAACTTGCTCTAGGAATATTGCCCATGTTGTAGGAGTTTTAAGAGATGAAAGGGGCATGTGCTCACATTGAAGGGCTCCAAGAATGCATTTCTATTATTACAAATTTTTTTTGGAGAAGTTTCTTTCTTGTCATTTATGTGCATTGTAACCCAAATTTTTAGTCTTGTGACTAAAAATAAAAATTGTAATACTCTATTTCTAAGCATTTTTCAAGCAAGATAGATAATTCAGACCTATGCAAGTTGTAAGAATACCTTTCTTTTAATAAAGTTTAGCAATTTTTCCTTCTCAATGGCTATCTTATTGTGTGCAATTGATGATTGATGCATATTTCTATGTTGTATGTTTAAATCCTCAAATATCAATCAATTAAAATCACTAAATATACTACTAATTGACTAAATATACTACCAATCGATAGGAATTAGTGAATAGTGAATAAATATGACTAAATATATGACCAGTGAAATCAATGAGTAAAAATGACTAAATATACTACCAATTGACAAAAAATAGTGAACAATGAATAAATATGACTAAATATATGACTAGTGAAATCAGTGAATAAATATGACTAAATATACTACCAAATTGATCAAAATGATGATTAAAATTAATGACTAAATACACTACCAATGGAAAAAAATCGGTGAATAAAAATGTCTAAATAAGTGACTAGTTAACAACAACCAATGACTAAATTAATGACTAAATATATTAGTGAACAAAAAATGACTAAATAAGTGACCAAATTACAACAATCAATGACTAAATCAACAACTAAATATACTACCAAATCGATCAATCAAAACAACCAATAAAAGACTAAAAATGGTTTAATCATCAAACTGGTCATGTTATAATTGACTGGAAATAAACTAATAATGGTCACGTGATCATGTTTGATCATTTAGATGCAGTTTTTTAGTAGTTTTTGTAATCATATATTGTTGTTTTTGTACTAGTGTGCAAGCATTGAACAAATTCATCTAGTTATTATTTTTTCCCCAACACTTAATGTCTTGGAAAATAGGGCCAGGACCCATTCACCCTAGGGCGTATGGGTCCCCCTATTCTGCCAAGGACTAATTTTGGATATATCAGTGTCAAAATTTTAACATTAAAAATTCAAATTGTAAATGTCAGCTATTAGGATCTAATCTTTGGGAAATTAGAGAAATTCCTATAAATACCTAGTCTTTTCACCATTTCAAACTAGGGAAGCAATAAGAGAAGAAAATAAAAGCAAGAGATTACTACATTCTGCCAAATACATTCCAATTTGTACGTCTTCAAGCTCATTTACAGATTTGATCAAGCCTTATGTTATGATTGAAGATTGATGCCAATAGAAGAGAATGATGGATTCCAAGTTTGGGAGATGCATTTGGCCATTTCCTTCAATCTAATGACTTGTTTCCTAGTGTTCTCATATTCAAGCTTCATCCTATTCGTAGCCTAAAGAAAGGTAGCATTATGTTTTAGATTTCTTGAGTATTTTGAATTCCTCTTAGGTAGATCTTGTCATTTCCATATAGGAATCCTTCTCTAATACACTTGAGTAGGGTTTTATGAATTTTTAGCTTATAACAACTATTGATGCCAAAAATTGGCAAGGTAACAACCTTTATGGGAAACTTAGTTAATGGGGGGACCAATTGTGCTAAACTGAGTGACCTCCAGATTTTTAAAGTCGACTGCTTCTGTAACTAGGGTTTTGAATGGGAAAAGGAAGAAAATATAAAAATAAAAGATCTAACTAGGGTGATGCGCCAAGATTGAGATGTAAGGCATGATAAATCTATCTTTTGGATGCGATTTAAGGGCCCGTTCAACAATCTGCTATGTTCTAGAATGACAAAAATTAAAGATAGAAGCTTGAATAATTCATTCAATGACATAAAATAATATTCATGCACATTCACTGAAAAGAGGAGTCAAAGACATGATCTAAACCAACAAGCTTGCATTAAAATTATAGAATTTTTGCAATTAAACTATTCAAAACAATAAGGACATAGTATAAAGTTTATCAAATAGCTTAAGAAAATAGAAAGGCCGAAAAATGGCATAGTCTGTGAGCTCTTTACAATAATCTAAAAAATAGTAAAAGGCTTGGTGTGTATTCTAAAAATCCTGTATCTTTTGAACTCTTTCTCCTGAAGCAAGAAGTAGTATTTATAGCCAGCAATCCCACCACCTGACGAGCCAGCCACAAAAAATATTTGGTATCCTAAGCAATGATGCAATAGCATATTCCCCTCATCCATTGTAACAGAAAATATTCGGGCCATGACACGTAGATGCTTCCCGGCCAGACACATCCCCTACAAATGATGGTAGTGGTCTTGGCTTACCTTGCCCATACAAGTGTTGCCTCCCAGTGGAGGCATTTAGAACACATGGTGGCATATCGTAGCTTGGCGTTCACTCCACTCCTTTTAATGAAGAATTGTCGATGGGATACGTCATGGAAGTTCGCAGCCCGCGATCCATTCTCCCCTTCCTTTGATGAAAGCTTGTGTCGATAAGACATGTAATAGCATGTTTACTATTGCCACTACCTGTGGGATCTGCCAAAAGTTTATGCAAATGGAGGCTACGTGGCATGCAGGTGGGGTGGGACTAGAAAATGAAGGGAAGCAGTTGAAAATAGCCCGTGATAAAGACACGTGGAGGCATCGTGGGAGCCGACTGAGAAGCGAAGGCAAGAATCCCTTTGGAGAGCATTGAGAAGCCATGTGGAAGCTACCGAGAGGGTATAGAAAAAGAAGGCCGATGAAAGGCTAGGGAAAACAAGCTGAACATATGAGGATCGGACCTATACTTAGCAAAATACAAAAAATAAAACCTGAAGGGAGCTCGAAGAAATTTACATTCACAACTTTTGGCGACTACCAGGGGCATTTTTCTTGCAGAACGAGGAACCCAAAATTTTCTCTAGCTTGTAGACTAGAGCCTTATCCATAGGGTGACAAACTTAGAGCTTAGAAAGAGCTTCCTGCAGAGGCAACCAGTCAGTCTCAAATGGTCTCGATACATCGTGCAAATTCTCTTGCGCTCCGCCGAGATCAAGCATTTCTCTATAAGGAAGCACAATAGGTAAATCAACCCCTAACTCACATTGGAAAAGTAGTCGCACAATCAGATGAATGACACCTTCAATTTTTGTTGTGGTAGGAGGTTGGCTAAAACTCTGGAAAGTGGTTGGGTCTTGATCCTCTTCAATTTTTACCATAATTTGCTCGGCTATGGCGACAGATGCATCCTCAAGAAACGGGGACGGTATGCCCAACTCAGTTAGCTGGGAGAAATTTTCTCGCATGTTATCCATAGTTTGGTTGAAGGTAGCTACATAAGTGGTAGTACGAAGGATGGTTGAGTGGTAGTGGATGAATTTGTTCATCATCTCGATAGAAACATTTTGATCCTTGATCCCTTCCTTTGCTAAGTTTTCATCAGAGACCATGTATAGCTATCTTAGCAACCTCCTTGCCTCAGGGACCCTTTCTGTGATGAACCACGGGAACTCCTCAATTGTTCCGTGAACCTCCCTACTCAATTTTATTGTTGCTGACATGAATCAAAGAGTTGGCTATAGTGTTAGGTAGAAGGCCTTAACCTTTTCCCAGTATGAAATATATAGTTGCTGAGCTACTGGGATGAGGTCTAATTGAGTAGCAGGGACTTGAGGAGCACTTCTTAAAAGGGAAATATTTGCATCCTTTGAGCCGATATCCTCTATTAATTGTACAATTCTCTTGTTTTTGGATGCAAGTTGTCCCTTGATGTTACTTAGCTCTTTAGACCAGTTTTCTTTAGCCCTACTCTTTTTCATTGAATCTATTTCAAGGAAAAGCTTCATCTCCAGAAGCTCATTTTCTAATTGGGCCTTTCGGGCCTCAAAGTTAGCCTCCTTCTCCTGCATCCTTTGCTTGAATTGAACACGCTATTGTTCAAACTCTTTGTCCTTTTGTTGCATCGCCTGCTCCGCCAAGGTTAATCGGTTCTGATAGTCTTGGCTTCTCTTATTCAACACATCAGCCAGGGTGAGGTCAATGGATTGGAACTTTTCTAGTTACTCCTGAAGTTTTTCCTATTCCACCTCTACCATTTGCACCTTTTCTTATCAGTGCAAAATATCTACCTCCATCGCCTTTTCCTTTGCTTGCAGGAACTCAACTCTATCCTTCACAAGTCTCAAATCCTCTTCTTTCTTTTTTAGTTGGCAACCAGACTTGAGGAAGTCCGTGGTCACCACCCGCTGCATTTCTTCCATGAGTTCCACCTTCTCCTATGGTCGGGCTGCTCTCAGATCAAGTCCCATGACATATATGTTTTAATCATCCGACAACATCTCCCCTTGTGGTTTGACAATGTTTGGGTACATGGTGGCGAAATTCAGCGTTTCTTACACTTCATTGTAAATAGTATACACATTCGGCTCTACCGCCATTTTGTCATCCTTCACTTTTCGCTTTTGGATCCTAAGGGCCCGTGCTTCCTTTATAGCATCACTCTGTGCTATAAATTGGGATGGTGACTAAACTAGCCTACTTGCAAAAGGTGCACCGAGAGGTATGGCAAAAGGGAATGTGAGGGTAGTGGCTCTGAGCACTTTCTTTATAGGGAGATTGATAGTTTGCAAGGAGAAATTGGGATTTTTCCAAAGTTCAATCTGTAAATCGTAGGGAGAACTCATCGATTTATGTGGCGATTGTGGGATCATGGCTAATTCCAATTGTTGGGTGAACTGGGTTGTGCTTGTTGTAGTAGCCAGAGGGGTGTCAATAGTAGTTGTGCTTGAGGAAAGAGAGCAAAGAGTAGATTGGGCAGTGGCATTGGGTGTAAGGGTTTGTGAAGGCGTTAAGAGAAATGGCCTTGTATGGGAGAACTGGGAGAAACCTCTTGCAACCATTGTGTTAGAGACAAAAAAGGCAGGGCCAACACTTGTAGTGATGGGTACTATAGATACAACAGGGGCCACAAAATATTATGAAGTTAGAGAATAAGGAGCAAATGTTACATTTTGACTGGATGATTGTGGTTCCTAGCTCGCTATGGTTTCTTGGCCAACCGCAGGTGTCTTCAAACTGTCCCCAAAAATTTTTTATGTGCACTATCATTTGGCAGGCAGAGTGTCCTCCAATGCTTCAGTTTCTAACTATTGTTGGGTCACTCTTGTCCTTGCGGCAACCCAGGTGAGTGTGTACGATTCTCTTGATTGATTCAGTGACACATTTGAAACAAACTAGATAGGCTGGTTCATTGCCTTTCTCTTTTTTTGAGTAGAGGTTGATAATACTTTAGATTCTTGCTCCTTGGGTTCTTCACCAAAGTCATCGCTCTTGGCCATGCTTGAGTCGGAAATAGGATGTTCATCATCTCATATCTCATGAAATTGGTCATCCATCGCCACACTTCCATAATCGACCTCGGGTTTGCTGGTCTCTTGATGGTATACCTAGAAAGCTCTGATTCTTTCCACGGTCCATTCTTCTTCTTGTCATAACTTGTTGAACAGGGTGGCTCCCATTTTTCAGTTCTCATTGTACACTGCCATAGGGACGTAGAACTTATTCCATGGTGGCCAGTTATCCGTTATAGGAATGTGGATAAAATCAACCAATAGATCATCTAGATCTTTCAGTGGGCTCCACCTCTTCTCCCAGTAAGGCCACGGGCTATGTGTTACTTTGAAAAATTCATTTGGCGCATCATTTTCAGGGTTGTACTCCCAGTTATCACAAATCATCACCAACCTGAGATGAGCCAACTTATCCTTCAGTAGGTCATGCATCTATTTCTTTTTCATGAACACCATTTTGAAGGTTTGTGGGCAATCAAATAATCCCCTCTTTTTGGCCTTCCCTCTACAAAATTTTAAGTCAATAAGAGATACCTGCCGAAACATTTCGAGGGCTAGCACCTGATTCATGACAAAGGCTGGAACGAGAAATGGTTATTTGATGAAACAACGAACTGGATGAATGTGAAACCTACTCTAGGAAACCAATCACATTTGGGGGTGAAGTTATGCATATACGTAGTCTGCTCCTTGGTGAGTCGGTCGAAACCATCATCCCCTTATAAATCTTGCAAAATTAGAGTCAAGAAATAGTCATAGGTAGAAGAGAGGAGAGGAGTCCATACAAAAACCGACCTTCATTTTCCTGACTCATAAAAAATAGACCTCATATACTTCCTAAAGAAATCAAGGTTCTGGTGCAAAAACACATGAGCAAGGAAGGAAGGAAACCTGAACTTCCATTGCGTTGGGTAA
Source organism: Sequoiadendron giganteum (assembly GCA_007115665.2). Lineage (NCBI taxonomy): Eukaryota > Viridiplantae > Streptophyta > Pinopsida > Cupressales > Cupressaceae > Sequoiadendron > Sequoiadendron giganteum. The sequence goes on along the minus strand of CM021108.1, from coordinate 514,229,292 downwards.
TCCCTGATTTTCCCTAGCATCTCACCAACAAGGTATTCTGCAAAGTCATACCAGAAAAAGGTATGCTGCTTGTGGAATTGAAACCCCAGACCCAACTGAAATTCATGCACATCCTTGTCAGCATTCAGGCGGTAGATAAATGCCAACATTGAGAATGCATCCTACATGTCCACGGGGAAGACGATGAGCAGTGTCAGAATCTTTGGTGGCTTTTGATGATCTACATTAGGTCTTTTGGTTTCTTTGTTGTAAAGTTGCAGATCCTTTTTCATGCCTCTCCATGTTGCCTCTCCCTTTGCTGGGTTGAATGACTACTTCTTCTGGTTTGGAGTTGGGGTGAGGGATGCACAACATATTCCAGATAGCTTTCAGAAGATATTAACATTTAATCTTTGACCCTCAATGGTGTTGGTGTGCAGGTTGAAATGTTCGATGGCCACATCAACCAGTTCTGGGCAATAGTGAACAAATGGGACCATATACTATGGTAACCCACTATACCATAGCTTCTAAAACATTGACTTCAGGCCCGACGATACCTTCATTCTTTCAAAGGTCGCCTCCCTCAAATTCTTGTGGTTTTTTGCAAGGATGGGATCATGAATATTATACCAATCCTCCCTGATTCGGCTTCGATCTCTATACCTTTTGGGCTTCTCTAGACCCTTGTATTATCCCATTCTAGCTTCTCTGGTATACCAGGTGAAGCATAAGAAAGGTTGTCAAAGACGTAGATGGTTGATGCTCTACACATATCTTCAAAGAAACTTTGGGCTCTCTCTTCTTGCATTTCTGCTTGGAAACTTTGGGCTGCCTCCATTTTCACAGGCTCCTACTCAAAAAGCACACTAGTGTGGTAAGAATGGAACCTAAAGCACAATTCAAGGCTATAAATAAAAAAACTTGACAAATCCATGTCCTTGTTTTGGATTCAATTCACACCGGAGCAATGAATCTCCTGCAACTATCCCATGCTTAGTTGCTTTGTTGCAATTTGCATCATGCCTGGTTCTCTCAAGAATTCTATGCCTCAAAATTCTTTTGCGTATTCATGAAGCTTTCTACTCTTCTTAGCTCTCACATGTGATACTTAGCTTTTTTCTTTGATTTCTTGCCTTCAACCGGTAGACAATGGTTGAATTTTTGAATTTAATTCAACATGTACTGCCAGCTCTTTTTCCCATCCAAAGTGAATTACTTGCCTTTTTGAAAATACAAGAATTCATAATTACAACAGTGATCATGTCAATTTGGAATGATCTTCTTGGGACTTGAGCCAACAATTTGAAGGTAGCTAGGCATGTATACAGTGGCAACTAATATCCCAAATGGAATAATTACGCCAAAAGTATGCAATAAGTGCTAAAAAGATTTGCGTTCCTTTTTAGAGTTTGAGAAGTGCTTGCAGAATGACACCTCAACGTCCGACCGTATGGACTACTGTCGGAGACTACCACCACCTTATGCTAATTAATTAGATTTCACTAATCCTACACTCAACAAATCATACCTATAGATGCAACTGGGTGAGAGATTCGAGCAAGATTTGGTGTAGTTCCCGAGGTGGTACTTGATTAACCTCATGCTTATGGTATGCAAATTACCATGCTTATATTTTCCATTTCTATAAATAGGCACCTAGGCAATAGTGAAATCACACTTAGCAACTTCTAGCAGAATTGATATTAGGTGATTGGATTAGCATTTGGTGTTTGTAGTTTGTGTAGTATTTGCATAGAATTTAGATTTAGATGATTTGCATAGGGCTTTTTTTTACAGTTGTATAGAGCTTGTCGCTATGAATACCCCAATTAGGTTGGTCTCCCATAAATCTCAAATGATTTTTCTAGGTGAGATCTCGACTAGGCGCCTTAAGAGGATAACAAAAAATAAGCATTCCTTGGCCATCATAGCCATAAAATGGGTTCTAGGACATGACTTCCTTGAATATGAGGATAAATACAGAGTTAACACTAATGTGTGCTCTCACTTTGTTGCGTCAATTCTCGACGTCTAGATTCCTAAGCCCCTCATTCTCCGCCTAGTGAAAGAGATCTTTCCAAAAAAATACTTGAACGGCCTCAGAGAGGTGGTGGTTAATGCTACATAAGGTGGAGGTATTCCAATTGCAAGCAACCTCTACAAGTTCATTGAAGAAGACACAACTGTACGATGGTTGTTGTTCCTAAGCAGCTTTTGACTTTTGATGTAAGAAGAACATCGCCAGAGGGTCACCCATGCTTGTCACTTCCTCCTCCGCATACACAATGTGGTGCCATTTTATGATATCTACTCGTATATTGACTTCAAGAACCTGGTGTTCCCTCTGCCACTTGCCATTGATCCCTTGAATGGTGTCGCTGGCCAAGTCATTTCCTCTAATGATGAAATGGTTTAGACACTACCATTGACGCTGCCCATGCTACCACTCATGCTCACGCTCGTGAATGAATATTTTTCTCTTTTCATGTTTCAAAAACTAAAGCTCATTAGTCTATTTTTGTATATATGCCTGGAAAAGGCCTTATAGTAACCGTATGAAGAAGATACAAAAATATATAGGTATATACTTTAAAAGCATGGCCTTTGAGCCATTTTGATACTATATTTAGCAAAGTATATAAATATAATTAAGATATGACTTATGTATAATTTTTTTTATCTCCTTGGCTTGCTTTGTAGTGTGGGTTATCATTTCTTTTCCTACATATGTATGTTTATTTCAATTCATCCTATGGGTATTATTTTTCTCCGCCTCATGGGTTCTTTTAACTTTATGGACTTTCCGATAATGGGTTCCATTCACTTCTACTTCACACATTTGAAGAATTAAAGAAAGATAGGCCAGCCAAAACAAAAGGGATGCCAAACATATCTTGTCTCTTGCACCCACTTTGCATCTTGCTCCATCAAAGTGGAGGGTCCATAGTTCTAAAGCTTGGTTATTTTCGGGTTCCTTCACGACCTTTAGAAGCACTTGATCTTCATCATAGATTACATAGGTTCCCAACCTGGTAGCATGGTAGTTTCCAAAAGGATCAACATCTATGTATTGGCTCAAAAGGACTTCTTCTTGATCGGTCTGGTCTCTAGTTGCCTTCTCATCCTCGAGTAGCTCGATGCCATAAGTTTCTTCCTTGGTGAAACAAGTATGACCAGCTTCAAAGTTGATCATGACTTCATCAGCTACATGTTCTAAATGTAGAGGTTCTAATATTATCTTCATTTTAGCTCTGTGTTTGGTCCTGAGAATTAGATGTGACCAATCCAAAGAAAGGTATCCACCTATCTTTGAGGTGAATTCACGGGATAAGTAGAGGCCGAACATGGGAGGAACATCTATGATCACAGTATCTTGTGGCATCGTGATGCTAGGGAAGGAGAATAACATCAAGGGGAGATCTTTGATGAGGCCTATAGTCTCAACTTTATTTCCATCAAGCTGCATAACTCCTCTCTTTAAGGGCTCATAGCTAAGTCCTAAGGCCTCAACTATCTTCTTGGGCATAACTGTGGTGCTAGCTCCAAAGTCAATCATGGAGTTGTGCAGCAATTTCTTCCCCACAATGAAAGTTAAGAAAAAGGGCTTAGGTTTCAGTCACTCTTCTTTGACTTTGGTCAAAGCCTCCTCTATAGTATTCACAAGAACTTTGGCTGGAGGTGATGATTCATTAGCCTTCTCTTTGAACAACTATTTCGTCAGTTGAACAATCACATCTTCTTGAAGGGACTTTTGCATCAATTTCTTTTTGTTTAGAATAGATAAGATATACCAAAGGGATGCATTAGAAGAAGATTTCTTCAATTGTTCCACTATGTTGTAAGGTGGCAGATTTGGAGGCTTGTATTCTTTGGACTTGGTGATAACAATCTCCTTGCACAACTGTGGCTGCAGAGAAATTGTAGAAGGACCAAGAGGTTGGTCTGGGATGCTTCAAGGTTGTGGAGTGACTGGTTCACCCTTGAATCTCCTTTGTGATTGAGTGTTGTAGTCAGACTACACTTGTGGGGTCTCCGAAGTGGATGCTTCATATGTGAACACTGCTTCTCCTTCCATCCATGAGAAAAGAGCGTGATCAGGGGCTATGTCATTTTCTTGTTCCAAGGACATTCCTTGCATCTATATGGTAAGAACCACGTTCTCCATTTAAGGAGAGGCATATGCATAACCTCCTAAATTTGGTGCCACAAATTGGCTGCATTGTTCTGTAAGTTTTTGCTGTAAATTGTCATGCAGGCAGTTTCGGGGCATATGTGAATCACCACAAGGGAAACAACAGGGGTTGATATCTTCAGTAAGGTTATTATGCCTTGCACTCAGCTCCCTACTTGTACTTGTTTGACCAGCTCCCAACAAAGTAAGTACTGGTACTATTTGGTTAGTTGTCTGAGTCTATAGATTTGTGCACGCGACTCCTTGATATTGGTTTTGTTGGTAGGAGGGTCTTTTTCCTTGATAACTTTGGTAGGTTGGTCTTGGAGGAGTGACCTAGTTGTGCTTGATAATATTTATATCGTTGGCCATAACCCGCAAAATATCCTTGACGTCACTTATATCATCCTTTGATGAACCAGATGTGGAAGCAACACTCTGTGGTGCGCTCACGTATGTATACATGGATTGAGGAGGAGCAGCTCTAGTGGTAGACAACGTCACCTAGGCAAGGACTAATACCTCAAGGAATATAGGCTTGATGGGTCGAGGTAGTAGCTTTCTGGTTTCAATTAGATTATTATTTGCTTTAATTGTGATGCTATATGCATTTGGTAGAGTAGTTCCACTAAGTGACTGGATCATCATTGAGATGCCAGTGTTGATGGACTTCAAGTAGAACATGAATGCCAAGTCGGGCGGCGGGCGGATAGCAGTCTGGATTCTCTACCAAGTTGTATGGAACCGGGCGTTGAAGTTTGTCATGGATTCATATGGGGCCCGCTTTATTGTTGCTAGCTGATGATATAGTGAAGACATATCTCCATCGTTTGAGAATCTCTCATAAAAGGGATCTCTAAGTTGATCCCAGGTATCGATGGTGTTAGCCAGTAGAGTGTAGTACCAATCTAATGCTTTCCCTCTAAAAGAGGCAACAAGCAACCTTAGCGCTATGTTCTCATCTGTAACTCCATGCACTAAGTACATGTCCGCAACATCTTGCAGATGTTCTGATGGTGTTCTCGAGCCATCTCCAGTGAATTTAGGAATAGCTTTTAGAGTGGTAACCAAGATAGGGGCCCAAACTACAGGTAAAAATGGTGCTACAAGGGGACTTCTAGCATCCCAAGCCACATGATTTTAGTTTGTGATTTGCAACATGGCTGGTAGAGGGTTCAGAATATTTACTGGGCGAGTTCGGGTTCGTGCTGTTACTGGCAGGGACACTAACAGGACAAGGTTATTTGTTGTTTGAGACCTAGTAACAGGTCGATGGCTCATACACCCTCTTTGAATTAAGATTCATTTCAATGGGTCCCAACGAGCATGCTAGAAAAAAGAAATGGTTGATGCCAAAAATTGGCAAGGTAACAGCCTTTATGTGAAACTCAGTTAATGGGGGGACCAATTGTGCTAAACTGAGTGTCCTCCAGATTTTTAAAGAAAACAACTTCTTCTATAACTAGGGTTTGAAATGGGAAAAGGAAGAAAATATAAAAATAAAATATCTAACTGAGGCAATGCACCAAGATTTAGATGTAAGACACGATAAATATTTCTTTTGGATGTGATTTAAGAGTCCATTCAACAATCTGCTATGTTCTAGAATGACAAAAATTAGAGATAGAAGCTTGAATAATTCATTCAATGACATAAAATAATCTTCATACACATTCACTGAAAAGAGGAGTCAAAGACATGATCTAAATCAACAAGCTTGCATTAAAATTATAGAAGTTCTACAAATAAACTATTCAAAAAAATAATGGCACAGTATAAATTTTATCAAATATCTTAAGAAAATAAAAAGGCCAAACAATGGCAGAGTCTGTGAGTTCTTTGCAATAATCTAAAAAATAGTAAAAGGTCTGGTGTCTATTCTAAAAATCCTGTATCTTCTGAACTCTTTTTCTCGAAACAAGAAGTGGTATTTATAGCCAGCAATCCCACTGCCTAGTGAGCCAACCACATAAAATATTTAGTATCTTGAGCAATGATGCAACAACAGATTCCCCTCGACCATTGTAACATAAAATATTTGGGCCATGGCACGTAGATGCTTCCCAACCAAACACATCCCCTGCAAATGATGGCAGTCGTCCTGGCTTACCCAACACATACAAGTGTCACCTCCTAGCGGAGGCAGTTAGAACACACGATGGCATATTTTAGCTTGGCGTTCGCTCCACTCCTTTTAATGAAGACCCTCCGAGGGGATACATGGCGGCAGTTCACAGCCCGTGGTTCATTCTCCCCTTCCTTTGATGAAAGCTTGCACCGAGAAGACATGTAGTAGCATGTTTACTATCGGCACCACCTGTGGGGTCCGCCAAAAATTTATATGAATGGAGGCTACATGGCATGCGAGCGGGGCACGAATAGAAAATGAAGGGAAGCAATTGAAAATAGCCTGCAACAAAAGACATGTGAAGGCATAGCAGGAGCCAGTTGAGAAGCGAAGGGAAGAATCCTTTTGGAGAGCGGTGAGCAGCCACATGGAAGCCGCCGAGAGAGTATAAAAAAAGAAGGTCGATGAAAGGCTAGGGGCGACAAGCTGAACATATGAGGATCGGGCCGGTACATAGCAAGACACAAAAAATAAAACCCGAAGGGAGCTCGAAGAATTTTACATTCACAACAACCTTAAATACACTTAAGGTTAGGGCACACACACTATTATCAATCCATTTTACTAGCTATTATGGAGGTAGAAATACCAAAATGAGGGTTTGACTAAGGAAAAATCCTATATAGCCACCCTATCCATATCTTTTGCAAATTTATTGCAGGTCTGGATTCAAAGATGAAAGTTTAAAAGGCAGACATTAAAGAGAAAACAAAGAGCTACACGATCAAATTTGAAGATTTAGAAAAGTCCTAAAAAGACCCATTCACCCCTAGGCGACTTTGTCCCCCATTTCATGCCAAACCCAACTTTCTATGATAGGTACAAATCACTCAACACTTCCCAAATCTACTTGCAAGTTGTTGTTTTAGTCTATTAATCATCGGGATATTGCACTTTTCATATTAGGGCACATAGTTGAATTAAGTCCATTATAGAAAATCAGTTTCAATCCATTTCTAAGGCTCAAAAAGATCAGACCCAGGTATGATTGGCTGACCTTCATGGTTGAAATTAAATCTAAACACCTTGTTGATTTGCATCCTAATGTACCTTTGGAAAAGGAGCAAAAACAATCCTAGGTTTTATGCACTAAACTTAGGGTTCCCTTTTTACAATGTTAAAATCACTTAATTAAATAATTTTTCCTTGTTTTAAGAACAAAATCACTTCTAAATTTGATATAATATTATAAGCCACTCCTTCGTACCATACATACCCCAATCCTGGCTTTCTCATGTCTTAATTCACTAATTGTATGTGACATAGAAAATGATAAAAAGTGGGATAAAATTTTAACATAGTCCCCAAAATATTTCACATGGAAAAACAACAAAAAGACCTATTTTCATCCATTCTAATTCTTTAAAAAACACTCTACATTCTCTACATTTAAAAAAAATTAACAAAATTTACACTTGAAAAAATATCAAATTTCCAAATCCTCTACTATTGAATGCTTAGATGTTTTATTTTTTAAATCGAAATTTAAAAAATAATGATACCATTTTATTCATAAATTCCCAACACTCTTTTACACTAAAATTCATATTCTCAAATTTCCAAGGAAAAAACCATAGTAAGGGCTATAAAATAATCATTTTACATTCAACAATAAATTTAAATTGAAACTAAATTCATATGATGCCACTTAAGTGGGATTAACATCCATAAATTAAAATAATTAAAAACTAAAGAGAAAAGGGGATAATTACCATCAATTTGGAGCACACAAATCGGTCTTCCCTTCTCTTTTTTCTTTTATTTTTTATTTTCTCATTTTAATTTTTACCTTTTATTTATATTTAACCAATTAAAATTCATATAAATTTACTTAATGTTTGAATAAATTTTTTGATTTTAGAATTTTAAAATAATTGTAGTGAAGTTTTAAACAAGGAATATTTAATTAATTAAAACAATTATATATAATTTTCTAATGCAATTAATATTATTTTTTCTTTTCAATTTTTTGATTTTAAAAATTTATAATACATCATTACCATGTAAATATTAATTAATTAATTTTTAATAAATCTAGGAAATAATCAATCACAACTACAATTACACATTCACAATTTAATTACAATACAAGAAGACTGTAAAATTTATACCAATTTAGATCCAAATCAATTTGAGGTATCATAAGACACATATTGTACTCAATTTGAATATGATAAGTGTGAGAAGACACAATAGAAATAATGTGACATCTCTTTTATAACTACCATTGGAGATATAATCCTCTATCTAAAAACTCAATTCACACATTAAGTGTACCTATACATATACATGTAGTAGCCAAAGAAATGTAAATTCTTATCATAGAACATAACAACATGTATAAATAATATAATCATCACATACAAAATAAATCAAACATGAATTAACATCTTATAACACTATAATATGATAATTATTTAACATCCAAAATACCAACACATTAATATGAACATCCATGTATGAACATGTATATATGTAGATATCCATAAAGATAAAAATAAATATTAAAAAAATCATATCTAAAAAAGAGTGTATCAAAAGTATCATGAAATATACAATTAGAGTCCAAATTCTAATATAGAATCATTTTGATAACACCTCAGTGGGAAAATAATAAGCTATAACTATCATCGGAGCTAAATACATAATCATAATATAGAGACACTATAAATTCTCACAAAAGTTAAAACCAAAAAAATAATCAAAAGGACCATCTTCCATATCTTTATTTACCAAGGTTTGCAGAAATTTTTCACTTAGGTGTTGGTCGGTGCTTGATTTTTATTTGTTGGAGGAATAATTATGGTTTTTATCTAATTGATGTGGATAACAAAGAGTTAGGAGTTATTTATGGTTTCTTGTTAAATTAATTGATATGATCTTTTTTCATGTGATCATTTTGATTGATGAATTCATGAATGGTAGGATGTGCATGTTAATCTATGGTTGCTAGTTGGTTTGTGAAAATGTGTTATTTGTTGATGGATTACTTTTGGTTATATGTTTGAGATATTGTACTTACACTTTTGTTAATGTGTAGAGGTGGATTGTAGTGTCAATGGTTGATGGCGTCATTTAGTCATTTTATGTATTCTAGTGTGATTTTAGACCTAGGAATGGAGTCCTAAGGTCTATTGACCATGATGTTAAAAATGTGATTTTTAGTGTTATGCGATTATGTTCTTGTGTAAGTTTGAACCTTGTGATTTTTAAGTGATTTTAAGAGGTCTAGGTTGCATTTTATGTTTGGGAAATTAGCTTAGGTATAAGGTATATACGTTGAAAGGTTATTTTTGTCATTTATAACTTTATAAAAGGTGTTTAGTCCCTACTTTAGGCCCCACTTACAAAAGTGGCGAAAATGGGAGGGTAGTTGGGTGGTTGAGTTAGTTGGGGTAGGAAATGATGCAAGAGCATCTGAGGTACCTGCAATCAGCATCAACCAAAAATAAAGTATTTTAATTTTTTATTGTTTCTTTAGGTTTGCTAATAATATTGTAGGAGGAATAAGATTTCAATATTAGACCAAGATATAATATTAAATAATTGGCCTTTATTTAAATATTGCGAATTTCAGGGCTAGAGATAGTTTAGGTGACAAATTTAAAGTGTGAAATTGCAAAAAGTCAACCTTGGTCATGGATTTTTGGGGGTTACAAGTTTTGATAAATCCATTAAATGATCCTCAACTATAGCATAAAAATTTGGGTGCTCATATTGAGCTCACAAATGATTATTCAAAAGTGGATTGCTATTTGCTAGGAGTGGAAAGCCAAATTGTAACCTATTCTTGGTAATTTCTTGGGAGTGGTTTCAAATCATGATTTTTTTATCATTTAATATTTTCTTGAATGAATTTTGATGGCATTTACCAATTTGGATGTGACGTATTGGATAGTTACAGAAAAGGGGTTTATGGTTGCATGTTGGAGGTAAGATTTGGGCAATTTTGAATGATTATTCTTTCCAGAATTTGGGGGAATTGGAGAGGTAGGCATGGATTTTCTTGGGGAGAGGGAATTTTTTGTTGTTGTTGTAGGCTTAATGGTGTGTAGCAAAATTTTTTTTATGAGGATGTTCATAGTTGAAGAGTAGAAAAGTGGATTGTTGAAGAATATAGATTGAAGAGCATGTTTCACAGTGTAGGGAGTTGATTTAAGGGAGGAGAATTTTCAGCTTGTTTTTTATGTTGTTTTTTGTCATATTAAATATTTAAATATGTTATGTAATAGTTTTTTAATAAGCCTATATGGCTTCAAAACATATGTAATTTGATTTCAATGAAGTGAAACATTGATGCATATTTGAATAGTGAATATTAAGTATGTTGTTGCAAATTTTTATATCAATTTGTTGTTGTGTATGAGTTTGTAATTAAGGGTTTGGAAGCCCTTGCATAAGTGGTATCAAAGCGAGAGTTTCCGATTGTGTAGGAAAAAGTGTTGATGTGAGGCAATTTGCACCAAGACCTATGGGTGGAGAATGAAGCTAGAGGATTAGAGTGTGTAGAGAGATTGTCGAGTGTGAGGCAATATATACCTTAGAGGTTGAAGATTAAGAGTGTGTGGAAAGTGTTTGAAGAAATTTCGAAGAAGAAAGACATTTTTTGTCATAGTTGTGTATGTAGGTGAACAAGAAGGAGAAAATCTTGTAGAAGTATGCTTTGAAAAAGGCATAGAAAAAGAGAGTGAGAAAGAAGAGAAAAGTGTAGCAGAGGTTGAGACAGAAAAATAAGGTTCATAAATTAAAGAAAAAAAAGATGTTGCAGTAGTAGATGAGTGTCACTTGGAAGACTTAAAAGCATTGAAAAGTGAAATTGCAGCTAAGAGTGAAGGTGAATAAGGTATGGAAATAAACAATGTCAAGGAAAAGATTATAGATAAATAGATAATGCATAATATTTTTCATTTTTATGATGAAAATGAAAGTGGATTTTGTGTAGATGAAAAGATTTGCAGCAGTGGAAGATGAGGTTGTAGTGGTAGGAAAAAAGGAGGTAACTTTTAAATTTCCTAAATTCTATGATAAATATTTTTATGTCAATGAAAAATATGAGAAAATAGGAGTGTGAAGAGGTGAAAGTAGCAGAAGAGATGGATGAAAATATAGTGGTGGAGGTGAAAGAGTGTGAAGAGGAAGTGAGGATAGAAGTATTTTATTTTCATGATCTTGCTAATGATGATTCATATGTAGGAAAATATTTGTATGATGCTATAGAGGGTAGTGTGGATGCATGTTGGTGGAGGTGGACAACATTTGGTGGGTTGAATCCCAAAATATTTGAGGATAATGTGAGATAAACTTGGAGGAGGTGGTTAGGTTATGGTGGAGCTGATTCCACATCGAGAAAGGGAAGTAAAGAGCAGAGTTGTTAGAGGAGGAGGTTGCTTGTTCCAACTAAGTGTTGGAAGAAAAGAAAGAATAAATTATCAAAGGAACCAAGTATGTTGCAAGTTGCTTGCAAATTGAAAGAGTAGTTCCACTACTCAACTCCATTTTGTGAGCCTATGCTCACAAAATTTCTACTTGACATGTTTGAAGCAAGAGCATCTAGGGGTACCAACAATCAACATCAACCAAAAATAAAGTTTTTTTATTTTTTAATTTTTTTGACTTGAGGTTTGGTAATCATATTTTAGGAGGAATAATATTTCAATATTAGACCAAGATATAATATTAAATAATTAGCCTTTATTTATATATTACAAATTTTAGTGTTGGAGATAGTTTAGGTGGCAAATTTGAAGTGTGAAATTGCAAAAACGCTACCTTGGGCATGGATTTTTGGGGGTTACAAGTTTTGATAAATCCATTAAATTATCCTTAATTATATAGCTTGAAAATTTGGGCACCCATATTGAGCTAGCAATTGATTATTCACAATTGGATTTTTATTTGTTAAGAGTGCGAGGCCAAATTATCACCTATTCTTGGCAATTTCTTGGGAGTGGTTTCAAATCATGATTTTTTTATAATTTAATATTTCATTTCATGTATTTAAGTGGCATTTAACAAAGTTGGAAGTGGAATATTGGATAGTTACAGAAAAGGGAGTTATGGTTGTATATTGGAGGTAAGATTTGGTCAATTTTGAATCATTATTCTTTCCAAAATTTGGGGGAGTTGGAGATAGGCATTGATTTTCTTTGGGAGAGGAAAAATACCTTTTTTTGCAGGTTTAATGGTGTGTAGTAGAAAAAAATTGATGAGGATGCCCATGTTTGAAGAGTAGTAGAGTGGATTGTTGAAGAATGTAGATTGAAGAGCCTATTTTATAGTGCAGGGAGTTGATTTGAGGGAGGGAAATTTGTAGCTTGTTTTTTATGTTGTTTACACTCATATTACAGATTTAAATATTTTATGTAATTGTTCTTTTCATCATCCTATATGGCTGAAAAACATGTGTAATATGATTTCAATGAAGCTGTGAAACATTGATGCATATTTGGATAGAAAATATTATATTGTTGCAATTTTTTGTATCAATTTGTTGTTGTTGTGTCTGAGTTTGTTATTGAGGGTTTAGAAGCCCCTACATTAGGAAGTTACTTCTTCCTTCTCTTTAAAAATATTCCTTCTTAGAGTGGGAGGGAGTTGCTTTCTCATTTTTGCTTCTTTGTGGTTTTGTGATCTTATTTTGAGTTATGAAGGAGAGAGAGAGAGAGAGAGTGGGAGTGTCTGGGAAGAGGAGGAGAGAAAGGTGAAGGATTGGAGGAGGAATTTTCTCAACCAAGGATTCTACCATTAGTGGGATAGTGTGATTGAGGTATGATGCTTTTCTTTATTGATTTAAATACAAATGTTGAATGTGTTTGTTCTTGGAATTTTTTTGGGGTTTTGTGAATATGTGCTTTATTGTGTTATTTGTTGTTTTATTTGTGTTTTATAGGGGATTTGACCCTCTATTATGAAGAGGTTGATTGTGGTCTTCCATGTGAAAGGGGTTGAATGGACACAACTCCCGCTAAGGGGCATCTTTATTTTAGGTTATGAATACCCATGTTTATTTCAGAGATATGAGGCTCATATCTACATACATTGGCGTTTTGGAGGGAAAAGAGGTTTGTTGTTGGTGCATTATGGTGTATGGAGTTTTTGATGTGGATATTAGCTGTTGAGATATTGTGATACATACACATATTTCCCCTTAATTGGTAGAGCCCCTAATCCCCCTATGTGGAATTCCTTTTTGGGAAAACCAATGTGCTAGAAATGTGCTTTTTCGGTGTTTCTAATTGTTTAATGTGAGCCAAATATGTGCATGTGTGTATGGTGTGAAAAAGTGATCCTGATGTGTTACCCCAAGTGGCTAAATGTCTTCCTCATGCTCAAGGGTGGGTTGTCTCGCAACCCTATGGATGGGTGGAGAGCCCATTGGCTTGTTATTTTTTTTCCTTATGTTGTATTTTTAGGTTTATGAATGCGGACTGAAAGAGTTATTCGGAGTTGTTCAAATCTATGGAAAGAAAAAAAATGTTGTTTGGATTTCAGGAAAGATAATATTGTTTTCATATTGTATTTTCTATAGAAATATGTATATAGATCATTTGGAAAAGTGAAATGTATAGAAGAATGAAACTATGTATCCATTGGGGAAAAGAAAGAAATGATAGTTTACTTTGTTATGGAAGATAATTAAAAAGCGTGTACATTGTTCTAATAATTTATTTGCAAATCTCTTTTGAAAAGATAAGAGAAATGTTATTTCTTTATTTGTAATTAGTATGAAAGCACAAAATTGATTTTTTAAATGCATGTAGTAAAGATAAATCTTGCAAATTGAATAAGCTATTATATATGAATTTGAAAGTTAAAAAAAAGTTATTTTTCATTTTCTATACAATTTGTTCTTTCAGGATTTTAAATAGAATGTTGCATTTGTTTATTAAGGAAAAGAAAACCAGGTTTCCATTTATTGTAGAAAACCAATAGTTTATTTTGAGACAATAACTTCTACATATAGTTTTAAAAAATTTCACCAAATATAAGTAAAATTAAAATACATTTAAATGTTTAAACACAAATATTTAGTCACGAATTTAGAAAAATACAGACAGATAAAAATAAATAAAAAATATGAAAAATAGCAAACCATAGTCTAAAACAAAGTGAGAAAAACAAAAGTAATTAGAAAAACATGCAACTGAATAGGTAGTTCGAATAGAAAATTTTATATATAAGGAAAGAATTGGTTAATAGTTAAAAAGAAAGATTTCATTCACAAAACACTTAAATATGGTTGTAAATTCAAATAATCATAATAAAAGAAAGATAATTAAATGTAAGATCACAAGTAAATAACTAATAGAGTAATTAGTAACAAGATTTAAATTTCAAGGAGAAAATTTTACATAAAAATTAGTTAATGATTATAGAAAATCTTTATTTAAAATTATAAATCACTCAATAGGAAGATAAATGATGTTTTAATTTATAACTAAATAATTTAATGTAATGTATAGTAACTAGTTGGTAGAATAATGTAATGATAATTTTTTTTTAAACTTATCAAATTGATGAAGTTTGAAAATCCATTTAATATATTTTAGAAAACTTATCAATAGATCAAAATCATTAAATATTTGTGTTCGTGCATTTAAAACTTATGCAAAGAAAAATTCCAAGTACATTCCAATAGTTGAGTTAAAATTATCTTCCTTGAATTAAATGGGTATAACAATAGAGTCTTTGAAATATATTTAGTATTAATAAATAAGACAAATTAGTATGTATAGAATAATTGAATTTATTGTTATAGAGAATGTCTACATTATGAATTAAAAATGACTTTATATAAACATAAACATAACACTCGTCAAATATGTCAAGAAGATTTAAATTAAGCAAGTTCATTTTATATAGGATTTTAGAGAATTTTAGAGTTAAAACAATTAGAGATTGTTTGGTAACCATTAGACGTATAAATTAAGAAACTGTAGATTTTGAAAGTGGAAAACTTTAATCTAGTCAACCATAATAATAAATTCATTCTTAAATCTAAATCAAAACTACTAAGTAAATCAATCAATAATTGTTAACTATTAGCTTTTATCTCCAAAATTGAGTTCAACTTGTCATTTAATTGTTGATAGCATGAAGTTAAATATTATGTTATTGGTGTTAACTATGGAGTTGAGGAAACTACTTTCATTTACCTTTCATTTTGTTTCAAGGCATGATTATTTTGTGTCATAAATGTTTATTATAACGTAATTATTCCATTTCAAAACTCTGTATGGTTAAGTCATTATTGTGCAATTGCATTTTTCATTTTAGACAAACTAGGGAAACAAATGTAGATGGAAAAAGGAAAATTATATTTCATCAACTCATCAACCAAAAAGGGTGATCAATTGCTATACCTTAGATTGTCTAGGAAAAGTTAGATAAATTTGAAACACTTAGGGAAAAATGAAAACTAGGACTCTTCCTAAGATAGTTTAAGTGATGTGATGACATCGTAAACTTGATGTCATCAATTATAGATTAACTTTAAAACTTGAATTTACCTTAGTAGTATTAGTAAGTTGAAAAAATTGGTAGTTGTGTATGGTTTAGGTTGAGAAATGTTTAGGGCATGACTGGTCACCCAACTTGAGATTCCAAAATAGCCAAGATTTTGATGAAGCTACATTAGCCCATCTAGATAATGTTGATGTATCTATCCTTTATAGAATACCATGCTACACTCCCTTAGAAAGTACCAAATTATATATTCTTATCTACAACATTTACCTTAAAATATGATAAATTTTTTATTGTACCATTTAATATATGGAAATAATATTTCTATTCAAACCTAGAGTATGCAATCCATCTCAAAGTACCATTATTCTATCATCAATGAAATTACACTTACCTTAAAAAAATATTGTCAAAGAGTTATCGTTAAGGAATACCTATTGTTAATTACTTTATATTTCTTAGTATCTCTTCTTTTGAAGTGTCAAATAAAAAGAACACAATTCAATAAACTAGGGATCATCACCAATGATATTAATATAAATAAATACAACACTACTATATTCATCATTAGAGGAATTATTATAATAACCATCCTTATTATTAGAATTTTAATCCCTATTTTTGTGACTCTTCTTTCCATAATTCCATCTTTTTACTTTAGAATTGCTAGGATATTTAGACATATCCTTACCCTAATATTCTTATCTCTAGTGTTCTTCTCCTTAGACCTACCTCTAATAATTAGGGAATAAAAATAGTTACCATCCATGGAAAAAAATCACAATGAAATTTTCTAATTTTAATGGCATAACATTACTATTTATAAACACTATTATTTTTCTCATGAATGTACTAAGAAGTTGTGTAATGCAACATAACTTTCATCTTCATCTATGTCAATACCTATTGAATCAAGTTAACTTAAAATCATATCAATAATATTGAATCGTGTGGCTTCAGAGTCTCCTTCCCTCATTTTTAAAGAATATAACTTATTTTTCAATACAATTTTATTGAACTAGATAATTTGATTTTTTAAATATACCTAACTTTTATAACAATAAATTTATAGTATTCTCCATAGACACATTCGTTAACATAGAATTTTATATTTATAACTAGTATCCAATTTTACCTAGTATTCATGAAACATACCCAAGGGTTTGTCTAAAAATGTATTTCAATATAATGACCTATTTCCACATGAAAATCCTCCATCCCAAATTATCATTGTTCAAAATTATATCTATTAAATTTATCAACATTAGACCTTGACCTATTAACCATAAATTTTCTTTTCTTTTTTATTGAATATTTTAAATTATTCCTTTCTATCCACTTATACATAGACTTTAATATAATCACTACAATAATTTCTACCTCGATACATGATATACTTTAAACTCCCAATGAAGTAGTGACTACCCACAATAAATAATACTTTACATACCAAATATTGAGAATTTTGGCCATTAGTATAGATAAATGATAGGTTGTAATGAATTAGATTAATACTACATATTTTGATAATAATTAACACCCCATAAATTATTTCTAACATGTACAAAATTAAATGGAATAGTATGCATCCAAAAAATTACACAAGATACAAATATTTATGTGTGGAACCTATTAAAAAGAAAACCTACCATCAAAATATGTCTATATTTATATTATTTAGAAGAAAAATGGTTTAAAACAACAAGATTTTTGGAATTTTTATAGAGTCACAATCTATAATATACTCTTTGATAATCACTCTAATTATACACCATTTTTTAAATTATCCCAATGTCTCACTTTATAACTAGATCTATATTTTGTGCATTCACATGAGTTGATTCTATTGATTCATGAAAAATATTCATATGAGAAATGATTGTGTAGAACATGAAATAACCTTAGATACATATGAGAGAAGCAACAAAAAATGTAATATTGCCAATAACATTTATGATCTATCTTCCAGAATTTCCGAGTCACTTGAACCTCTTCAAAACAATATAATAAGGAAAAGGCCATGTTGGTTTAGTTGCTATATTAGGTAAAATAAAGGACAATCCCTTTGTGCTTCTATAGGTCTTGGATTAGGGAGATGACATCTAGATTCAAGAGCATCTCACCATATGGCATCTTCACAATCAATTTTATCTTTTTTTGAGCCTTGTTCTATGTCATCTATTTTGATTGGAAACAATACATACATGAATATAATTGGGAAGGGACCTATTGATATTAGCAAGGGAACTTTCAATAATGTTTTGTATGAACCTCATTTTTCAAACAACCTTCTTTCCATATATTAGATTACCCATGGTGGAGTGGGGAAGACTATGTAATTCACTCTTGATTCATTTATTATTAGATACTTGGAGAGTAGATATATTATTGCTATTAGGATGGTTGATCATGCATCTTGGTTTTACACCTTTATAGATTTTTCTTCTGATGATGGCTTTGATCCTTCGATTGTTTATCACGCTTTTAGTGTGGACTATGGTTTTGAGGAGAATTTTTGATACTTGAACTTGGGTGTTCTCACATGTGATCCCATTCTTAAGCCTTGCATTCCATATCCTCCATCATTTGATGCATTTGATGATGCTTGTGTCGTCATAGTTTTGGCTCCTTGTGATTCAGTGTAGCAAGATATACATAATCTTCTAGATATGGCTACATGAGATGAGTACATGATAGACATTGCAAGTTTTTTTTGTTGTCCCATATTTCTAATTTGGGAGACACAATTTATTGCGTACATCTTCTGTTCGACGGAGATGATTTTTTTTCAATTGTTGTGAGGGAACACTTTGACCATCTTGTTCAGTCTCTAAATGATCATTCTTCATAGTTTGGTGTGAGTGTGGACGCTTTTGAATATAATCTGGAGGAGGCTTCTTTATCTTCAAAGAGCATATACTTGTCTTTTGATTATGTTTTACAATAATCTCCACTATATTTTGGTTTGACCTCTTCATCAATGTGGCCTAGAATGCTTATTTGGAGTGTGTTAGCTTTCAACATCAATTTGGAGACACTTGAGCATAATTTTGATACATCACACATCATCCTTATTCTCTCATATTCCTTTGGGGAATGAGAAGCCATCATACATACCTTCTCGGTTTTCTTTCTTCCTAAGGGGAGGAATGATGTTTAATGAGATTAGATCATCTTTAGCATTCAATGTCAAGCATCTATCATCATTGCAATATATTGTACATTTGGGGGAGGGGGTTGCATGGTCTCTCTTCTTCTCTCTTATGGGGGGTTTTATTCCTTGTATGCAATTTTTTCCTTCTCATTATTCAATGAGAAAATTTTGTTTTCATCCCTCTTTTAGGGAGGAGCTTTGTCCCATTTGGTTTTCTCCTTTTTCTCCATTTGTGAAATATTGAATTTGTACATGGGTACCTAACAAGACCTAGTACCAAGACCCATATTTTCATAATTTCCATTGGTTTTTTTCTCCCTAAGTTACACTTAAGGTGGGTGTTGGTGTGAATAGGGTGTTTTACCTAGCTAGTCCACTAGTAGGTCATATTCATATATTAAGTTTACTTAGGTCCTAGGAATCTTTCTATAACTATTAGTTGTCACTTAGATCATATTTTATGATGAAAAAACAAGACCTCTCTTTCCAACAACACGTAGATTCTCACAAACAAGATTGCAATATAATAATTACTCTAAATTATACAACAAAGACTCTCCGCTCACATACTCATGGAAATACACACAAATTTCAAATTGCAATGAAGATTTATTTATTCATTTACATAAAAATTAGAAACCAAATTACATCAATGGCCTTCAAAGGCATTTTTCAGCTCAATCACACTCAACTACCTTGCCTTGGTTGCCTCTTTACTTTCTTTTGCAACTACACTACGCAGGCACTCACCTTCCACACATTGATGTCTTCTCTTTCCTTTTACTAATGCTGCTCCAAATCTGCAACCAAAAACCCCATTTAAGACCTCACAGAGGTATTTTTCTCCTTCCCATTCCTCACAAACTTCTTCCCATGTTTGTTTTTCCAAAAACCCCCCAAAAATGCATTGAAAATCATCAATTATTGCCCTAAATGGGCTCCCAACTCTCCCCCAAGAATAGTTATCCATATTCTAAGTTTATGCAGTGTTAAATGAGACATTTTTAGCCTCCATTAACTCCTCCAAGTGTTGTCTTTACTTCTAGAGGCATTTTTTCTCTATTCTGGACATTTTAAAATATCTAAAATCTTGATTTTTTGCCTCTTTTATGCTCCAAATGCCCCCACATTATTTATGCAATAAATAAATAGTCAATGAAGGAATAAAAACTGATATTTAATTTACATGACCCTCATAATACCCTTCCACAATTAAATTGATCAAATTGGTACCCTAGAAGTGTCGAATCGGGAGCTGACAAGCGAAAAAATGAAAGTACTTCAATTCATATGAAAATTGGTGTGAAAGCTTGGAATATCACCCCATGGACCCCTACAAAATGATTTTACTCCAACCTTCCAAAATCATGAGATATTAAACTTTTCGTAATTTGCTAACAATTTTTTTAACAAACTTTCAGCATTAAAATCTTTCAAACTGAAAAATGTATGACTTTAATTATTTTAACATATTTCATGTGCCACCTCCATGACTAACCCTACCAAAGTATTCTACTCTGATCCTTACGATTTTTCCATAATTAACTTTTGAAAACTACATGCAAAGCCTTAAAATAACAATTTCACAAAAACTGATTTTATGCAAATTTGAACACACCAAGAGTTTTTCAAAGCTAAGAAATGTCAATTGAATCCAAAAACACACCAAAATAAAAATTAAAACCAGAAGTTTATTTTTGGTTGATGCTAATTTCCAATCTACCGGGATGCTCTTACATCAGACACGTCGGGTAAGAAATTTTTTGTGAATAGAACTCACAAAATAGGTTGGAGTAGTAGGACTACTCTTTTAGATTGTGGATAACCTGTAGCGAACTGCATCACTGATTTAGACAAAAGGAATTTCTTCCTCCACCTCTTCCAGCACTTAGGTGGGATTCTTTTTGTTTTCCTCCACCAAGTGTGCAATCTATTCTTGCTTCCTGTCGTGGATTAAAATCCACCATAGAACATCCTCGTTTGTCACATCTCTTCTTCCCTCTTTTTCTTCTTCTTGGGATCCAACCCACTACAAATTGGCCACCTCCACCAAGTTCCTCTTGCACCATCATCTACAACCTCTATATACCCATTTTTAACTACAACTTTATCTTCTACTATTGTAATCTCTTCCTTAGAGGGTAAATAATCAACATTTTGAAATTTAAAACCAGAAATTACCTTCTTTGCTGCCCCAACAACATTTTCATCCTTAAAACCTTTCATGTATGCATCTTCATAAGGCTATTCAAATTTCTTCCATGTAGTCATGTCCTCCAAAGGACCATTGTTTGTTGCATCTCCTTATTTATTGTTTGCACTAAAGATAACTTCATCCAACATTTGCATCTCAAATAACCTATCTATCATCATCATTTTGTTTTTCAACAAGAGATCATCCTCTTCCTCACCAACCCACATGTCAAATTTAGGACCATCCAAGTTCATAATTTTTTATTGCAAACCATCTTCATCCACTTCACACAATGCACTTCATTCATATGTTATCTCTACAACTTGTACCTTATCATCTTCTTCAATTGCATGCCTTACCCCCACATATTATTTCTTATATTCAACCCCTACCAAAGGGCTGCAACACTCTTTCTTTTTACTCTTCTTTTTGTTGTCCTCTTCTAAGAGAAGATTCTTCTTCCCATATCTCTCTTCCCACATTCCCATTTCCTCTTTAATCTTTTTTTCCAATATATTCACTTTAGCTTGAAACTTTTCAAACTCTTCACAGTGCTTCTTATTTTCCACTTTTTCCAATATTTTTCTCAAAATAAAATTCTTACAGGCCTTCTCATGACCCATCCCATCCTCTCAGATATAGACTGTCTCACACTCGACGATCTGTCTACACACTCTAACCCTCTAACTTCATTCTCGACCCACAGGTCCTAGCATAGACTACCTCACGTTCGACGCTTTTACTATGCACTCAAAACTTCTAGCTTTGATACCACTAATGATAAAACAAGACCCCTCTTGCCAACAACACATAGATTCTCACAAACAAGATTGCAATATAATAATTACTCTAAATTATACAACAGAGACTCTTTGCTCACATACTCATGGAAATACACACAAATTTCAAATTGTCGAAGCTTTTTTTATTCGTTTACATAAAAATCAGCAACCAAATTACATCAATGGCCTTCAAAGGCATTTTTCAGCTCAACCACGCTCAACTACCTTGCCTTGGCAACCTCTTTACTTTCTTTTGCAACTCCACTACTTAGGCACTCACATCCCACACATTGATGTCTTCTCTTTCCTTTTACTAATGATGTCCCAAACCTACAATCAAAAACCCCATTGAATACCTCTACAGAGGTATTTTTGTCCTTCCCATTCCTCACAAACTTCTTCCCACGTTTTTTCTTCAAAAACCCTCCAAAAATGCATTGAAAATCATCATTTATTGCCCTAAATGGGCTCCCAACTCTCCTGCAAGAATGGTTATCCATATTCTAAGTTTATGTAGCATTAAATGAGACATTTTAAACCTCCATTAACTCCTACAGGTGTTGTCTTTATTTTCAGAGGCGTTTTTCTCTATTCTGAGCATTTTAAAATATCTAAAATCTTGATTTTTTGCCTCTTTTATGCTCCAAACGCCCTCCACATTATTTATGCAATCGATAAATATTTTATGAATGATATTTAATTTCCATGGCCCTCATAACACTCTTCCACAATAAAATTGATCAAATCGGTACTCTGGAAGTGTCGAATCAGGTGCTGACAAGCGAAAAAAAATGAAACTTCTCCAATTCATGTGAAAATTGGCGTGCAAGCTTGGAATAGCACCCCATGGACCCCTGCAAAAGAATTTTACTCCAGACTTCCAAAATCATGAGATATTAAGCTTTTCGTAATTTGCTAACAATTTTTTTGACAAACTTTCTGCATTAAAATCTTCCAAACTGAAAAATGTATGACTTTAATTATTTTTGCATATTTCACATGCCACTGATGAATGCCCCTACCAAAGTATTCTACTCCAATCCTTACGAGTTTTCCAAAAATAATTTTTGAAAACTACCTGCGAAGCCTTAAAATAACAATTTCACAAAAGCTGATTTTATGCAAATTTGAACACACCAAAAGTTTTTCAAAGCTAAGAGATGCCAATTGAATCCCAAAACACACAAAAAAATAAATCCAAACCAGAAGTTATTTTTGGTTGATGTTGATTGCCAATCTACTAGGATGCTCTTGCATCATTTTATCTTATGGCATTTAATTCTTGAGTCCTAGGTCATTTAATTTGTTTAGTTAGCTGTCTCATGACATAGGTTTAAGATACTTTTCATGATCTTGTTTAATCCTATGTCTCACTTGGCTATATAACCGAGAGATTCTCATTTGTAAATCATTCCATAGTATTGTATTGAATTACATACTAATTACATTTGATCTAATCTTATTTTGCATTCATTATTGTTGAACACACTAGATATTAAGAAGGGGGTGAATCAGAATCTTTAAGAACTTAAACCCTTCTGGAACTTAAGACCTTCAACACAATTCAAATTTCTTAATCGACCTAAAAACACTTAAATAGATCAACAACAATGAAAGATATACAAATTTAATCTCTTAACAAGTTCATCAACCCTGAATCAGATCAACAACAATGAAAGATAAAGAAAGGAACAAACATGCACAAGATGACACCAAATTTACATGGAAAAATCAATGAAGGAAAAAGCACGATGAGAGTTAACTCATAATATATGAAGCTCACTACTTACAAAAAAAAGCTCACTACTAAAAGACTTGTAGACCAAGTTGCACAACCTTAGTGAAAGATACAAAAGGACTTGCAGACTGAAGCACACAACTCTAGGGCAAGATACAAAGACCTAATGAGATTCACTATCTGAGAGTAGGATACATGAAGATTTAGAATTTACAACATATCTCAGCAATACACTTTGTTGATTGAGGCATTAAAGCACATCTAATCTATCTTCCACACACTTTCACACTCTTTTATGAGATATTCAATACATTGCACACTCTCTCTTTACAACTAATTTGATCTTTCATTTATATCCATTGTAAGATCATAAAATATCAATTAGTTTAGTCTAAAAGAAGATAAATAATAATCTCAACAAGTCAGCCATAAAAACATAATGTGGTCCTATCCAAAAGATAGAGAGGAGATAGTTGATTTTCAAAAAGTTTTAGTGTTTGGTTTGCCCGAAAAAAGTTGGCTCTGCAACTAAGTTTCTCTTGTGTGAGGGTTTTTGGGTGTGTCCTTCAGTGCCTCATGGAGGAGGCTTGGCCCTCCTCCACGATCACTCATCATCTCTTGGGTGTATGGTTGTATCTGGTCGTGGCATTTATTTCCTCTTTGGCGGTTTCAATTCATTGTGAGGGTGACTTCGGCCCCGTGTCGGCAGTGGTGTCTCAGCCCACCCGTATGTGGGTGCCCTGAAGCATTCACATGTGATGATGCCAGAGGATAAAAATCCCCCCGATGGTTCCTTTAATATCTCATCTAAATCTAATGAAAATGTGGAGGCCTCTAAATCTTTCTAGGACGTGGTTGCGGGTGAAAGAAAACAACTGCCACAGGGAGCCAAGTTTGACATTGGGAAAGTTGCTAGCGAATAGTGCAATGGAGGGAAGGAACAAGGTAAGAACACCTCGGCTTTTCCATTGAAATTTTTTTTTATTCCTAATGAAACCCTAGATGAGGCTATCAAAAAGGAAGATGCTAGATTAATAAAAAAAACAATTTTTTTTGCAATCGTTGACCCTAATAGGGTTCCAACTAGAAAATACATGGAGGATTGGTTTAATAAAGTTTGGGAAAGAAAACTAGGGCTGCAATTTTATTACTATCGAATGATACAAAAATGGTTATATGTTCTTTTTTCCAATAGTCAAAAATCCTAATTAGAGGTAACCTCTAAGCAATTTTGGATAGTTGGTAGTGTTGTCTTCCATGCTCTGGCTTGGAACCCGGAGGCTATGGAGGATGAAGTGTTAGCACTATCAAGCCCTTGATGGAAAACTATAAAGAGGGTTCCGCCCCTCCTCTAGAAATTCGTTCCACTTCTGCTCGAACCCTATGGGTCTATTCTAAAGGTGGATGATACTAAATCCCTGCTTCCCCACTCTGATGCTCGGGTATTGACATCATTAATGTCGAGCTTGGACTTACCAAAGGTGTTAGAAATTAAATTAAATTTGGAAACATTACTTGTGAAATCGAGCTTTTGGGTGGATTGAGTGCATGTTACCTTTGCAGGCGTGAAGGCCATATCCAGAGGAATTGCCCTTTAATTAAAAATAGATCCAACAACAAGACCACCCTAGGTGGAGGCGGTTGAAATAAAATGCAGCCCTCTAGTTTTGAAGGGTGGAATGATAGAAATGGGAACAATGGGATGGTTACAGAAGAGGGTAACCCTACCCCACAACAACCTGTTGAGAATCACACCCATGTTAATACTAAAGCCAACTCTTATAGAAAGAACAACCCTCCGCGAATGGAGAATACAGAGATAAGTAAAGGCAATCACAACACCTTGAGAGTGGAAGAAAGTCTCTCCTCCCTTGTAAATGAAATAGATACCAGCATAATAAAAACCATGGAGAAACCCGTAAGGGTGGATTAGAAGATACTGGCACAGATCTATTAAAAAAAATTTAGCAAATACAAAATACCCTAAAGCTAAATGCATAGCAGTTGGCACTTATAAAGCTAAGACAACAAAAAAAAATCCATTGTGATATTCCCAACCCGGGTAAAGAAATTTACACCTTCAACTCCAAATATTTTAGAGCAAATCAAGTGATGAGACCCCAGTCAGAGGTTGAAGCCCTAATGCTTAGAGATGAATTTCCTTTCCATCCTTTGGAGGGTGAAAATGTGATGCCAGATAGGGGTGATTTCCCTCCATTGCTGTCCCTATCCTAAGATGACTTGCCCAGGGCTCGGCCCGACTCTCTCCTAGAGGATGTCGGTCTGGATCAAGGTAAGAGTGAAGGAGATAACTCTAGATCTTTCAGTTCTATCTCCTTTGTAGTTGGAAATCAGAAGGTTGATGAAATTTTGATTCCTAAATTGGCAATGGACCCCATTATCCCCATGAGTTGAGTGGCTAGTTCAGATGGGTTTTCTTCACCATCAGGAATGGAATCCATAGATGAATATGGCTTACTTTCTACTAAGGATACTTCGGAAGGTAAGGAAAACCCCATGGAGGTGGTTGCAAAGAAAACTCAAAGATACAAAAAAAAGAAGGGGTTGGAGACAGGTAAACCCCCCCAAGATAAGGATGTAAATCTGCAACAGAAGGATAAAAGAAAAAAATTGAGTGGTATTCTACCCCCCAATGCTAAGAGGATGGAGTCTGAAACTAGACTGCCTAAATATTTTGAAAATTTTAAGAGTGATAAATGATCTACCCCAAGTGAGCATCTATAATGGACTTAAACTGCATCTCATGGAATGTTAGGGGCTTGGAGTTCCCTGACAGAAAACATATTGTAAGGAGGTTTCTGATGCAAAAAAAGGATGTCAACTTTGTTCTGCTGCAGGAGGTCAAGGCCACTGGCTTTACCCTTGAGACTAGCTTGAGGGCCATTTGGAAAGAGGCTTCACAGTTTGTAACAAAGCATGAGAAAGGGAAGGGGGGTGCAATGATCCTGTTGGCTAACAAATGGGCTTTGTTTGTTGATGGCTTTGGGGTCTCTCCTTGTAATTGGGCAGTCTGGGTAACTATCCAAAAAGAAGATGCAATTTTTGGTGTTTGTGCAATGTATGCCCCTAATGATTACAATGAGAGGATCTGCCTTTGGAATTGGATGAGTACTTTGCAAGACATCTCATGGATCGTTGGTGGTGATTTCAACTTTTTTGAGAGGGAAGAGGATAAGTGGGGAGGCTCTGGGTTTGGGTGGAAGAGGAATGAAAGGTTCTATTGGAAAAGGATGAGATCTAAGCTCAAGATAGATGATCAAATTGGAGGGAAAAAGAAGGTGTCAAAGATGATTTGGTTCACATGGTGTAATTCCCAACAGGGTGGCCAAAGAATTTATTGTAGACTTGATAGATTCTACATCAGTAGCTCCTTCTTCTCGACTTCTCTAGTGAGCCCTGGATGCAAGGTTGAAGTCTATCCTTTCTCCCTCTCTGATCACCACTCGATAAGAGCCAAATTCTATTTTAAGGAAGGTGCCCTTTAGAATGCCAAAGACATTGGTAGTTTATGTCTTAACACTACCCTTCTTAAGGACATTGATTATAAAAATTCCATTGTGTGTTTGAGACAAATTAATAGATGGCAACACCGAAATCTCTCCTATATTGATAGATGGAACTTGAACACTGAAGGCTGGAAAACCTTGTTTCAGACCATTGGAAAAAATAAAGCTAAGGATTTCCGAAGAGAGGAGTCTCGCCTCCAAGATAGACTTTTACAAGTAGAGACAAAACTGCATCTAAGCCCTAGAAATGAAGATCTCACAAATAGAGTGAGTTTGGCCAAGTGCTCCCTTAGAAAGCTACAAAATGCTAAAGTCAGGGGCCTAAGGGCCAGATCAAAGCTGATCTGGCTTGAAAATGGGGATAAAGGTACTAAGTAATTTTTCTGATTCATGAAAGAGAAATAGGCCAAAGAAAAAATTGACTAGCTTACTATAAATGATGCCATTGTAAGCAATCTTGACGAAATAAGAACTCAGTTCTTCCTCTTTTATAAAAAATCTCTTCTCCACTAATGAAGAGACTAATGCCAATCTACAAGCGAGCAGTTTATTGAAAAGGTTATTCCTAAAAAGGTGAATTCGGACATGAATGTTGAACCTGGAAAGGATGTCACTGTGCATGAAGTCAGAAGAGCTATCCTCTCTCTTAAGAATGATAAATCTTTGGGATCTAATGGCCTCCCCGCAAAATTTTATAAATCCTTCCTGGATTGGGTTAGTGACAATCTTCTCCTTGTATACAAAGAAGCATTTGAGAAGGGAACCCTTGGCAATCAAATTAACAAAGGGTTGATCAAACTAATTCCTAAGGAAGGAGATAAAAAATTGGTCAAAAATTGGAGACCCATAACACTGCTGAATGTCTCATACAAAATTCTAGCCAAGATTTTGGCTGACACAATGGCTCTTTTTCTCCCTTCAATCATTAACTCTACTTAGACTGGGTTTATAAAAGGGAGATACATCCTTGAGAATTTGATCACTAGTTGGGAGGCCTTGAACTAGGCAAAGTGTACTGGACAAAATGTTGCAATGCTGATTTTATATTTTTTAAAAGCTTACGACATAATTGAGTGGGGTTTTGTACTATTAATGCTGAAGGCTTTTGGATTTCCTGATTCATTTTTCCATATGGTCAGAACTCTTTTTACGGATGCCACTGCTCAAGTTGATGTAAATGGAACCCCATCTCAGGAAATTCTACTTGAAAGGTCTATAATACAAGGTTGTCCTCTTGCCCCAACTCTTTTTGTAATTTTATTAGATGCCCTACATTATGTATTAAGGGAAAACTCATCCATCCCGAGAATTAGAGGTGTTAGACTTAACCTCCAACTTGCAGATACTTCAATTTGTGTATCCTTGGATGAAGCCAACCTCTCAAATTTATTGGGCAAGCTGGATGTCTTTTTCCTTGCCTTAGGGGCCAAAATTGCTCCCTCTAAGTCTCATCTCCTGGGTTGGACAGAGATGGCCCCTAGCCGGATCAACAACTATGGCCTTCATTGGGGGGGCCCACATAAGATTGTGAGATATCTTGGCATCCCATTTGCAGTTGATCCTAATATCAAGGAAATGTGGCATTGCCTCAGAGACAAGATTGAAAGGAAGATTTCCAAGTGGAATAGACATTTTTTATCTTTGGTTGGGAGAATCCAAATTTGCCAAAAGATACTATCCTCCTATAGTATCTACTTTTCCTTAGCTTGGTTTTTCAATTCATATCAGATTAATGAAATTCAAAAAGAGATCAGGGTCTTTCTTTGGTCTGATGGTAAAGGTTAAAGGAAACGACACTCGATTAATTGGGAGTGGTGTATAATGGATAAATCTAAAGGTGGTTTGGGACTAAAGGATCTTAGATTACAAGGTATTGTGTTGGCTGCAAAATGGGTCCTTGGTGCCCTAGAAGGAGATGAACCTTGGAAGGTGTTGGTTAGACAGAACATTTCTAATGCTACCACTAAGCATGCTAAATATTGGAAGTCTTTACCCTTCAATGGCATCCTTAGCAGGAAGGAGGCCATATTACCTGTTGGTTCTAATGTTTTTCAAACCATTTGGAAGGCTTGGGAAGTAATGAAGACTCAGCTCACTAATTGCCACTTTACCTCAGGAGGAAATGGGGTCATCCAGATCAATAGATCTATATGGTAGAATCTTAAAAATAATGGGAAACCCGTGGCTTTAATTCAGGGGTGCTCTACTAAGGGCTGGGCTTGCAAAGGAATTCAATGCTTTAAACATATCTTGAAAGATGGCAGACTCAAAAGTTGGAATGACTTATGCTCAAAGTTTAATATACCTCTTACTAATTGGAGAACTTATTCATTTCTTAGAGAGGCATGCAAAAAAATATTATTCCCTATAAAGTATAATGATGAAAATACCCAATACATGGACTTCCAATGGAAAAATGGTAATAATATTATGAAAACAAAAGCTAAGGATATGTATTCTATGCTCACTAAACATGTTGATTTGACAGAACATTTAAATCAAATCTAGAAAGTTAATTGGAATAAACAATACTGGCAATCCATTTTTTTGAATAACTGGTCTAAATAGTTAGAAGCAAATATTTCTTTCTTTAGATGGTTACTTATCTTGTAGAGGCTACCATTCAGAACTAGCTTTAATGACATTGATATATGCAGTATATGTAGAACTCCTGAAATGATTAAACACATTTTTTTTTATTGCATTTTTGTGAAGGAAATTCGGGAAATGTTTTGTAATAAACAAGATATTTGGGACAATAATAGACATCCACTTCCTGAGAAGATTCTTTTTCAAAATCCAGCAATGGGAAAGACTGGTGCATTATTTTGGTTATGATTTTCTTCTATTATTCTTTGGTTCATCTGGAAGGCTAGAAATGAGGGTAGGTTTCAAGAGAAAAGGAGGGTTCTTACTGAGTCTTATAGAGGACTCATCTTCCACAATGTTTTCATGCAGGTATATATCACTGTGGAGCTTTCCAAGGAGAAATTTTGGCATTACCTTGAGAATAGACAGGTTACTACTGATATTATGGAGGCTAGATATGGGCATATGTGGCTTGAGGGCCACCCTGGAGTGGAAATCTTTTTGAGGGCTCTCCATGCTTTTAGACAAGATATTGTTGGTGGTCAGAATAGAAAGGAGTGTAACAGGGGTATGGGTGTGTAGCGATCCACTGATGAACAGAGTGTAGCTGAAGCTCTGTTGGTCCTGCGTACTGGAAGTGTTCCTCCAAAGAAGCAATAGATCTATGCTTCGGGTAGCTTTATATCCTTTTATTTTTCAATGTCTATTAATTCTATATAATACTGGTCTTTGTACATTTGACACTATAACTTGAGACAATACTGACATTTTGTTATAGGTTTTGGTAGCATTTTGATCACCTGATATGGAAAACACTCTTCTACTTTGTAAAGGGATTGTATAGGGGAGGAACTATAATTTATTGGGGGGGATTTATATAAGCATCCTTTTAAACAGGGCTTCCTTTTTGGGATTGTACAGGGGGGTTGGTGCTATAAACTTCAGTCGAATATACTGCTCTTTTTGATATGTATCTAATGTTCACCTTATTCTTAATATAAAAAATATATAGAGAGGACCAAAAAAAATCTTAATGCATCTTCCAATGTGATCCCAAACAATTCATACGTTGGTACACATCAACCCAAGTCAGAACAAGGAAACAAATAGATGAAACATGAAGCACTTAACCAGTTGGCCCAAAAACATACTTCCAATTGAATTCAATCAATGTGGTTCTAACTAAGATAGGTCAGGACCCAAATACATCTTAACATAACTTCATATGCTGGTGCAAACCCTCAAAAACATAGCACAAGCAAAAGAACAATCCCTATCAACCAGATATCCATAAATTACCTAGAGCACTAAGAAAAGCATAATGTAGAACCAAAGAGATCAACCACTAATGTGTGGATCACAAAGAGATGTTCCTTGAAAATTCAACAACACTTCTAGATACTTCTTTTATACATTCATGCCACCAATAATTATCGCAACCCAAACAAAAACACAATACTTTTTCCCAGAAACACAAAATGCGCAACCATGAGATATAACTATAATCAGGGCTAAAATAAACCCTACTAAGCAATGAAGCACAAATAAGCATAAAGATAATAAAACATAAAGCAATATTACCAAATCTTCATGCCACCATTGATTCACCTTCATTGCACCTCTCCATTTTTCTTGAATATAATAATTTCCCTCAAATTTTGAGTATGCAAATAGGCCTATCACAATGACTAACAAAATATTGAAGATTCTAATTTACTATGGATGCACTTGACTTGATAGCAAGATAGCAAAAATATCTAGGTCTCCAAGATGTCTAAGATTTTCTAGATGTCTTAGGATGAAGAAATGACAATGATAGAGGTCTTTTATAGACAAGAAAATTTTGAATGAAGGGCTAAGATTGAATGTCAATAATCAATGGTCAAGAATGAAAGATATAGTATGGACTAGGATTAGGGAAAATGATAAAGATTGACGGTCAAGATTAAATTATAAATAATTTAATCAAGGGTGGAGGTTAGTTGAGACATGGATAGATAAGGACTTGATGTGGAAGATAAGATTGGCATGGAAAAAGAGGTGAGAGGAGAATAAATAATAATAACATTATTTAATTTAGGTGGCCAATGAAAAATTAAATAATTAAAACAATTATTTAATTATAGAAGAATGTGATGAAGCTAATGAATAACTAAATAATTAAAATGATTATTTAATTATAGTAGAAAGTGGTATAAAAATTAAATAAATAAGAATTTATTTAATTTTAGGAAGAAAGGGACTTAAGTAGTGACGTAATCAAATAAATAAAATCTATTTAATTAATCAAGGAGGAATAAAGATAGAAATGAATTAATTAAATAATTTAAAATTACTTAATTAATAGAAGACTTATGACTTTAGAAAATAATTAAATAATTAAAAATTATTTAATTATCAAAGATAAAAGATAAAAGAGGAAATGATGGAGAATTTATAAGTCACACGTCTAGGACAATTTTTAGTGTCTACAGTTTTCCCCTCTTTGATGCAATATAGTTTATCACGTTGTGTCAAAGAAATTCAGTCAACATATGCCCCAGTGTGGACAAGTTGAGGAAGGATGATGAGGAGGTAGAAGTATGTCTTCTTGAGAGGACAGGTAGGTTCAAAGTACACGAGTGTGCTCTCAAAATGGATGAGAGGACTAAAGGATGTTAGTATAGAAGAAGAACTTCAATATTTTGCCAAGTACATAATAGGCCTTGCATGTAATCATCATTGTGTGGTAAAATATGACAAATGGACAACCAACACCATGGTATGACATAGAACAAGGTGTGCAAGGTCATCCACCTGCAAAACAAACAATCACAGACAAGGAATGTCCTAACTCATACTAAGGGCGAAGTTGCCCCATTCTTTTTGCCAAGACAGTCCACAAGCAACAATCAAAGAAAAGGGTCATGAGACATCATCGCTCCTCTAAATCCTTCATGGGACATCCTCGAGTAAGCTAGTAACATGACTCAAAGACTAATCAAAAAAAGATAAGACAAAACAGACCACAAGGTCAAAAACCATTCAAAGTGTTTGCTCAAATATGATTGTTTGATGTTTAGTTGACTACGTGATTGACAAGTTGATTGTTTCACGAAGCCTAGTTTCAAGAGTGGAAACATGTCGTATAAGACATCAAGTCTGGTTTCGATCATGTGACCACCTATATAAGGAAAATGTCCGAGTTTCACTAAATGACAATGTCTAATTTCAGGAAGGATGCATCCCGTATAAGACATAAGTTGACTAGTTGATAGTTTAACTGTTTGACTATTTTGACAATTTGTTTGGTTTGATTGAGTGACTTTGTTGACCTATTTGTCTTGTTGATAAGGGACTTGTTTAACATTTCAATGATTTTTTATGTCTAAGTTGACAATGTTTGATTTATTATGACTTACATGACAATCCCTAAAAATACTAACCTAGGTGGCCTCGAGGGCTCATCGACAAATGGCAGGTTGCCTACGTAACAATGCACAAACTAGCCTAATGCCTTGGGGGCACATCGATAGATGGTCTTGTCTACGTTAAGTCGTAGAGGCAGCATAGTTCAACTGGACTAGGACTGACATGACTGACTTTGACTCTGTTTTTGGAATTTTCAGAAGGTTATTTGGATGTTTTTGTGTTTTTGACATGTTTTTATTTTTTTGTCTTTTTGAAGTTGTTTTATTTTTTTCTTTTTGAGAATATCTTATTTTTTTGTCTTTTTGGCAATATTTGATTTTTTCTATCTTTTTGGGAATTATTTGATTTTTTCTGTCTTTTTGGGAATATTTGATTTTTTTTGTCTTTTTGAGTGAAAGCAACCTCTAATATTAAGTGTAGGATCCAATGATGTAGGTCCAATATTTCCCCCAATCGAGTAGTATAAGACCAATTTATTAGGGTGAAATGGAATAGGCGTTATGGTAGGTGAAAAGACACATGATGTCAATCGTTCCAAGTTATGGAAGGACAACTAGTCATTATCATGGGTGGTATGAGAAAGACGAAATGGCGGGGAGAAGTTATATTGGAATGATGGTAGAAGATGGAGAAAATTCAACTATACATAGCACTTGTTTGCTAGGTTTTCACCATGGTACTTATCCAAAGTGCCACTGAAGTGGTTTTCACTATTGGACGAATTATTTCTCTTTACCATGTTTTTCATTTTTTAAATTTTTTTGGTGTTACCAAGACACTTGTTTGCCAGGTTTTCATCAAGGTAACAATTTTTTTTTTTTTCAATTTTTTTGTATTTTTTCATGATTATGACAAGACTTTCAAAATCTATGTGTAGAACCGATATGTCTTGATGATGCATTGACCTTGTTTGGATGACCTGATTTGGATGCAGAATATAAGTGGCAAATATGATGGATGATAGAAATGGAAGATGAAAGAGGCTATGGTATGATCCCTAATGTGCACATTATGTAGGCCACCGGGCTTCAGACAATAAGGAGCTTGGGTGACCAATGAGCTAGAGTACATGAAGGGTTCGTTGTCAAAGGTACATTGAAAGACATCACCAATGGAGGTGAGATGATAAGAGAACACGAACGAATTGAATGGAATGTATGGAATGAGTAAAAGCAATGGAGATGAAGACCTTTGATCAACAAGCTCTTTGTTTTATGTTTTGTGCTGACACCCCTAGTGATTTTTGATAGAGAAGCATACTTGGAGACCAATGCACTTTCATTTTCATTTTTTATTTTTACTCTTGAATCGTTCAATGGCTTTTTATGTTGGCTAGAGGATGTGTCTTGACATTCTTGTTCATTCTTGACTTGTATTTTTGATTGGTCCAATAGCTTTTTGTATTGGTTAGAGGAATTTTCTTGATTTTCTTTTCTTTTCATCATGTCTTTTGACACTTGGTTTCCTTTAAAAGAGGGTATTTTTATTTTTTGTTTTTGAACTTTTCCCTTGTCGTTGTCCTTATCTTGAGATATGACTTGTTGATCCATTTCTATAATGCGGATGGACATGAGTGGAATGGATGAAGTGGAAGGAGTTACAAGAGTGTTTAGTGGTTGATGGGGAGTGGTGATGCCGTCAATGGAGACTTTGGGACTATCTTTTTTGGTATTATTCACATTAAAGGAAGCTTGCACATCCTTAACGACTTGGAAAGATGAATTAGTAGAGGTGAGAAAAAGGGGAACATACCCTAACCCAAGACAAGCGGCATGGAAGGATGACATTTGGATATCCTTAGAGGGGTTTTAATCAAAGAGCATATTATCATAGATATCTTGGCCAAATATGGGGTTATCATGGACATGAAAGGTTTGAGTGAAAGCGAATAGGGAAAAAGTGGATAATTCATCTGTATCCCAAAAGGTTTCAATCCAAGCATGGCCATCTATTTTTATTCCTTCTAAAACTGTCTTAACATCATTTTTAGCAACAATAACATTGTTGTTTGTCTACAACTTGTCCATACGATACTCACCACATCCCATGTCATGTACTTGGACCTTGGGGTTCAATGGTACAATAAATGAAGTGGATACTTTGGTCAATGAGGATGGACCAATGTAATGTCATGAAGTGGAATATGAAGCCTCATTATTGATAGACAATTGGAATTAGGTGGTCCCTCTCAAATTACTGTAATATTGAAAGGGGTCGAGATCACCAAGAACCATAATTTTGGTGCCTTCGTGTGAAAATTTAAGGAATCAATGGTATGTGGATGGGACAAAATTCAAGGCACAAATCCATGGTTGGCCTAGGAGAAGGTTGTATGAAAGGTCGAGGTCCAAGACTTGAAAATTGGTTTCCATGACTACAAATCCAACTCGAATAGGCAGTGTGATAATTCCTTTAGAGGATCGTTCTTCATTGTCATATGCTTTGATAAAAATGATTTTAGTGGTGTCTACACATGCTTTTGAGAAGCCTAACATCTTAACTAGTTTCAAGGTACAAATATTCAACCCTGCTCCACCATCTACCAAGACTCATTTGACTTTGGTTTTATGGACAAGAACTTCAAGGTGTAAAGGGTCGTTATGGTCTATCTTTTTGGTTGAATAGTCTTGTTCAGAAAAACGTGGCATGATGGGAATTTGTCAAATAGCCTACCATCTCTTGGAAATGATTGATGTCAAGTTCGGTGGGGACAGTTGTGCTCTACAAATCTTTATCAAGGATGGCTTGGTGATCAGGTGATATACACAACAATTCTAAGATAGAGATCTACATAGGGGTATTTCCCAATTGGTCAAGCAAGTTGTCTTGGGGCTTTGGTGGTTGTTGTTGATGTTATGGTGGAGGACCTTGAATGGTTACCTTGGTTCAGTGAGTTTTGAAAGCATATTTAAGAGGTTTCTTAATGGTAATAGTGTTGACTTGTTCATCGAAAACTCAAATGTGATTTATGATAGTGGTATGGTTATAGTCATATTTGATGTTAGTGTAGTTGGCCGAATTATTATTGGTCTTCTTGCCTAAACTGGAGGCCTTTCTTTTTGCATGGTCATGTAAGTGATTGATGAAAACTTTATGGTTGCTATTTGAAGATTGTTGTTGTTGTCCGTTAACTTCAATAGTTCCATTTTCCACAAGGTCTCATATGATGTTTTTCAGTTGTCAACATTGTGCAGTAGAATGTCCCTTACCTTGATGGTATTAAGAAAAGGAATTGTCATCCCACCATGACAATTTGAACTATCCAGGATCATATTGTTTTACCTCAAGAAGTTGTATGGCCTTATGTTGCAGGAGTTGTTTGAGAACCGACTCAATTAGCTCCCCTAAAGAAGTGTACTAACGTTTTGTTGGAAAATTCCTTTGGGTTCTCGTTTGTTGTGTACTTTAGACTTCATTGGTGGTTTGGTCACGAATTCTTGGTGCATTATTGGATGTGTGAGGCCTCTTAAGTGTGGTGTAGGACCGGTATATATAGTCTTAGCATCAACCACTCCATCATTAGTCACATTCTTATTTTGGGCCCAATATTTTCTCTTGTCATTTGAGGTGTTTTGAGTGTTGATATTTTTGTTGTTCATATTTATTTTTCCTTTTTTAATTAAATCCTTTTCAAGGATAATGCATTTTTCCACTAAATCCACAAAGGATGTGCAACACTGCATCTGCAAATCATGTTTCAAATTTGAGTTTAAGTTTTCAATGAACATGACAAATTTCTAATTCTCGAGTATTTCAACAAGACATCGACTAGCCAAACATCTCCATCATTGGAAGACGGTTACAAAATTTTCACCCTCTTCTTCTATGGTATGGCATAGGGTTTCAATGGTATTTTCATTGTCAATGTTGAATGAGAAGTGTTCCACAAACTTTTTTTCTAGTTTTCCCCATGTTCTTATGCCAATCGATAAATGTGAGAACCTCTCAATTGCTATGCCCATAAGACTTCTTGGTAAAATCCTCATTAGGTATGTAGGATCGTATGCAATGTTTGTACAGGTCGTTTAAATTTCTCTTATGTGTTCAATTGGGTTGATTTTCCCTTTGTACTTAGGTAAGTTTGGTATGACATAGCCATGTGGAAAAGGTGGCAGGTGTAAACTCCTGTCAAAAGGATAAGGACATAAATCCTAGGTAGAGTAAGTTTTTTTGTTGGACATTTGCATATTTTCCATCTGTTGTTGCAAGGCCAACATTTGAGTTTTTATGACATCCACTTCATTCAACGATGGGTCTTATGTGTTTTGCAAGCTCATGTTGGTGTTTTGGAATCCAATGTTGTGGGACGGGTTTGGATTAGGTATATGTGTTAGTGACAGATTTTGGTTTTGCATGTAGGATATGTAGGGTGGCATTTGGTTTGAAGTGTTTTGATTGTAAGTGGAAATATGAGTGTTATGGGAAGGATTGGATTGTGTATGAAATGAGCTTGTAAAAGTTTGACCATGTGGATTTTGGTTTCCATATTGTGGGAAACGTCCTTGGTTACCATGTTGCATGAAGGAGCCTTCGTTGCCAAGTTGGGAGCCTTGGGTATTGTATTGGTTACGAACATGAGGAAAATGTCCTAATTGTGGCGTGATGATGTGTTGAGAAGCCCCTATATTTTGTATGACATTTGTTGTGTTGATGGTAACTTTAGGCTTCTTGGTTGTATAGTTTGCGTCAAATAGACTTGAGGATGACACCCCTACGGTAAATGTGTAACATGCCAACCATTCATTGCAGTAAATTTCCTCAGTTTTACTATGAAAGTAAATAATAACTATGTAAGAGGCCATAGCAACAACAAATTTATTTTATTTATTAAAAATATATGAACAAAGATGATATAAAACATATAATAAGGATTTCCATTCTATTACAATACTTCTCAAAGTACATTATTCCAAAGAAAATAAAAACTATATACATAGATCCAACGAGCTTCATGACATAAGATATAGATGGTCCAAGAATATTCTTTTCAAAACCTTGGTCCTTTGTCACCTACTGAGGAGGAGAAGCATCACTCAAGCACTTTTCCACCAACCATAGACTCATATGCAGTCCCCCGCACATCTATTAATGATAGATGGTAGTTCCCTTCGAAGAAGGTATTGGTTGGGTAACCCCATATGAAATATCACTCTAAGCTTATTTTTGTATTAGACATGAATAGGATTTATAACCTACACTAGATAACCCTCATGCATTTTAGTAGACACAGTGAACTGACAGTGGAGTCTCGATTTACACACTATTCCTAGTGGAGTCATCAGACATCTGAACTAATTTGGCCAAAGTATTATGACTCAGTACTTCAAGTGATGGTCTACCATTCACCTACACTATGGAAAGCTTGTTTTGACTTAAGGCTAGTATATCTATGCCTAGGTAATCCGTCTCCACGGGCAAGCTGCTCCCTAGGATAACCTAACTTTCAATCGCAATCTAAGGTAGCACAACTCAATAAGAAAGTACAAGTTCCCTCCCTTCACTGGACATCATTCCCAAGAGTAACCTACTAACCATCTAGCATAATTTAATATCTAGTAATGAGCATAACCTAAGTTTGTCTTATGTTAAACCATATTTAGGGTAAGTGCAAAGAAATGGGTAGCCAATTTGTGGCCAACTTTTTTAAAAAGTTTTGAAAGCTCATAATGTGAACGCGTTATGGCTTGGTGTATCAAGCTTGAGGCTCAAACACAATGATCCCATAATGCAAGCATGTTATAACGTGCCCACGTTATGGCCTATTAAAGTCAAAAAAAAAGAAATCCAATTCATTGTTGCTTGTGACTGTGTTTTTTTTCTTACCTACGGCCAAAACCCTAATATTCCATACTCACATTCTAGGAGGAAGTTATTTGAAAATTTCTTCATCAACGGTTGTTGTTTCATCGCCAGGTTGTGGCCACATTGATGAGGAGGTCTAAGAGGTAAGGATTGTTTGTTTTTTGTTTTGAAATTTTTAGCTTTAGGTTGTTTTTTATATTTATTTGTTCAATTTGTAGGAGATGTTAATCAACCTGCAAACCCTTCTCAAAATCCTGAACAAGCACAACTACAACAAGAGGAACAAAATCCTCAAAAAGCACAATAAGAAGAACAAAAACAAAATCCTCAAGTTAATCAACCACAACCTAAATCTCCTTCACCAATCCCTCAACATCCTCCTGACACTCAACAAAATTTAATGAGTGAAATTGAGAACAATAAAAAACAACTTGAGGATTTAATTAGGAGGTTGAATGATCTAAATGGTTCATCCGCAAAAACAATGACCTTGGTAGCTTCATTGATAGAAATTTTAAAACATGTAGATTCAATCAGTAAACAATTAACTGGTTGGTAGGATAGGAGGTAGGCGGCTAGGGCTTATTATGAAGATAAATTATCATATATAGCAGTAAAAGATTTAAAAATTACAAAAGGTGATTTGTGCTCATTATTCACTGAACCACACACAAATGCAAATCTAAGCCTCAATGTGAAGAGGTTTCCTATTCATTGGTGCCACCACAAAAATATAAGGAATATTTTTTGGGATAGGTGGTACATGGTTTTTTATTTCACACCATGCAAAAATTGTGAAGTCCCCTAGTATCTCCTTAGGAGATTATATTGTGAGTTCATCTTGAAAAAAATCCCAAATTATTTTGATATGAGGGACTTCCAGGGGAGAGGTGGGGAGTCGAAACAAGATAGACCCGATGCATAGTCCAATCCTATGCGACAAGGGAGATGACCTCTCACTAGGCTACCTCATGAGAACATTGTTATCCCTTCCATTGCGAAGGAGAGCAATGATGTAGAGAATTTTTAGTCCATTAGATCTTTGACATAGAGTGTCATCCAACATACCATCCCTATTCTACAACACCATCCAGGGGAGTCTTTGAGTGGTGGGCTTCGATCCAATTTGTGTCAATCTTTCAGGGCGACTTGTTCATATGACCCCACCAACACTTAGGAGGCTGCTACATAGGATCCGTCTGCAGCTATGGAGATGGAAAGGGCAACTGAAATTTTGCATGAGGCCTATGGCATTGATACTCAAGTAAAATTTAACATGTTCATTGAATTTAATTTATTAAATTTCAATTTTGAAAAAGCAAGATTAACTAATTTAGTTTTATGATTTTAATAAAATTGCAGGGTCACAGTGTTGATACTGGATACATCGGCCCTACACCTGATTATTTCTCCATTGTACCTATCATTGAGGTATGTAACTAGTACATAATTATAAATTTATTACATGTTAATAGCATTGTTTTATGAATGATATTTTAATATGTGATTTTGGATGTTGAATAGGCTAATATTGGAGGTTTCGAGGGAACACCTCCTAGTGATAGTGGATCTAGTCAAACCTTCACACAGGTAATAGAATAAAGAGTTTAACTAATGAATTGTACTTAGTATATTTGTGTACATAGTTTATATGCATATCGTTGATTATGTTGAATTGCACATCTTTCAAACTCAAAACATTACTTCACATTCCATAACTAATAACTAGATGTTGATAGATGAAAAAATTTCAACTACAATATAGTTGTTTAGAAAGTCAACATAAGCAATGATGCAATTACTTCACATAGCATAAGTAATAAGTAGGAGTAGCTTCCAATTACATTTTATTGTCATGGAATTCCATGAGACCACTTTTTATTGAGGCATCTTTTCAAATAGTTCACTACCTTGTCTATGCTATGGATGCTTGGAAGAAATATAGGAAAGAATAATAGTAAGCAATAGCATAGAAAAGGAAACAAATTGTTTGAAAAAATGCCTCAAAGAAATGTGGTCTCATGGTGATGTCCATCACCATGAGACCTAATTTCTTTGAGGCACTTTTTCAAACAGCTCACTACCTTTTCTATGATACCACATATTCCATACATGTCTACCAAAGCATTTTATCAAACAATTCATTTCCTCGCTGCTATGGATAAAAGTTAAAAAAAGGTGCTTTCCAAAAAAATGTGGATGCTTGGAAAAAATATATTAAAGCATAATAGTAAGAAATAGCATAGACAAGGCAGTGAGTAGTTTGAAAAAATGCCTTGAAGAAATGCAGTCTCATGGTGATGGAATGCCATTCCATCACCACGAGACCACATTTCTTCAAGGAATTTCTTCAAAGAGCTCACCACCTTTTCTATGATACCACATATTCCATACATGTGTACCAAATAATTTTATCAAACTACTCACTTCCTTGTTGCTATGGCTAAAAGCCTAAAATAGGTGCTTTCCAACAAAATATGGATGGTCGAAAAAATTTCTATCAAAGCATAATAGTAAGTATTAATACCATAGAGAAGGCAATGAACTGTTTGAAAAAATTCCTAAAAGAAATGTAGTCTTATGGTGATGGAATGTCATGACATGCATTTATTTGTAATGGCATTCCATCACCATGAGACCCCATTTCTTTGAGGCATTTTTTCAAACAGTTCACTGCCTTCTCTAAGCCACCACAATTATTGTACATGTCTATGAAAGAATTTTATCAAATGGTTCACCGGTTTGCTGCTATGGGTAAAATCCTAAAACCACATGCTTTCGAGCAAGATATGGATAGGGAAAATAGTAAGTGTGATAGTCAAAAATATATAGTTTAATAAGTACTCAAAGTTTTGTTCATTATCTCATACATTATAAGTCATGACATGGATTGCTATTGTAGTTTTCGTGATTGAATAACTTGTTTTATTTTCACTTGTTGCAAGTGGAAACACCTCTGAATGTTCAGAGGGCAATGGACATTGGTGTTTCATCTGCTATAGAATCCCCGATGGCTCTGACAGGGAAGGTATGAGGCAAATTACCAAATTTCAATTTACATTCATTGTTATAGATGTTAGTTAGTGAAAAATCAAACCATTATTGATTCATAGTTTAATTTCTATTTGGATGGTTTATACAGGGCTTCAACATGCCTCAACATGGGCATTTGAATATTTCCCTCGTGGAGAGTGATCATTAGATGGCGGTAAGTGGTTATTTTGTTAAATATTTCATTTTTTTAATGTAATTTATATATATTAATGTATTTACTTCTTATTGTAACAAATAAGACTTGACCAAGAACTAAACCCTAGGAGGAGCACCAGGAGCACTCCTCGACCGCAACATAAACAAGTGACAGACGTATCACCATTCGATCGACAAGCAAAGGGAAAGAGTTTATTTCGAGGGGATGGAGATCAATGACTTATGATTACAGAGCCCTTTGTTGTATGCCTATATGGCATTTTTGTACATATTTTATATTGGATATATTTGACATTGTATGTCTATATGGCATTCTCGTAATCCTATATGAATATTTTGTACCTATATTTTATACTTATATCGACATATATTGATGTATGCCCTCATGGATATTTGGTTAATATAAATCTTTTTTATCAATGGTGTCCATATTTTCATTATAAATCCATGGTTCAATAGATATGAGTTACATGTATTCAAGTGTATAATTTACAACTTACATTTATACTTTGTGACTTACGTTTATTCCAATGTATACTTTTCAACTTACATGTGTTCATGTGTATACCTTGTATTCATACATATACTTTGTATTAATTTATGTATACTATGTATTCATGTGTATACTTCAAGGCTTACATGTTTTTGAGTATTTGTGCTTCCCTTATTCACATGTACATGCTTGACTTATTCACGTGTATACTTATTAATTGGTTAGCCCTTGCATTGATCATTGTTGTCCTTCATGGTTTGTCTTGAATATTAATTGATTGATGCTGAACAACTTTATTAGTCGATGCTAAACAACTTCAATATTTCTAGGAATACTAGTAGAGTTACAAATTCCAAAATTTCACAAATTGAAAAGAAAAGATTAACTATAAATAAATGCACTGATTATTAACTTGATAATTGATTAAGAGTGAGTATAAAATATATCAAGAGATGAGCCTTCTAGAATGACAACTGCCAACTAGAAAATAGGCAAAGCATTCTCAATACTTTGAAAGTAATAATCCACCCAAAATTGCAATAGGAGAGAAGTGATGTAAAGCAGGGAGGCCTTCAATTACCAATCACAAATTTAACTAATTTCAACAAGCCTTAAATCTCCAAAACCCTAACTTGGGTGATTCCCTTCACAACTTCACTATTTTCCTTGTAGGTCTATAGACCTAGTTTCTTGGACCTATCTCACAACTCCACTCTCAAACCCATTAACCAATTATACACTTAGACACCCTTTAAGGAATACCAAAAAATATCTCATATAACTCTTGTGGAACAAATCTCTCAAACTGATGCTTCTACGTTATCCCCTTAAGCCAAATAGGCCTAATTTACAAAGTAACTCTCCTCTAATCAATCTTCCAACCCAAAATACCTATATAAATTCATTTAACAGTCTATAAAACCACCAAATCTACAACTTTTAGCCATTGAACCACTCACTAAGTCCTCTTTATATAAAACCTTCATTTTTAGCAAGTTACAAAGGGTTTATTGAAAATCCCACTTCTCAACTTCTTTACACTTCACCAATACATCAAACATGCTTCAAATGCCCTGCACATGCTTAATATATCACCAAAATTTGTGGCCCCAAGAGTTTTCCTCACCTACCCACCTTTAACCATCAAATTTCACTCAAAACATTCAAATTTGACAACTAGGGCATCATGCCCACACCTCCAAATGACCTATCCTACTCCCAAAACCACCCAATCAACTAAATCCTACCATATTGGGCCCATTCCACTCAGCTACAAGAGTTACAATCAATGGAATGGACCATAATCACATTTTTACGTCTTCAAAACCTTAAAATTGGAGTTTCAAATCTACCTACAGGGAAAACTCAATAAGATTCTACAACCCCAATGGGAACACCTCAAACTCAGTT
This sequence comes from Sequoiadendron giganteum, assembly GCA_007115665.2. Lineage (NCBI taxonomy): Eukaryota > Viridiplantae > Streptophyta > Pinopsida > Cupressales > Cupressaceae > Sequoiadendron > Sequoiadendron giganteum. The sequence goes on along the minus strand of CM021108.1, from coordinate 514,185,236 downwards.
AAAATGATAGATAGTACACTGAAACAACAATTCAAATAAATTTGGAGTCACCATCAGGCCGTACAGGTCGTGCAATGAATTGCAAAATGAAATTTGCACCACTTTGCAACTTTACACTGCTTGCATTTGACACTTTTTCCATCAAGTGGAAATTGGACACCACGGGAAAATGAATCTGAGATAACAAAAACCGAGAGTGGTTATTGTAGAGGGACCCAATGTGATCTTGCAGGCTTAGACGAATAGTTTGTAAGCATCATGGTTTTTTGGTAATAGTTGTCAAAGATTGTTTCCCTTTTGGACTTTGGACCCTTAAGGGATCAAGTTGGTTGAACATAGCTCAGAGCGATTCCGCATGTTTGGGTATGAAAGAGGACCATGCCTAGTGTAAAAATACCTATTCGGACACGTTGGAACACTCTGTTTGGTCACACGAATTGCAGAACGAAAGTTGCTCCACTTTGAAACTTTCAACTACTTGCATTTGACAACTTTTTCTCCAAGTGAAAATTCACCACCACGAGAAAATGCCTCTGAGATAGAAAAAACCGAGAGAGGTTATTGTAGAGGGGCCCAATTCAATACCATAAGATTAGACGATAATTTTCTAACCATCATAGTATCTAATTAATAGCATGCTGAAGTTTGTAGTCATTTTGCACTTTGGACTCTTAAGGGATCAATCTGGTTGAACGTAGCTCAGAATTATTTTGTGTGTTTGGGTGTGAAGAAGGATCATGCCTAGTGTAAAAATACCTATTCATACATGTTGGAACACTCCATTTGGTCACACAAGTTGCAAAATGAAAGTTGCACCACTTTGCAATTGACAACTTTTTCCCAAAGTGAAAATTTGCCACCACGAGAAAATACCTCTGAGATAGCAAAAAATGAGAGAGGTTATTGTAGAGGGGCCCAATTCAATCTCATAGGATTAGATGAAAATTTTCTAAGCATCACGACATCCAAGTAACAATATGCTAAAGTTTGCAACCATTTTGCACTTTGGACCCTTAAGGGATCGATCTGGTTGAACGTAGCTTGAAGCGATTTTGCGTGTTTGGGTGCGAAAGAGGATCTTTCCTAGTGTAAAAATACCTATTCAGATGTGTTGGAACACTTCATTTGGTCACATGAGTTGTAGAATGAAATTTGCACCACTTTGCAACTTTCAACTACTTACATTTGACAACTTTTTCCCCAAGTGAAAATTTGCCACCACAAGAAAATGCATCTGAGATAGAGAAAAATGAGAGAGGTTATTGTATAGGGTCTCAACATGATCCCATATGATCAGATGAGAAGTTTCTAAGCATCACGGTATCTGAGTAACATCATGTTGAAGTTTGCAGCCATTTTATACTTTGGACCCTTAAGGGATCGATCTGGTTGAACGTAGCTCAGAGTGACTCCGCGAGTTTGGGTGTGAAAGAGGATGATTCCTAGCATAAAAATACCTATTTAGATGTATTGGAACACTCTGTTTGGTCACATGAGTTGCAAAATAGAAGTTGCACCACTTTGCAACTTTCAACTACTTGCATTTGACAACCTTTTCCCCAAGTGAAAATTCACCACCATAGGAAAATGCCTCCGAGATAGCGAAAACCGAGAGAGATTATTGTAGAGGGGCCCAATGCAATCCCATAGGATCATACGATAAGTTTCTAAGAATCATGGTATTCGAGTAACATCATGCTGAAGTTTGCAACCATTTTGCATTTTGGACCCTTAAGGGATCGATCCGGTTGAACATAGCTCAGAGTGATTCCATGTGTTTGGGTGTGAAAGAGAACCATTCCTAGCATACAAATACCTATTCAAACGCATTGGAATACTATGTTTGGTCACATGAGTTGCACAATGAAATTTGTAGCACTTTGCAAATTTATATTGCTTGCAATTGACATTTTTTCTATCAAGTCAAAATTGGACACAACAAAAAAATGACTCTGAGATGAAAAAAGTAGAGAGGTTATTGTAGAGGTTCCCTACATGATCCTAATGCCTCAGATAAAATGCTCGTAACCAACACGACATCTGGGTAATAGGTCATCGAAGATTTTTTCCCTTTTGCAATTTGGACTGTTAAGGGATTGCATTGCTTGAATTACAAATGTTTGAGGGAAAAAATAAATTTTGGTGAAGAGAAGTGGGGAAATAAACCTACAATCACAATTCAAGCCTTTAGAAACAACTTTCCAACCCTTTTAAACCTATCTCTCCAACTCTTTAGAAATTCACTCAAATTCCCTTATAGGTCTGGAGACCTAGTTTCTGGACCAAAATTCCCATATCCAATCTTAAACCCACTAACCAATTGTATTTTCATACACCCTTCAACATATTACAAATCATATCTCAAAAGAAACATAGGCCACTTTGGACCAACTTCTCCAAAATCATGCAACTATGTTGTCCTAGACCTCAATTAGGTCAATTTAACAAAGCATCACCCACTCAAATGCCTTTCCAACCCTAAATATTCATGTATAGTCACTTACTAGTCTACAAAACTACCAAATACATAACTTTTGATCAAAGAATCATTTCCTATGACACCAAAAAATGAAACCCTTACTTTATGCCATTCCAAAGGGGTTTATTAGAAAACACTATTCTAGGCTTCTAGATAGCCAACCAAGGCCTCAAAAACCTTTAGTTATGTCTGCACATGCTTGAAGGTTCCTCAAAATTTTCTACCCCCAAGATTTTCTATGATTTCCCTCCTCTAACCATCAAATTTCACTCAAAATACACAGTTTGACAATTAGGGCATCATGCCTAGGCACTCAACTCGCCTTCCATACTCTTCCAAACCTTCAATCACTTCATGAATATATGCCTACTCATTCCAAATCAATCATCTCCCAATGTTTCCTAATACAATTTCACCAAAACCCAACATCAAAACTCCATTTTAAAGCCAAAATTCACCCAATTTCCTCTGGGATAGCAACCAAAAACACTCCTAAACATTTTCCCTACTCCTAAATCTTATTCCTACATCTAATCCTACCATTTTGGACTCATTCCACTGAGCCACAGAGAGAAACAATAGGTGGAATGATTCATTTATTCATTTTTGGTCTTCGAACCCTCATGGCTGGCTGTATAGACCCACAGTCAGTAATTTGACAATAAATTCTTAAAACTCAATGAATTTCCTTTACTCCAAAGCCAAAACATAGCTAACACCTAGCGGCACCAAGCAAAATTTTGAAATTTAAGTGTTAAAGTCTTTTTTTTAGTTAAATAAGGTCATATAGACCATTTTCATGATGTAATAAGCCTAGTTTGATGGTCATTAGATGATTAGAAGGTTTTAGTTGCAAATTAGGCAAAATATGCAAAAAGTATCATTTTCAAATTTTGTAAGTGCAAAAAGTGCATAATGGGGAAGTTGAACAGTCATGTGAGGTAAAAGGTCACTTCAAGCATTTGTTTTCAATCATTTTCTTGATTGAGGGAGTTATTATATGTATGTGGATCTCGAATGAAGGTGGGTGGATGTTTTTGCAAAAGTGTGATCAATAAAAGCTCTGTTTTTCTTAGCAAATGTGTGTTTTTCTCTTTTCAGTGTTAAAGCAGTCTATTGCATGAGACCATGCTGAAGGGAATAGCTTATAAGTACTTTGATTTGGGTAGAGGGATGTGTTAGCCATATTTTGTTTCTTATGGCACTGAAAACCATCTTTTTTTTTAGTTCTTGGTAGCTGATTTTCTGTAGGTGGGTCTGGAAGCCTGAACTTCAAGTTTTTGGAGTCATGAAGTGACTTAATGGCTCATTCCACCTAATGTATATACTGTAGCTCATTGGAATGAGTCCATTAGGTTATGAATAGGATATATGTTGATTCTTGGAGTAGGGGAGATCATTTTGGAGTCATGGCATGTAACCTTGGTAGTGAAAATGAGTGATTTTGAGTGAAATTCAAAGGTTTTAGGATGAGAATGGATGAAATACATTGGGGTAGTCATTTGTGAGAGTCTTTTAAGCATGTACAGACATCCTATGGTATTTTTTGGGTGTTGTTTGTGAGATTTAAGTGTGGGAATAGTGATTTTTAATAAGGCTCCTTGGAAAACCTAGTCTTGGAGGTTTGAAAGTGAGGGTTTAGTGGATTGGTAGCTTGGTGAGCGTTTGGATCTCTAAAAATTGTGGAATCTTGTGTTTGTTAACCTAACTAAAGACTTTATTTTGATTTTTAATGAATTCCAGGTGTTTGGGAAGGTGTCTCTTTGCAAAAGAGGGCTAATTGGGCTAGTTGCCCCTACGATAAAGTGAGATTTTGAGGTGTTCCTTTCAAATGAGTCCATAGTAATCTCAAGATATGTTTATGATCATGGAAAAGGGTATATAAATCTATTGGTATAGTCTGTAGAATCCATCCGGATCTATAGATATGTTTGACAGTCACTTGGGAGAGGGCTGCTAGCTTGTGAAGGTTTGGAGTGGGTTTGTGGCTAAGTATGGTTATTTGAGGTTTTGAGAGTTGTTTAGTTGAGATTGTATGAGAATTTTAATATTTTTAGATGTCTCTTTAAATTAATGTGAAGGTCTAATAACCTTAGTGTGTATTGGAATCATTGGTGACTTACACCATTGTTGAGATTTGTGAGTGTTTTGGAGAGCCAATCAAGAAGTCAGGTTTATAATCTTGGTACTAATCTATTTGATTGTGCATGTGGCCCATCTAGCTCTACATCAACACATATCTCTACCAATTATAAAATATTTCAAGACATAATACTTATGTATGACCAAGTATAATAGTCTGCAACAGAAAAATTCAATCAAACACACATAATTACAAGAGAAATCAGGGGATTTTTATTCTTTTTCTTCACAAAAACCTTCAAAAACCTCTTCCTTCGAGTTCCCAACATATTTAAACCTTAACCAACCTATGAAAATGGATCTAACTTCCCTTTGAATGGCCATGACTGTTGGGCTTCTTCAAGTTTACATTTTTTTGCACTTTTTTCACATTGACAACTTTTCAATTTTTGCAATTTTACATAATTTTGACAAATATACAACATGATCTCCAAAATGACCCCAAAACCAACTAACATGACTTATTAAATTATAAATTGGTCTAATATGACCTTATTCAATTGACAAAACTCAAAACACAAAACTAACTTAAGACTTCCATGAACCAAATTTTCTCAATAACCTTGGTGCCTTGCACCAAATTTCAATATTTGAGGAAATCTCATTACAAGTAAATATCATTACACTTCCTTAGATACTCTATGATCACATATATTTTACAATTTCACTCATACATTTGATATTCTCTTATAATGTCTACATCATAGGTGCTCATGATAAGGTTAAATTCAAATAAGTAACTTGAGATTCCCTCGCTAAGCTTCATACACTCTTTTATAATGGCTTCAAATCAAAATTGAGATTTTTCAAGATCATCAAAATAAGGATGCTGCATTTTTTTTCTCACTGAGATTCTCTTTGATGGCTCATAAATCAACATTTTCTGCAAGGAGAGACTAGTCAATTTTTAGTAGTTTACTTACAAATACACAAAGCAAAAGAAGCAAAAGAAAGAGCATCCAACATGGAAATGAAATGAAAATAGATGGAAGGAACTTACAGACAAAAAATCCACACCATTTGGTTCCAACTTGGGAACAACAAGGCATAAATCTTGATGCTTCCATTGATGATAGGCGTGCCAGTCTCAACCCTTAAACCCTTAAACCAACTTAGTAAAATCTCTACCCTAATCCTTCAACCCTGTTGACCCTTAATCCCTCTACCCTTAAACCCTAATCTCTCAACCCCTATACCCTCAACCCTAATCCCTCGACCATTTACCCTACACCCTCAATCCTCTACCCTCAACCTTAAACCCTCAACCATCAACCCTCAACCCTTAAACCCTTAAACCCTCTACCCTCTAACCTATACATTAAACAACCCTTAATTGTCAACCCTCAACCCTCAATCCTTAAACCCTAAATCCTCAACCCCTATACCCTCTACCCTTTACATTAGACCCTCAACCTAATCCTTCAACCATATATTGTTAAACCTATACCCTAAACCCTTTATCTTGAACCCTAAACCCTAAACCCTAAACCCTTTAACCCTAAATCTTTAAAACTTCTACCCTATACCCTCAACCCAATACCCTCTACCATCAACCCTAACCCCTCAACCCTCAACCCTTAAACCCTAATACCCTAGCAACTATCAACCCTATAGGTCCTCCACCCTAATCCCTCAACCATATACCCTCAACCCCTATCGCTTGGACTCTCTATCTATACATCTTACCTCTCCCTCCCTCCCTCTCTCCTACCCTCTCTAATTGTCTTGATCTACCCTCTCCCTCTTTCTATGTACCTCTCATTCAATCAATCCCTACCACCCTCTCTCGCTCCCTCTCTCTCTCTCTCTCTCCTCCCTCCCTCTCTCTCCCTCTCTCTTAGGTCTCTCCCTCCCACCCACTCTCTCTCAGATCTCTCCCTCTACAAACCTACTTAGGTAACTCTCTCTCTCCCCCCTCTCTCTATCTATCCATCCCACCCTACCTAGATAAGTCCCTCTCACTCCACCCCCCTCTTTCTCTCCCTCTCTTAGGTCACTCAGTCCCACACCCTCTCCCTCTCTCAGGTCTCATACTCACACGCCCTCTCTCTCCCTCTCCCTCTCTCTTACACTCCCTCTCACTAGCTATCTCTCAAGTCTCTTCCTCTCACCCTGCCCTCACACTCTCGAGTCTCTCCCTTTGGCACCCTACCTACATAAATCTCTCTTTCTCTCTATCTCTCTCCTCCCTCTCTCTCAAATCTCTCTCTCCCACCCCCCATCTCTCTCTCTCTCTCTATCTCTCTTTCTCTCTCTCCCCCTCTCTCCCTCCCTCCCTTTATCCCTCTCACTCTACCTAGCTAAGTCCCTCTCTCTCTCCCCCATCTCTCTCTCTCTCTCTCACTTCCTCTCTCTTAAACTATCACTTTCACCCCCCCTCTCTCTCTCTCTCTCTCCCTCCCTCCTACCCTACCTAGACAACTCTAGATCTCTCTTTCTCTCTCTTAAAATTCTCCCTCCCTCTAAAGACATACATAAATACATACTTACTTACATGCATACAAGTGTAATACATATGTACATACAATCCTACATACATACAAGCATACATGTACATGTGTAGATACACTCTTACATACATATAGCCATAAATACAATATACATGCATTGATACATACATACATACATACATGGCATACATGACATACAAGCATACATGTACATACAAACATACAAATATATAAACAAAAATTCAATAGAGTAGCATTTAACATTAAGAAAGACATAATGCGAGCACGTTATACCGCGCTCGCGTTATGTCTTGCTAGACATGTTCCTCACAAACACAAAAAAACCATGTCAAAACTAAGATATAATGCAAGTGCGTTATAACGTGTGCACGTTATATCTTGCTTTGGGAATCCCCAAGCCTTGGGATTGGTATTTGCCCTGGAATACCAACCCAAAGGCTTGGAGGGAATTCCCAATGACTAGAGATGTGCTATTCACATAATTGGGTTCGTGCTCACCATCAGGATTTCACGTGGTTCAATATCAAACAAATCGAACATCTGGGTAATGTTAGGTTCTCTCTTAGCTATCCAACAATGTAATTTTTTTCACTTTTTGACAATGTCAAGCCTTTCATCCATAATTTCTTTTTTTTGTATGTCTCTTTTTTGGCAAAAACCAATGTTCGGTGTTTTTTCGTTATAAATTAACCGTTCATCAAAATTCCAAATAAATTACATTTTTAGAAACTAGACTCCATTCTACAAAAAAAAAATCAATTAGTTTCCAAAATTTGTAGGGGTAGCATGGCCAAAATTCTATTTTCAGGATATGTCCACTTCACAAATTAGTAAAAAATCAAATATTCATTAAAAAATTATCAGAAAAATCGTGCATCAACTACATACTATTAGCTAACTTCTGACCGTTGCAATTTTTAATAACTTAAAAAAAACAATTCTACGTATGAGGAACATACAAGAGTTGCTATGTTATGTTTTTCTGACAAAAACAACACCAATTTGTGTACGTCCCTCTTTTGAACCCCTTAATCTCAACCATTTACAAAATAAATTAGTAGTTCAGAAAGTAGACTCAAAGCACTTCGATCCTTGTTTTTGTTCCATCTCAAAATTTTGAGTGTAACTATCCTGAATTTCACATCCAAGGTTAGTATTTCCTAATTTCAGAAGGAAAAAGAAAAAGTGGCCACTTAAGCCCCCTTTTTGGGACCCATCTTTCTACACTTACCCTTTAGTATGATAATGATACCTATGATAAACATAATCCATTTCCCTTGACTAAATATGTCTAGTATAATAATTCCCAAGAGAAACAGTCTCTCCTATCATGAAGTACTTACAAACAACATGCAAAAAACATTTATCTTCTACTATCCTTTCAAAGTAAACATGATTTCAATGCACTAACATGACTAACTGAAACAATCAAGTCATAGAGCAATCAAAATAAGAATATAGAGAAGAATATCCTCATGCCTGTTATATAGCTTTTCAAATTGATTTTTTGTAGTCACAACACTTTGAGAACAACAACTCTTTCTATCAAAGACTTACTACATCTTATCTCACAAGTTGGTATTTACTTCCTCTAAAAAGATAGATAGAATTCTCTTAAATCTCACACTAAATTGGATAGGAAATTGCATATACAATTGCTCACTAAAACATATATGATGCTTCAAGAAATAACTCACTAAAAGAGAGAGAATGTGGTGTCCCAAATGAAGAAATATTGCTATTATTTATACAGAAAGCAAGCAACCGCATTGCCTAAAGTTTAGGCATGAAAGAGACAACAACAAACATGAAAAGAAACACCACTAACACTCAATATAAACCTATGGTGAAAAAATAAGTAAACACTCAGCTTTGTCTACCTATAGATTGACCCTCTCATTGACATAAAAATGAAGAATAAATCAACTACCATGTGACTAAAATACACCTACAAAATTTTGAGACAAATAGACTCAAAGGTGACATGTTTTAGCAAAGAAGAGAATCAGTTAATGACAAAATCTTGCCACCCCAATTTGTATTGACTTATTCTTTAGTGAGTGGAGATTCATAAACACATTTGTTATTGACAAAGTCATTGATCACTTAGAGAAATTAACAACTGTTCCATATACACAAAAAATCATGGTTTGATATTTGACCAAGTCAAAGACATTATAAGGTGTCGAATCTTTCAACATCAACTTAATTGATAAAGCAGTTTGTAGATAAAATATGACAGAAAAGACATGAAGTTCGGCCTATGAATACAATCATATTCATTTCCAGATTCAAGATATTTAGGTCACCCAAGTGAATTGACTCTAAAGCCATTATTTTTGGCACAATAATCGGTTGCCATTGATAGTTAGGAATAGTTGATATCATGGTATATGATGTTAAAAGAATTCACCACATATATTTTGATATATATATACAATTACATATACATATACATATATATATATGTATATGTATATAATGTCAAACATTAATATATATATGTGTATACATATATATATATATATATATATATATATATATAAGTATATATATATATATATATATATAAGTATACGTATATATGTATATTATTACAAGATAATTAAGCATGCATATATAATAGATATGCAAAGGATTATATCAACTTAGCAATCACTGTATTATATTATTTTATTTCGATTGTGTATTACTATATATATATATGTATATATTATATCCATATATGCTACAATATACATGTATGTGTATGTGTACATGTATCAATACATCTATATGAGCATATCCAGTTGCTACCATACACATGTATAGATACATGTATATATATATATGAATATATGTATATTCATTATATACATATATATTATATATATACACATTCGATTTAATCACCAAATTAATATACAATTACCATGGTGTTATATATGGGACTATGAATGATATGCCCATACATATATACATGCATGTCTTGGGTCCCATCGGATAGTTCTATGTGCATAAGCAACTCATGCATGAGTGTGCATAAGTATGTCTACCTATGTACCCCCATGTACAGGTTCCTTGGTGCATATAGTCTATCATCACCATGCATGTGTATATGCATACAAATACCCCGTATGCTTTCCATATCAATTCAACATGGTAACAATAAGGAAATAATAATATCATCAAGCAATCATCTCCTAATGATGGATACAATAGTAACTAGCCTTTAGTAAAGTAGACATAACATCTATGGATGACTTACCAACTTCCCAACTCAATAATTCTAATTTTGGTGTGTGTATAAGATTGGATAGGTTATAATATTGGTTACCCGACAAAGACCTCCGGAGTGATACTTCCCCTCCACTTGGAGGAATTGAACATGTACACTGCAGTCAGCTATTCACAAAATATGTAATAAACACATTTCATTTCCAAAGTTAGAATATCAACACAATATTCATCCATTCACATTAATGCATTCCTTCATATAACATTAAATGAGATGACATTCATTCATAAGACAGTGATAAAAAAGTGCACACATGATTTATTAATCCATTGAATTCACATTACATTCATATTTTACTCTACCTAGTAAACAATAAATAGTAAATAGTAACTACAAAATTGGGGTGCAACATACTCCCCCCTTGTGAATCATCATCCTCGATGATTTTATGTAGCAACATAAATGAAAACAAACAATCAACATATTGTTCAAGAATTTTCATAAGCTTCTAATACAAGAGGAAACTTTTATTGAATATCAAAATAATCTTCCCAAGTGGCCAAGTCTTCTGCATGCTAATCCCACTAGAATTTGCATTGCATAACCTCCTTGTTACACAAACAAAGCTTACATTTTCTAAGCACCTTGATGGGTTTTAGTGTTACCACTTCAAGGTCTTGTACCAGTAAAGCAGTCCAATCAATCACATGATTATCATCGGGTACATATCTCTTAAGGTAAGACACATGGAATACATTATGCATTCTAGCAAGAGCTATTGGCAATGCTATTTGATAGGCAACCAGATTCACTTCCTCAATAATCTCAAATATTCCAACATAATGAGGACCTAACTTAGAAGACATTCTGAATTTAATGAAAATTTTGTGAGGTTTCACTCTCAGTAACACTTTGTCACCTAAGGAAAAACTTTGGGGAACTCTCTTAGTGTCGGTATTACTTTTTTGTCGATCATTAGCTTCAGCCAACCTTTGCTTCACAATCTTAACTTTCTCATCCATCTCAATCAACATCTTTGTCCCAAGAGTCACTCTATCCTCAATTCTATCCCAACTTATAGGAATTCAACACTTTCAACCATACAATGCTTTGAAAGGATCCATCTTTATCATAGAATGATAAGAATTTTTATAAGAAAACTAAACCAAGGGTAAGTAGTCTTCACAATTGCACTGTTGATCCATGCAATGCATTCTTAGTAGGTCTTCCAATACTTGATTCACCCTTTCCATTTGACCATCCATTGCCAAATGATATGCTGAGCTAATATTCAACTGATTCCCTAATACAAAAAACAAGGTTTTCCAAAACCTTCGAGTGACTCATGCATCCCTATCCAAGATAATCTTCCTCAAAATTCCATGTAACCTAAACACTTCTTGCAAAAACTTTCTAGCTATGATAGGTGCTCCATCAGTTAAATTCTCGAGTATAAAATCTGTGACTTTGGTTAGCTTATCTACTACCACAAGAATGGCATTGTGCTTATTTTTAGACATAGGAAATCCTTGCAAAAAGTCCATACTTATGACTTGCCACTTCTTGTAGGATGATGATGTTTTGTTTTCACCCTTTGACATTCTAGACACCTAGCCACAAAATTAGCAGCATCTCCTTTCATCCCTTTCAAAAAATATAATGGTTCACATCCACCATCATTTTGGTCACTCCAAGGTGTCCAAAGTATGGTGCTTCATGTACTTATTTCCATACCAAGTTCCTTAACTCCACTACGTGAAGAAAATACATCCTACCCTTATATCTAAGTAATTCGTTAGGTTCTAAAATAAAACCTTCATACCTAGAATCTAGTGGATTATTAACGAGTGCATTCTTGACTTGCAAGTATTACTCATCCTCTTTGCATTTTTGCAACACTTGTCCCTTAAATTTGGTTTGAATCATTACTATTGAAGCAATATGGCATCTTTGACTTAAGGCGTCAACAATTTGATTTTTTTTATCTTTTATATAACTAATATTGAGGTCATAGTCAGCTATCAACTCCAACCATCTTCTATTCCTTGCATTCAAATTAGGTTGAGTGAAAAGGTACTTTAACATGCTATGATCAGTTTTCAATTTAAAGGGTTTACCTAACAAGTAGTGCCTCCACATTTGTAATGCATGAACCACATCTTCTAACTCTAAATCATGAGATGCATAATTTTTCTCATAAGATTTCAGCTTTCTAGATTCATAAGCAATCACTTTCCCATCCTACATTAGTACTCCTAATCCTTCGACACATGCATCTATAATAACTATAAAGTAAGCCTCAAGATCTGATACTTTCAACATTGGTGTAGTGTTCAACTTATCTTTAATTAGATCAAAGGCCTCCTGGCACTTCTTATTCCATTCAAATTTCTTCCCCTTTCTCTATAAAGAAGTAATTGGAAAGGAAATCTTGGAAAAGTTTGCGACAAAATTTATATAATACCCAACTAGACCCATAAAACTTCTAACCTTAGACATATTCTTGGGTATAGAACACTCAAGTACGGCTTTGATCTTAGTAGGATCCATAGAGATTCCATTCGTTGAGATTACATGTCCTAGATAATGCACTCTCCTCTGGAAGAAAGTACACTTAGATAGTTTACCATATAACTTGTGCTCTCTCAAGCGTTGCAATACTATCTCTAAATTTCTACAATGATCTTCCTCATCCTTGGAATGAATCAAGATATCATCTAGAAAAACCAAGATGAATTTATCTAGACAGTCTCTAAACATACTATTCATCATATTCATGAATATAGCAGGTGCATTTGTCAACCCAAAAGTTAAAAATGTGAACTCATAGTGTTTGTATTTGGTTCTAAATGTAGACTTAAACATATCTTCATCTCTAATTCTTAACTAGTGATATCCAGATCTCAAATCTATCTTCAAGAATATGATAGCTCATCTCATTTGAATATAAAGATCATCAATATGAGGTAACATATACTCATTCTTCACCATGGCCTTGTTAAGCATACGATAGTCAATGCACAATCACAAGGTACTATCCTTTTTCACAAAAATGACATGTGCTCCCCAAGGTGAAACACTTGATCTTATCAACCCTTTTGACATTAGTTCATCCAAATTTTCCTTCAAATCCATTAGCTTGGTTATTATCTTAATGTAGGGTACTTTGGAAATAGGTTCAAACCCTGGAATTATATCTATAGAGAAATCAAATACCCTCTTTGGTGGTAATCCAGGTAACTCCTCTAGAAACACATCCAAAAAAATTCTCAATATAGGATATATTTCCATGTTAGACATCCTAGTGTCATCTATCTCACCATATTCCATCTCTTGGAAACTCTAAGAATCAAAACTTTCTTCAAGTTCTTCGAGCTTAACGACAAAGAGATTACATCGCTTCTTCTCAACCCTCACTAGTTGCATTGCTGAGATTTGAGGAATCTTCAACTCTCTAGGTATTCCTTGGAACTTTACTAGGTTACCAAATTCATCTAGACATTCAATGGTCTTCACATGGAAATGTACCTTAGCCCTATGCCTCCACAACCAATTCATACATAAGATTACATCATAAGATCCTAATGGTGCAACATAAAGGTTTACTTCAGTAGAGAAACAAGGTAGCGCTATCCTAGCCTCAAACAAACATTGTTCCACCTTTACCCTTGTATGGTTTGCATATACTACATCCCAAGACATTGCCATGTGTCCAACCTTTCAAGATAATTTTTTAGCTACTCTAGGTGAAATGAAATTTTTAGTTGTACCTATATCAATAAGAACTGAATTAGGTAGACCAAACAAAATACCTGGAGTTTCAATGGGAGTTGTTTGATACTCTACTTGGTGATCATCTACCACTGCATGTGTCCTTTTCTGGAACATTTCTCTTTGAGTTGGTAGAAAACTGTTGGAAGGCTCACTGGGACAATCTCTAGAAAAATGGTCTCCCCTACAAGTATAGCAACCTGAAAAAGGTACTTTCTTCTACACGGGTTCACCAAATCCACTTACATTTCCACCAGTATTCTTGGTATTACCACGGTTGAAACCATTTTTCTTTCGCTCCCTTCTCATCTCCTTACCACTATTGTGTATTCCTTTCTACCCTTTCTTAGATACATTTTGTGCAACCTCCACCTTCTTTGGAGTTGGCTTATCAGGAATTTCCACATCCTTCCTACGATCTCTATTTTCCTACCTACTAGAGCTAGCTCTAAGATTTCTCTCTTGCTTAATTTCCTTTTCATATACAAGATCCATAGTTGTTGGACCATCCATATCCACTTCACCTCTAATCTAGTTGTTAATTCCCATTGTAAATTTCTAATGCGGAAGCGCTCATCTTTATGATATATAGGAACATATAAGGCAAAATTCAAGTAAACTTCTCCCAATATTTGTTGACCGACATATTTCCTTGTCTTAAACTCTAGAAATTTGTAATTTTTTGGTCATACTAAAGTTGAGGCAACCATCACTTGTGGAAAATCTCAACAAATTCCCCCCATGTTAATTTCCATGAGTTAATACTAAGTTCCAACTTATTTTTCATCCACCAAGTTGAAGCTTCTCCAGCTAACTGGTAGGCACCCCAAGTGGCTTTAGTGGTCTCAGTGTAATATTGTATTTGAAAATACTTTTCCATTTGAACTAGCCACGCCCCAGATTTATTCCTATTGGCACTTCCCTCAAACTTGGGTGGTACAATATTTTTCATATCCTTAGAAAGTTCAGAAGCCACACCCTTCTTATTTCTTTCCTTAGACGGTGTTGGTGATATTTCTTTTTCATGATCACAAGTTCCATTATGTCCATGTGAAGAGTTTTCACCTTCATTCTCATTAATGGGAACCTCTTTATCAACCCTAGCTTGTGCCTTTTCTTTCTCAAGGGTATCTAACCTTTCCAGAATCTGATCAAGTCTAGCTTCAATTCTTGTGGGTCCTTGGCCAGCTTCTTGGCTACCTCTAGGATTGATACATTTTCTCACCATCTTCACAAGATAGGGTTTTACTTGAATGTTTATATCCAAGTTAGACTAAATTATGTTATCAACTATCTCTATAGAAGCATTAGAAATGATATTCATACATAAAGAATTTACATAAGATTAAGCACACGCTTTTGATAAAAAAAAAAATTATTCATTTCATAAGGATTTCAATATCCTTTGATTACATGGAATGACTATTCAGATAGTTGAGTGGAGAGTATCCCTCAGATTCACTCTCAGACACATAACTTAATGGAGTATATCCTACAAACTGAGAATTTTATTCAATTCTATATTTTTGTTCATCTCTTAATTGTTCATATCTATCCCAAAATGGATATTAGCCTTAAGATTTATTATCTAATGCATAGTCATGAGGTTCATCGCCAATATGGTTCTCATCAACAATGTAGTCTACCTCTTTCACAGACATTTGTTCATGAGACCATTTCACATCTAGCTGATCTAGAGGTACATATTCCTCAGACTCATTACTTGAGGAGATTACTATTACTTCAGACATTGGAAGAACTCAAGGGTCCCTAGAGATGAATTTTGGGCTGACACTTCCTTTCGAGGGCATATACTTGGAAAGTGAAAATGACTAAGACTTTCTAGTGAAATGGAAGGTAGATTGTTGTACATAGCCTCAATCTTCATCTTCCTCTTCACATTACTGATCCGAGAAAGTGTGTGACTAAATAACTCAGTGTCACTCAGCCAGATGACATTTTCATAGTTGGTTGCCTCTATGATTCTAACGATGGATTATTTTTCCTTCATGGCCTTGAGGTAGTGCTCATTTCTAATTACTGACTTTTGAGCTATTAATCTAAGACATGCCATCGTAGAAAAATAATTCACAGCATTAGATAATGTTGGATGAAAAGAATGATGAGCTCATAGGTTCTAGAGCTAAACCTGGTAGCTCTTATACCACATGTAACATGCCAATCATTCATTGCAATAAATTTCCAAGTTTTACTATGCAATTAAATAATAACTATGTAAGAGGCCATAACAAGAAACAAAATTATTTTCTTTATTGAAAATATATGAACAAAGATGCTATACAACATATAATAAGGATTTCCATATATATAGATGGTCCAAGAATCTTCCTTTCAAAACCTTGGTCCTTTGTCACTTTCTGAGGAGGAGAAGCATCACTCAAGTGCTTTTTTTCCAACCACAAACTCATATGCAGTCCCTCGCACATCTATCAATGATAGATGGCCCTTACCTTCAATGAAGGTATTGGGTGGGTAACCTCGTACAACATACCACTCTAAGCTTAGTGTTGTATCAAACATGACTAGGATCTATAACCTACATTGGGTAACCCTCATGCATTTGAGTAGACACAATGAACTCACAATGGAGTCATCAAACATCCCCACTACTTTGGCAAAATTATTCTCACTCAGTACTTCAAGTGATGGTCTACCATTCACCTACACTATGGCAAGCTCATTTTTACTTAAGGCCAGTATAACTATGCCTAGGTAATCCCTCTCCATAGGAAAGCTACTCCCCAAAATAACCTAACTTTCAATCACAACCTAAGGTGACACAACTCAATAAGCAAGTACAAGTTCCCTCCCTTCAATAGACGTCATTCCCAGGAGTAACCTACTAACCATCTAGCATAATTCAATATCTAGTAATGAGAATACCCTATTTTTTTCTTATGTTAAATCATATTTAGTATAGTAACGATCTACATATGATAAACATAATCCCTTTCCCTTGACTAAATATGTCTAGTATAATAATACCCAAGATAAATAGTCTCTCCTATCATGAAGTTCTTGCACACATCATGCAAACAACATTTATCTTCTACTATCCTTTCAAAGTAAACATGATTTCAATGTACTAACATGACTAACTCAAACAATGAATTCATAGAGAAATCAAAATAATAATATAGAGAAGAATATCCTCATGCTTGTTATATAGCTTTCCAAATTGATTTTCTGCAGTCACAACATCCTTAGAACAACTCTTTCTATCAAAGATTCACTACCTCTTATCTCACAAGTTGGTGTGTACTTCCTCTCAAAAGATAAATAAAATTCTCTTAAATCTCTCATTAAATTGGATAGGAAATTTTAGATATAATTTCTCACTAAAAGAGAGAGAATTTGGCATCCCAAATGAAGAACTCTTGCTGCTATTTATACATAAAGCAAGCAACCGCATTGCCTAAAGTTTAGGCATGAAAGAGACAACAAACATGCAAAGAAACACCACTAACACTCAATAGAAAGGTGGAAAACAAATAATTAAAGACTTAGCTTTATCTACCTACAGATCGACCCTCTCATTGACAACAAAATGAAGAATAAATCAACTTCCATGTGACTGAAATACACCAACAAAATTTGAAGACAAATAGACTCAAAGGTGGAACATTTTAGCAAAGAAGAGAATCAGTTAATGACCAAATCTTGCCACCCCAATTTGTATCGAATTATTCTTTGTTGAGTGTAGATTCATAAACACATTTGTTATTGACAAAGTCATCGATGATTTAGATCAATCAACAGATGTTCCATATACACAACAAATCATGGTTTGATATTTGACCAAGTCAAAGAAATTATAAGGCGTCGACTCTTTCAACATTGACTTAATTGATAAAGCAGTTTGTAGATAAAATATGACAACAAAGACATAAAGTTTGGCCTGTGAATAGAGTCATATTCATTTCTAGATTCAAGCTATTTAAGTCACCCAAGTAAATCGACTCTAAAGCCACTATATTTGGCACAATAATCGGTTGCCATTGATAGTTAGAAATAGTCAATATCATGGTATATGATGTTAAAAGAATTCACCACGTATATTTTGATATATATATACACTTACGTATATATATATGTATATAATGTTAAACATTAATATATATATATATATATGTATACGTATATATATAATTATATGTATATATGCATATTATCAAAAGATAATTAAGCATACATATATAATAGATATGCAAAGGAGTATATCAACTTAGCAATCACTTTATCATATTATTGTATTTCGATTGTGTATTACTATATATGTATATATTATATACATATATATGCTACAATATACATGCATGTGTATGTGTACATTTATCAATACATCTATATGAGCATATCCATTTGCTACCATACACGTGTATAGATACATGTATACATATGAATATATGTATATTCATTATATATATTATATATATACACATTTAATTTAATTGCAAAATTAACATACAATTACCATAGTGTTAGATATGGGACTACGAACGATATGCCCATATATATACATGCATGCCAGGGGTTCCATTAGATAATTCTATGCATATAAGCAACTCGTGCATGAGTGTGCATAAGTATGTCTACCTATGTACCCCCATGTACGTATTCCTTGGTGTGTATAGTCTATCATCACCATGCATGTGTTTATGCATACACATACCCCATATGCTTCACATATCAATTCAACATGGTAACAAGAAGGAAATCATAAGCTCATCAAGAAATCATCTCCTAATGATGCATAAAATAGTAACTAGACATTACTAAAGGAGACATAACATCTATGAATGGATGGCTTACCAACTTCCTGACTCAATCATTCTAATTGTGGTGTGTGTATAAGCTCAGATAGATTATAATACTAGTTACCTGACCAAGACCTTATCCTGAGTGATACTTCCCCTCCACCTGGAGGAATGGAACATGTACTTGCAAACACTAACACATGTACACTATAGTTAGTTGTTAACAAAATATGTAATAAACACATTTCGTTTCCAAAGTTATAATATTAACACTATATTCATCCATTAACATAAATGCATTCCTTCATACAACATTAAATGAGATGGCATTGAATCATAAGATAGTGAAAAAAATGCACACATGATTTATTCATCCATTCAATTCACATTACATTCATATTTTACTCTACATAGTAAATAGTAAATCATAACTACACAATTGAGGTGTAACATACTCTACCCCTTGTGAATCATCATCCCCGATGATTTTATGTAGCAACATAAATGAAAAAAAACAATCAACATATTGTTCAAGAATTTTCATAAGCTTCTAATACAAGAGGAAACTTTTGTTGAATATCAAGATAATCTTCCCTAGTGGTCAATTCTTTTGCATACTGATCCCACTAGAATTTGTATTGTAGAACCTCCCTGAACTACACAAACAAAGCTTACTTGTTCCAAGCACCTTGAGCGGCTCGAGTGTTACCACTTCAGGGTCTTGCACCAGTAAAGCATTCCAATCAATCACATGATTATCTTCATGTACATACCTCTTAAGGTAAGACACGTGGAAGAAATTATGCATTCTGGCAAGAGTTGGTGGCAATTTTATTCAATAGTCTATCAGATTCACTTCCTCGAGAATCTCAAACAACCCAACATAACCCAGAGATAACTTAGAAGACTTTCCAAATTTAATGGAACTTTTGTGAGGTTTCACTCTCAATAACACTTTGTCACCTAAGGAAAAACTTCAGGGCACTCTCTTAGCATCAACATAACTTTTCCATTGATCATTAGCTTCAACCAACCTTTTCTTCACAATCTTAACTTGCTCATCCATCTTAGCTAACATCTCCGGCCCAAGAGTCACTTTATCCTCAAGCCTATCCCAACTTATAGGGATTCAACACTTTCGACCATACAATGATTTGAAAGGAGTCATCTTTATCGTAGAATGATAAGAATTGTTATAAGAAAACTCAACCAAGGGTAAGTAGTCTTCCCACTTTTACTGTTGATCCATGCAATACATTCTTAGTAGTTCTTCCAATACTTGATTCAGCATTTCCGTTTGGCTGTCTATTTTTGGATGATATGTCGAGCTAATATTCAACTGAGTCCCTAGTGCAGAAAACAAGGTTTGCCAAAACCTTGAAGTGACTCGTGCATCACTATCCAAGATAGTCTTCTCCAAAATTCCATGCAATCTAAACACTTCTTGCACAAAATTCCTAGCTATGACAGGTGCTCCATCAGTTAGATTCCTGAGTATAAAGCGTGTGACTTTGGTTAGCTTATCTACTACCAAAATAATGACATTGTGCTTATTTATAGACATAGGAAAGCCTACAAAGTCCATACTTATGACTTGACACTTCATCTCTAGTATGTCATGAGAATATAACAATCCTATAGGATGATGATGTTATTCTTTCACCCTCTGACATTCTAGACACCTAGCCACAAAATTAGTAGCATCTCCTTTCATCCCTTTCCAAATATATAATAGCTTCACATCCGCCATCATTTTTGTCACTCTAGGGTATCAAGAGTATGGTGCTTCATGTACTTCTTTCCATACCAATTTCCTTAACTCCACTACATCAAGAACATATATCCTACCCTTATACCTAAGTAATCTATTAAGTTCTAAAAGAAAACCTTCATACCTAGAATCTTGTGGATTATTAGCGAGTGCCTATTTGACTTGCAATTATTACACATCCTCTTTGCACTTTTAAAACACGTTTCCCTTAAAGTTGGTTTCAATATGACATCTTCGACTTAGGATGTCATGAACCCGACTTTCTTTCCCTTTTATATAACTGATATTGAAGTCATAGTCAGCTATCAACTCCAACCATCTTCTCTACCTTGCATTCAAATTAGGTTGAGTGAAAAATTTAGCCAATTATGGTCAATTTTCAATTCAAAGTGTTTACCTAACAAGTAGTGCCTCCACATGTATAATGCATGAACTAGAACTGCTAACTCTAAATCATGTGATGCATAATTTTACTCATAACATTCCAGATTTCTAGATTCATAAGCAATCACTTGCACATCCTACATTAGTACTCCTCCCAACCATTCCCTGCATGTATCTATAATAACTGTAAAGTTACCCTCAAGATATAGTAATTTCAAGATTGGTGCAGTGGTCAACTTCTCTTTAAGTAGATCAAAGGCCTCTTCTCACTTCTCAATCCATTCAAATTTATCCTCCTTTCTCTGCAAAGAGGTAATTCGAAATGCAATCATGGAAAAGTTTGTGACAAAATTTCTATAATACCCAGCTAGACCCATAAAACTTCTAACCTCAGACACATTCTTGGGTATAGGCCACTCAAGTACAACCTGTATCTTAGCAAGATCCATAGAGATTTTTCCCATCGAGATTACATGTCCTAGATAATGCACTCTCCTCTGGAAGAAAGTACACTTAAATAGTTTACCATATAACTTGTGCTCTCTCAAGTGTTGCAATACTATCTCTAAATATCTACAGTGATCTTCCTCATCCTTGGAATGAATCAAGATATCATCTAGAAAAACCAAGATGAATTTATCTAGACAGTCTCTAAACATACTATTCATCATATTCATGAATATAGCAGGTGCATTTGTCAACCCAAAAGGTGAAACTATGAACTCATAGTGTCTGTATCTAGTTCTAAATGCAATCTTAAAGATATCTTCATCTTTAATTCTTGATTAGTGATATCCAGATCTAAAATCTATCTTTGATAATATGGAAACTCCTCTCATTTGATCAAAAAGATCATCAATACGAGGTAGCAGATACTTATTCTTCATCGTGGCCTTGTTAAGCATACGATTATGGATGCATAATCGCAAGATACCATCCTTATTTTTCACAAAAATTACCAGTGCTCCCCAAGGTGAAACACTTGGTCTTATCAACCCTTTTGACATCAATTCATCCTACTGTGCCTTAAGCTCCATTAGTTCAGTTGTTGTCAATCTATAGGGTACTTTGGAAATAGGTCCAAACCCTAGAATTATATCTATAAAGAAATCAAATATCCTCTTTGGTGGTAATCCAGGTAACTTCTTTGGAAACACATCCAAAAAATTTCTCAATATAGGATATCTTTCCATGTCAGACATCCTAGTGTCATCTATCTCACCATCTTCCATCTCTTGGAAAATCTAAGAATCAAAAATTTCTTCAAGTTCTTCAAGCTCAACGGCAAAGAGTTTACACCCCTTCTTCTCAGCCCTCACTAGTTGCATTGCTGAGACTTGACAAATCTTCAACTCTCTAGGTATTCCTTGTAACTTTACTAGGTTACCAAAGTCATCTAGGCACTCAATAGTCTTTGCATGGAAATATACCTTAGCCCTATGCCTCCACAACCAATTCATACCTAATATTACATCGTAGGATCCTAATGGTGTGACATAAAGGTTTAATTTAGTAGAGAAACAAGGTAGCTCAATCCTAGCCTCAAACAAGCATTGTTCCACCTTTGCTCTTGTCTGGTTTGCATATACTACATCCCAAGATTTTGTCATGTGTCCAACCTTTCTAGATAATTGTTTAGCTACTCTAGGTGAAATGAAATTTCCAGTTGCACCCATATCAATAAGAACTGAAATCATCTATCGTTGCATGTATCCTTTTTTGGAATATTGCTCGCTAAGTTGGTAGCAAACTATCAAAAGGCTTACTGGAACAATCTCTAGCAAAATGGTCTCCCCCACAAGTATAGCAACCTGAAAAGGGTACTTTCTTCTTCACGGGTTCACCAGATCCACTTGTGTTTCCACCATTATTATTGGTATTACCATAGTTGAAACCATTTTTCTTCCACTCCCTTCTTGTCTCCTTACCACTATTGTGTATGCATTTCTCCCCTTACTTAGATATGTTTTGTGCAACCTCCACCTTCTTTGGAGTTGGATTATTGGGAATTTCCACATCCTTCCTACGATCTCTATTTTCCTACCTACTAGAGTTAGCTCTAAGATTTTGCTCCTACTTAATTCCCTTTTCATATACAAGATCCATAGTTGTTGGACCATCCATATCCACTTCACCTCTAATCTAGTTGTTAATTCCCATTATAAATTTCTAATGCAGAAGCGTTGATATTTATGATATATAGGAACATATAACACAAAATTCAGGTAAACTTCTCCCAATATTTATTGACCGACATATTTTCTTGTCTTAAAATCTATAAATTTGTAAGTTTTTTATCATATTAAAGTTGAGTCAACCATCGCTTGCAGAAAATATCAACAAATTCCGCCCATGTTAATTTCCATGAGTTAATACTAAGTTCCAACTTCTTGTTCATCTACTAAGTTGAAGCTTCTCCAGCTAACCGGTAGGCACCCCAAGCAACTTTAGTGGTCTTAGTGTACTTTTGTATTTCAAAATACTTTTCCATTTGAACCAGCCACGCCTCAACTTTATCCCCGCAGGTGCTTCCCTCAAACTTGGGTGGTACAATATTTTTCATACCCTTAGAAAGTTCAGAAGCCACATGTCTTATTTCTTTCCTCAAACGGTGTTGGTGATCTATGGGCTAATCTCAAGCCTAATAATTTTTCCAAGACTAACTTCTAAAACAAGGTATATGCAACTAAAGGATGCCCTAATATTTTTCCTATGGTTAATGCAAGACATGCAATGATGGATAGATGAATGGATGATGAATGAAAGTTCTCAAAAATTTGCAAGTCTGTGATCAAATAACTAGGTAATGCTTGGGATTGATCAGAAAATGACTTTGTTTCAGTTTTCCTCAAAACTTATGGTAGCAAGCAATTGCATCGTTTTAGATCTCAGTTGCGGTGAACCACAATCAATTATGGTTTTATGTGTCATGGTTGTGGTTAATGACAGTTAGTTGCAGTTCAAAATGTTGTTTGCTTGGATTTTGACTTGATTTGACAAATTTTGAGGTGATTTTGTGAAATTTTGATTTGTAAAACATAGAAAATAGTTTAAAACACTTGTCTTTGTCTTGTCTGAATGTGTAAAAATGTTTAAATATGTAAGAAGACACTTATAGACAACATGTACAATTCCTAGGGTTGGCAAGGAAACCACTAGTTGATATCCCCACTTGGATTTCTCCAGCCACTTAAACAAGGCAGGCAACTAGAGACTTGGTGGAACTAGCTCCCCCTTACACGACACTCACTTCTTAGGTTCACCCCCCTTACACAACAGTCACTTCTCAGGCTCACCAAGTCTCATTCCACGAAGAGGAATTTATGTCTCTACACATGAATAGTGAAAATGTGGGGTGACTTCAGAGGTCCGACCTCTTGCGATCAATGAGCGTATAAAAGTTTGTTTACCGCTAAAACAATTGGTTCTTAGAAAGCGCATTCATTCTAGGTGGCCATACATGCGATAAGATTAGCTCAAGATCATGGTCAATCAAGAGGCCTCTCATTCCGTTCCTAAGAAAGGATTTTGATGTAGCTTATGAGGCTACTGAGGGTGGAACTTATCAGTATGACACATTTGCACCTGTTGCTTAATGACTTTCATCACAAGCACATTTCTTATATAGTAGTTCAAAAGAGCTTGGCTTTAGCTTGTTATCACTTGGGTCATTCCCATCTTTTGAAGCGGGGTGGTACGCCTTCTAAAAAAGGTACACAAAAGCAAGGAAGTACGTTGTTTTTGATATCCCAAATCACACAAAATGCAAGGAGAGATCATACACAATGCCTTTGCCTCACACTCACATAGGGTTTATTTAAAATCCCAAATCCAAATGTGTGGGTGATTATAGAAAATGATAAAAGATGTTTTTGGTTCTCAAGATCACCAAATGGTGCGAGAGAAGAGAATGCACACCTTGAAGCAAAATGTAAACCACAAGACAATGACAACACTTGTTCTTCTTTTAACCTTCAAAGCAATATGTGAAAAGACACTTGATGCAAAAGCTAATTTTAGACCAATGAGTGAATATGCATGTTATTTTTAACCTATGAGTGAAATGCAAATTAAGGTAAATTTAAGCCCAATGATGTGTGAATGCAAGGTTAATTTTAATCTAATGAGTGAATGAAAAGAAGACAAGATAGATTGATTATCAATGTTTAAGTTAGATTCCTCCTTTCCACCTATTCCACACACTGGAAATCAAATTTCAATAACAAAAAATCCCTAACCTATGCAATGCAAAATACCTAAACTAGAAATTTTGAATGAAAGCCTAAATTTTAAAAGAATGGGAAACTGCATCACAATAATGGTGATTGCGGCTCGGGACCAAAGACAATTGCATCTCAGAAATTGTGACTACATCATTCCAAATGTCAACTACGTCGCAACAAAACAATTGTGGCTCGAGTCGATATCAGATTTGGTTAACCAAAAAAGTGATTACATCAAAATACAGTTAATTGCATAGTAAAAACTTGAACCTATAAAACAACATAAAATCTACCAAATCCAAATAATCTAGTGATCAATATGACATGCAACTAGGGTTAGTCTAAGAAAACTAGAAACGAGATAACTAATTTTTTTTTAAAACCCACAAAATCAAACAACCAAAATATGCCCTAATTTGAATTAGTTGAATCATTTGGCATCAAAGTTGTGTCATTGCATAAGTGGTGATTGCGTTGTTCAAGCTCATGATTGTGTCGATCCATAGTTTTGACCTACAAAACCAAAAAAATTGTACGATTTCTATAAATTTATCCTTTCACATCGGCTCACCAATGTAATTAAGGCTAAAATAAACCCTAATAAAAATGAAGCACAAATAAGCATAAAGATAATAAAACATAAAGCAATATTACCAAATCTTCATACTACCATTGATTAACCTTCATTGCACTTCTCCATTTTGCTTGAATATAATAATTTTCCTCGGATTTTGAGTATGCAAATAGGCCTATGACAACAACTGGAAAAATATTGAATATTTTAATTGACTATGGATGCACTTGACTTGATAGCAAGATAGTAAATATGTCTAGTTCTCCAAGATGTCTAAGATTTTCTAGATGTCTTAGGATGAAGAAATCACAATGATAGAGGTCTTTTATAGAAAAGGCAATTTTGAATGAAGGGCTAAGATTGAATGTCAATAATCAATGGCTAAGAATGAAAGATGTATTATGGACTAGGGTTAGGGAAAATGAAAAGGATTGAAGATCAAGATTAAATTATAAATAATTTAATCAAGGGTGGAGGTTAGTTGAGACATGGATAGATAAGGACTTGATGTGGAAGATAATATTGGCACAAACAAAGAGGTGATAGGAGATTAAATAATAAAAAAAAAAATTAATCTAGGTGGCCAATGAATAATTAAATAATTATTTTTAATTATTTAATTATAGAAGAATGTGATAAAGTGAATCCTTTGAATTAAATAATAATTTAATTTAAAATTCAAAAGAGTGGACCAAATTAAATAAATAAAATTTATTTAATTTATGATAGAAGAAGCTAATGAATAATTAAATAATTAAAATGATTATTTAATTATAATAGAAAGTGGTATAAAAATTAAATAAATAAGAATTTATTTAATTTTAGAAAGAAAGGGACTTAATTAGTGACATAATTAAATAAATAAAATTTATTTAATTAATCAAGGAGGAATAAAGATAGAAATGAATTGATTAAATAATTTAAAACTATTTAATTATCAAAGACAAAAAAGGAAATGATGGAGAATTTAGAAGCTGCGGGCCTAGGACAATTTTTAGTGTCTACAATAACATTAACAGGTCAACTTGTGGACCACTTCAACACATGAAATTTGAGTTGAGACACTACAAAAAAATTAAGAGAATATCCACCAAACCACAGGAGTGGAGACATCAATGCGGAGAAATGCAGAGCATTTTTTGGACCAATTGAGATACCCAACAACAGTGTCAACCTTTTGTGCAATTAATAGAAACCTCCTCAACAACATTGGTGACCTAAAAATATAGGAGTGAAACATCCACAAAATACAAACTCTGAGTCCCAAACTGCAAGGCCATATCTCCAACAGTGGAGAAATGTGAAGCATTTTATCAAAAAATATTCATAACTTCCTAAAATAGAAACTTTCAACAACTTATGGAGGCCAGAAATTTATTGCAAAAACACATACATCTTCAAGAATAGTAGGAGAGAGAAAATATAATAATATATACCATTAGGAACAACTCTCAACTATCAGCATTGCATCTAATCCTCATCTTAATGCTTTTAATCCTCATCTTAATATATTATCATGTGAATAACTCTACTAACAACAACCATATAGAATACTTTTTTATAGGAAATCAAACAAGACATGACATCCAACCATTAACTTTAGCAACACATCATCATAAATTAATGACAGATAAAACCAATGCACCAATCTTCCCAAGTGTTGACAACCATGACAAAAAAACAACCATTGTAACAACCTCACCAAGACATCAATGACAAGCAACTCATCAATGACAACCAATGCCAAACATACAACAATCTCAAGCGTTTACATCAATGACAACCACTTCCAACAATCTCCCCCTTTGGAATTGATGGCGACACACACCTACTCACTCTCCCCCTTTGACATCAAGGATAAAGGGCCACACACACCTACACAATAAAATAACAACACATTCTCTGACTTTGACCAGCAGTATTTTTTCTCTAGATAGCTATACATTCACAACACCTAGAAATCTACTTCAAAACCCCCCCTTACTACCAACTGCCCCTGAGAGGTAGCACACATCAATCCAAGAGAAAATGATATGACGACAATTTCGCCCCATGAACAAATGCACCAATTATGCACCTAGTTAGAACAAGGAGGGGCAATAACACCTAACTTCTACTAAAGATACTCAAAGGTTTATTTTAAAAGTGTCTTATTGAATATATTTGTAATTTGATCCTTGGTATGAATATACTCCAATCTAACTTCTTGCTCTATGACCTTATCCCTTAGAAAGTGATACCAGATAGAAATGTGTTTTGTTCTCGAATGCATTACCGAATTCTTGGAAATATTAATTGTACTGGTATTATAATAAAATATAAGAATAGGTTCTTCATAAGCCTTCTTTATATCCTTCAAATTTTTCTTCATCCAAAGCACCTAGGGAAAGCAAGATGTTGCAGCAATACATTTAGCTTTTGCTATGGATAAGGACACTAAGACCTTCTTACTGAACCACGAGAGCAATTTGTCTCCCAATTAAAATTCACTACCACTGGTACTTCTTCGGTCATCCACAAGTCTTGGCCAGTCAACATTGGTATAAGCACTCAAGAAAAAAATATCATTCTTTTTATACCAGTGACCATAATCAGGAGTACCCTTCAAGTATCTAAAAATTCTTTTCACTGCCTTCTCATGAGATTTCTTAGGATTAGCTTGAAATTTGGCAACCAAACATACTGCATGCATAATATTGGGTCTAGAAGAAATTAAGTACAAAAAACCTCCAATCATGGACCTATAAAGAGTTTGATCAACCTACAGAGACTGATCATATTTTCTCAAGTGACAACTAGTTACTATAGGCTTACCTACTGGTTTGGAATCCTCCATGCCAAACTTCTTCAACATCTCCTTTACAAAATTAGCCCAAGAAATAAAGATACCACTATCTTGCTAAACAATGTGAAGCCAAAGGAAGAAAGATAACTCACCAATCATAGACATCTCAAATTATTTTTGCACCTCTTTTGTAAATCTCTTACACATGTCATCATCTCCACCAAAGATGATATCATCAACATATATAACCACAATCAATAACTTGTCTTCTTGAACCTTAATTAAAGATTGTTATCTACAATACCTTTATTGAATCGTTGGTTGCTCAATATAAACCTCTTCCTCTAGATCACCATTCAATAATGTTGACTTTACATCCATTTGATAGACTTTGAAGTTTTTATGAGCATAAAAATAAAGAAACATCCTTATCGCTTCCATTCTGCCTGCCAAAGAAAAAAAGTCTCCGCAAAATCAATACCCTTAACTTGAGAATATCCCTTACATACCAATTTGACCTTGTTCCTTACAACTTCACCATCTTCATTTAGTTTGTTTTGGAATGCCCATTTTGTTCCTATCACATTCTTATCAGTAGGTTTGGGAACCAATTCCCAAGTCTAGTTCTTCTCTATCTGATCCATTTCTTCTTCCATTTATTTTATCCAACCATCATCATTTCTAGCATCAAAAAATTTCTTGGTCTCAACCTTTCATAGTAAACATAATTTTACTTGCTCACTTTCTCTTGCAAGCCTTCTCCTAGTCAGCACACCTTCATTCTTATCTCCAAAAATCCAATCTATTGAGTGATTCTCCTTAACATATTTTGTTGGAGTCTTGAAAGCCTTCACTGGCTCTAGTTCCTTCTCTTCTTTCTCTTCTTCATCTTCATATTCTTCTTCTTCAATGTAGGGAGACATATCAGATCTGCAAACCTTTGGTTCTTGTGAGATCTGATAAAAATATTCATCTACCTTAACATTTGTTCTTTCAATCATCTTTCTCAATCTCTTGTAGCATTTGTAGGCCTTGCTTCTAGTGGAGTAACCAAGAAAGATCCCTTCATCACACCTTTTATCAAACTTTCTAAGGTCTCCTTCATCTCTTTTGATGTAACATTCTCTACCAAAAATTATGAAGTATTTGATAGTGGGAGTTCTTCCATACCACATGTCATAAGGGTTCTTGATGATATTGACCCTCAACTATACTCTGTTAATAAATTAAATAGTAGTGTAAATTGCACCCTTTCAATACAAATTAGGAAAATCGTCATCTTTCATCATTGTTCTATCCATTTCTTGGATAGACCTATTTTTCCTTTCCACCACCCCATTCTGTTAAGGGGTTCTATGAGCAAACAAATGTCTCCTAACACCATGATCTTCACAAAACTTTTCAAATTCATTTGAAGTAAATTCACCTCCTTTATCTGATCTTAAGCAGTTGATCTTAACATCCATCTCATTCTCTACTTTTTCTTTGAAGATTTTAAACTTATCAAAATCTTCTAATTTATCTCTAAAAAATGTAACCTGAGTCATTCTAGTGTAATCATCAATAAGCAACATGAAATACCTTTCACCTTTTTGAATCCTTGTTCTTGTAGGTCTACATAGGTTAGTCTGAATCAAATCCAATGGCATTGATTCAGAGCACTCCTTGCTCTTGAAACTTGTCTTTGTTTGCTTTCCAATTTGACACTCCTTGCATAAAGTTTTTGCAAGATTGGTTATCTTAGGCATATCTCTCATAGCATGAGAGGAGTTGATCTTAATCATATTGTCAAAATTGATGTGTCCCATCCTTTCGTGCCATAGTTAACACTCTTCGGACCAAGAAAATAAGAATATTCTTCCATTAGCCTCCTTTAGATGATAGACATTTCCATTTGTTCGTGTTCCTTCAACAACTAGTCTTTTGAACCCTGCTTTTATGAATAGTAAGATTATATCCCTTGTTGCACATCTAACTGACATTGAAAATATTATGCTTCAGACCTTTGGCATAGAGGACATCCTCAATTCTACTCTTTCCATCAATTGTTATATCACCTTTTCCACAAAATTTATGTTGACTCATCACCACCAAACTTAATAGCTCCACCATTAACCTTCTTAAGATTGATAAATCTTCTCTTTCCAATAGTCATATGGTTTGAGCAACCACTATCAATCGCCCAAGCATTTTCTTCTTCCTTTGCATGAATGGAATTCCATACTATCATTCATCTTTCATTAGTCTTATCAGCCTGCAAGGTACCAGATCTCTTACTTTCTCCAATATTGGAATTTTAATATTTCAAAGCTATGAAAAGGATTTCATCATTTGAATCATTATCCTCATCTTTTAAGGAACAAATGCTTTCCTTAGAATAGAAACTTTTTTCAACCTTCTCTCTTTTTTTACTATCATTTGATTCTTTATAAGGACATTTGGATACAAAATGACCAATCCTTCCACAATTGAAACACTTGAAAGGTAACTTACCTTTGTATTTGTTGGTGCCTTTCTTCAATATTCTCACAAATTTTTCTTGAATCTCATCAAATTCATCTTCTATCCATTTATTGATTTTGAATGTAGCTTCCTTCTTTGGAACATCTTTGTCAAACTCTCACATTTCAAAGGTTGTGAGAGCACAAAACATTTCATCTATTGAATATTTATCCAAGTCCTTAGATTCTTCAATATCAGACACCTTATGACTATAGGATTTAGGGATATATCTCAAAAATTTCTTCACAATATCATTTTTTTACTATACCACCAAGACTTGTGATTCCAAAAGCTACTTCATGAACCCAAAGAATATAACTTGCAATGTCATCATCCTTAGGGTCTCAAATATACACCTAAAAAATTTCATCTTGACTTGCTTTACTTTGGTGTCTCCTTCATAGATGTTGCCATTTTTTTCCCAAACATCCTCAGCAGAACTACAATTCATCACCTTCAAGAGTTCTGAATCAGCCTACCCACACAAGCTAGCATTCTTAGCCTTGGTATTATTCTCATACAACTTGATTTCAATAGCATTTTTTTGAGGAGTAGTAGGAGAAACATAACCATCCTTAACTGATTGTCAGACACCAAACCCAAGAGATTTTAGACGGCCTTCCATCCTCAATTTCCAAAAATTGTAATTAGTCCCATCAAACCTAGGACCCTTGTATGATCCATCATGTGCCATCCTATATCTTTACCTCAAGCAATTAAGCTTCTTTAGAGGAACTTGGCTCCAATACCAATTACTGAACACACCAGATATTGATAAGGGGGGTGAATCGGTATCTTTGAAAACTTAAACCCTTTTGAAACTTAAGACCTTTAACACAATTCAAATTTCTTAATAAACCTAGAAACACTTAAATAGATCAACAACAATGAAAGATATAGCAATTTAATCTCTTGACAAGTTCATCAAGCCTTAATCAGATTAGTAGTAATCAAAGATAAACAAGGAACACGCATGCACAAGATGACACTAGATTTACGTCTAAAGCCCAATGAGGGAAAAAACATGGTGAGAGTTAACTCACAAAATATGAAGCTCATTGCTTTAAAAAATAAGGCTCACTACCAAAATACTTACAGACCAATGCACACAACCTTAGGGAAAGATACAAAAGGACTTGCAAACTAAACTACATAACTCCAGGGAAAGATACAAAGACCTAATGAGATTTACTATCTCAAAGTAGGATACATGAAGATTTAGAATTTACAACATATGTCAAAAATACACTTTGTTGACTAAGGAGTTAAAGCACATCTGATCTATCTTCCATACACTTTCGTACTTCTTCTACGAGATATTCAATACATTGCACACTCTCTCTTTGCAACTAATGTGTTCTTTCATTTGTATCCACCGCAAGATCACAAAAGATAAATTAGGTTGGTTAGAAGGAATATAAACAATAATCTCAATAATTTAGCCACAAAAACATAATGTGATCCTATCCAGAAGATGGAGAGGACCAAAAAAAAATATTACATCTTCCAATGTGATCCCAAACAATTCACATGTTGGCACACATCAACCCAAGTCAACAACAATAAAACATGTATATAAAATTTGAAGCACATAACTAGTTGGCCCAAAAACACTTCCAATTGAATTCACTCAATGTGGTTCTAACTAAGATAGGTCGGGACCCAAATTCATCTTAACACAACTTCATATGTTGGTGCAAACCCTCAAGCACATAGCGTAAGCAAGAGAATAAGCTCTGTCAGCCAGATATCCACAAATTACCCAGAGAACTAACACAAAGTTCAACACAAGACCAAAGAGATCAACCACTAATGTGTAGATTACAAAGAGATGTTCCTTGAACATTCAACAACACTTCTAGATACTTCTTTTATATTTTCACGCCACCAATAGTTACTGCAACCCAAACAAGAACATAATACTTCTTCTTAGAAACACAAAATGCACAACCATGAGATATAACATTAATAGATCAACTTGTGGACCACTTCAACACATAAAATTTGAATTGAGACACTGCATAGACATTAAGAGCACATCCACCAAACTACAGGAGCAGAGACATCAATGTGTAGAAATGTGGGGCATTTTTCAGACCTGTCCAGACACCCAATAATACTCCCAACCTTCTGCAATTAATAGAAACCTCCTCGAAAAAACAAGTGACTTGAAAATATAGGAGTGCAACATCCACATAACACAAAATCTGAATCCTAAATTTTAAGACTATATCTCCAACAATGATGAATGCAAAGAATTCTCCCAAATAGTCTTCATAGCAACTTCCTAAAACAAAAACTTTTAACAATTTACGAAGGCCAAAAATTTCTTGCAACAACACATACATCCTTAGGAATAGTAGAAGAGAGAAAATAGCATACTATAGACCATCAACAACAACTCTCCACTATCGGCATCACTTCTAATCGTCATCTTAATGCTTCTAATCCTCATCTTAATATATCATCATGAAAATGACTCTACTAATAGCAACCATATACAACACTTCTTTACAGGACATTAAACAAGGCATGACATCCAACCATGAACTTCAACAACACATCATCATCCATCGATGACAACCCAAACCAATGCATCAATCTTACCAAGTGTTGACAACCATGAAAAACAAAACAACCACTATAACAACCTCACCAAGACATCAATGACAACCATTGCTAACAATTATTGCAAATTTATGCTCTTAATTTTCTCTCTTGTAGAAGGTTATTTTTGGCTTTGCAAGTGATCTTAAGATCTTCAATCCTTGAGTGACTAACAATAGATTATTGGCATACCTAAGTTTTTGTGTCAATAAATACATCCATAATGCTTAGATAGAGCTTGACCTCATTGTACACCCATATTGCATAAAAATTCATCACATCACCACATTGCACGGAGAATGATGAATAGATTGCCCATCATTTTTATCACACTCCATTTATGTATCATGTAAAAATTTATTATATGATAGCGTCACACAAAGATTGATTGCATGGACATATCATGTGGACCTATATTTCACTGCCACATCTCGTGGACTATTTTTGTATGACTTTCTGTATAGGTGAATTTTGTTATCCATTCTCCTTTCTCTCTTCTTATTTTCATATAGAAAAATGAAACACTTGTAATCTATTTTTATTTTTGGTTATTTGAGAAAAGCTTCTTATTGTATATTTTTCTATTTTTTATGTTTTGATGGAGCACCCATACTAAGTAGAATATAATAAGAATATTAGAACAATTTATTGATTCATGCTTATAAATCTCCTTTTATGTGTTTGATATTTATTTTTTGTTCATTGTGAATGTTCATATACTTTTGAATGTTTGCTCATGTTAGATTAGCATGCACCTCAAAGTGGGGGAAAATTTAGTAGTGGAATTTGTTGTGCCTATAGCACACATGCCCTATTTCGAATGGGGACCCTCTCTTTCGCTATTAACCAGGTCAATTTTGCTTCTACCTCATTTTGTGTGCCCCTTATTTTTGGGTCCTAAGTGGTCAATGAGTCTTAAAGCTACCACCTTAAGTTGAACAATTTTTTCCATCCTCAAAATTTTCTGGTCTTTGGCCTTCACAGAGTCCCTTTTGCAGTTTGCCTTGAGTCCTTAATGTTGTCATCTTTCACTCCCTGTGGGTCCACCCTTGTGGGGTTTCGTCCTTGCTTTGTTTTTTGCATGGTGGTCAGGTTGGTTCGATCTTCTACCTAGCGGGCCCCACGTTGTCAGTAGTTGTATCTTTTATCGTTCTACCAAACGGTAAGCACTAGGCTGCCTTCTACCCTGTGGGCTCCATCGTTCCCACCGCTGGTTGTTCCAAAACCTGTGCTCACCAATCATGCCTGCCATCGTACCGACATTTAATGTTGGCATTTATTTTAAAATTTTCCATAAATAGGCGAAACAACAAGTCATTCTCACCGACATTCCCTCTAAATTTCTCAGTGCTCATCCTACTTCTGCCACCTCCACGCACATGTGATCTCGTCATCTTTTGATCGTTGTTGCCATCATATTCTTAGCGACTTCTTGTGGGATATTCAAGTAGGTTTTCTTCTGCCACCCAGTTATGCATTTTTCATGAAATTCTACAAAGTCCTTAAAATTTTAGTAAGGAAAGCTTTGAAACTAGTTAGAGCATGAAGTTTCGCACAAAATTCGATCATTTTAGGCCATGCAAAACTTTGCGTCATGGTCATCGTTCTTAACCAAGATCGTTGAGCCCTTGAGGCCCATGCCCTCTTTGTTATCATACTATCAACCTTGCAATCGGCAAA
Organism: Sequoiadendron giganteum; assembly: GCA_007115665.2. Lineage (NCBI taxonomy): Eukaryota > Viridiplantae > Streptophyta > Pinopsida > Cupressales > Cupressaceae > Sequoiadendron > Sequoiadendron giganteum. The sequence goes on along the minus strand of CM021108.1, from coordinate 514,149,852 downwards.
CTCTGGGTCGCGGCCATCACATTCGATGAACCTACATATGCAGATGGATACCACCCTCCTGTCATCACCTTTAAACATAACAAAAATACTAAGTTGCGAGACCCTTGGGCTTCTGCGCATCCACGAGTGGGGAATTCCGCCCGTGGATGGCTCCTTTTGTTCACCATTCCAAATGGTCATTCCACCTTGACCTTCCACCTTGCGGGCTCCGTGGGACCTTCCTTCATCACTGCCCGAACCAAACTCAAACTGTCAAACCTTGCAGGTCGCTTAGTGCAAGTGGTTGTTTTCCTTTCAGCCGTTTTGAATGGTCGTCACATGTCGCCCTCCCGCTCTATGGACCCCGCCAAACCTTTCGTTGTCGGGCGATCTTTCAAGTTGTTTGACCTTTGTGGGCCATTTCCCATGACCATCATCTGTCGTTCACCCCCGATTTACAACACCTATTCAAAATGGAAAAGTTCACCCCTTCCAGTTGCTCGGTGGGTCCCGCATCCGTCCTCATCGTCCAAGTCACTCCCTTTAAAATTGGCTAAGTATTAAACCTTTGTAGGTTGGCCCTTGCAGGCAACCCCATGTTGATTGTTGTTTCAAAATGGTCACTTTCCTTCGCCCGCCCACTTCACGGACTCCGTTGTGCTCGTCTCCCTTCAGTCCCTTCATGCGAGAATCACTAAGTAAATTTTTTCAATTGACATTCTTCTGTGAGTGGTTGCATACAGACCACTGATCCTCGACCTCCATTCCCAAACAGACGAGCCCAACTTGCCACCCACCATGTGGAGCTTGATACCTTTGCTGCTCTTTGGCTAGCTTCAAATGAATGATGCACGTTGATGACTCCTACGGGCCTGATGGTGTGGGCCTCCATCTGTGGACCGTCGTCCTGTCTCCACTGTCTCATCTTCATTGTTTCAAAATGATCACTACCTAGTTGCCTCCTGCTGGTTCCTACCTGCACCCTTTCAGGGACTTGAACTTTAAAGAGCTCCTGACAACTACCCTCCCTGCTTGCAGATCTCGCTTTGTGGGACTCCGTCCATGGGTTTATGTCATGCTAGCACCGTTCCCAAATGGTAGAGATCCTAAATGGTTGAGACACCACCTACTTTTGCAGCTCATAGACCTACATACCAAATGATTTTTCTATCGCCCCAAGGACCTCCAGAATGATCAGATCTACTTACCAAAATGACTTAACATCTAGTGGGCCCCCTTTATTGTGCAGAAGTATCAATGTGGGTGGCCAATCGTCGATCATCGTGCCTTCTTCACTGTCTTCCCGCTGCTTCCTCCAAAATAGCCACCAGCCTAGGGAAACTCGCATCCCTGGGCTCACATTGCTCTATCTCCCCCGAACGAAAGGAGAACAATGATTTTAAAGGAATGCTATGATCTTTGAAGGATGGATTATTCAATCTAACGAAATTTTTGCAGGGTTTTACTAGTGTTCCCTGAATTTTATACATGAATATGCTTACTACGCCTTTCTTTGCAAGATTTATGGAACCAATTGCAGGACCATCAGAAGCGTCCGTAGAGTAGGAAAAGGGGAAGATATATACTAAGGCCCCGAGAGGGAAAGAGGAAAAATATCAAATGAAATATCAATTTCAGGGAGTGGAGGTCACCTCCAGGGTCACCACTAAGTGGGAAAAAATTACAGACACCAACCTTAGACACATCAACATAGACAAATTCAGACAAAGGGTCATCATCAACCCCACTACAGAGAATGCAAAAAGAATCAAGAAGAGAAGTTTGGCTAAGGCAGTCAATTTCCCACCACCTCTTGTAGCACCCAAATTGCTAATGGCTTGCAGAGAAGCTTATCAAGAGAAGAGAAGAAAAATTGTAAACCGGGATGGTAGGGTGTTGGCCGACCTATCTGCCAAATCCATAGCACAAACATTTCGCATCCCCACCTATGACCCTATGGAACAAGCAACAATGGAATATGCAGAAAACATGTGGAAGGTGGACCCCTTAAAGTGCAAGAAATTGATTAACCAAAATTAGTTAAAGGACAAAAGGGGCAGTCCAAACAAGGTGCCCCAAGAGTTGTTTCGAAGTGATTTCTATGAAGATTACCATGAATTGGTAACTTTGTTGAGCAGACTCATGGGAATCCCTACTATGGCCTATTTCTATGATTGGACTTTTTACTTCATATAAGAGATTATCAGAGGAACAACCAAGTTTGATTAGGCTTGAATGATTAGCAAAAACCTACATCAACAATTTAGGTGGTTAAGAAGTCCCGCCAATTTTATATGACCTCCTATTTGGTCTACCTTCTAGCCAACACCAATCCATACAGAGTTTTATTTGTGGCACAAAATAGGACTCTGAGAAGAGAGCTGAAAGTGTATGACCGATATCCACAACTCTAATATCAAAAATTTAAGAAGGATTAATGCAGGGTGAATGATGCCTTCATTAGGAAAATTATCAGACTTCTCAGAGGGGATTTCGAGAGAAGAGTCACACATAGCACTCACACCTTTATCCAGAGGTTTAGGTTATTGTTTATTCAGTTCCCCAAATTTACTTACATCTGAACTAAGGGCTTCAGTGAAAGGTCGTACAAGCTACCCCAGTATCCAAACGATCGGATAATTTTGTTAGAGGTATCAATGTAGCTGCAAAATACACATACTCTCCTTGGTGGCAAGCACTGGGCAGTGGTTCCCTATCCTCTCACATTCGGGTAGGGAATGTATGCTCTCTTGATTGACCAAAGTGTCAAGTATTCTAAAAAGGAGCTCATTGAGTATAATCTAAGCCTCTACACTCCTTGGCCAAGGATGGACCCATATGACAAGTTGAAGAAATTTGTGGGAAAGGAGTATGCTATTTGCATAATATTGAAGATTTTTGGGCCTACTGTCAGGATGACAAGGAGGTGTGCATGAGGCATTATATGCATATGATGGCATACTTTATTAAGATAGTCAATCTATTCCCAGTGCCAGATCAGATTGTTGAAGATGAAAGCACCATTATAGATCTGAGGTTTGATGCTATCACCAACATTCCATTGCCCCTCATACACTGGAATGAGGAAGAGGTTAATGACCTCGACATTTTGACAAAACCAATAGAACATATAAAAAGGAAATGGATTGATGCCCAAATTTCTCAGTTAAAGCTTCAAGGGGTTGATCAAACTTACAACAAGCTTGAAGATGAGCTCAAGAGCGAAACAGATAGTGGAACTATGATTGCCTCAACTAAAGAGGCTCCAAAATCTCCTCTGACAACTAGGTCACAAAAAAGAAAGGAATTATCAGAGTTTCAACCGAAGCATAAAGTATATTCAAGGAATGCGTTGGAGGTTGAGACCTCAAAGAAAGTAAAGAAGTCAGCTGGATTCTCTGAGATGCCCACGATTCAAGAAGATTTGATGCACAAGGGAGAAGAAGAAGAAGAGGCCAAGCAACCCAAGTCACCACCTATCGCCTCTATTCTTTCTACCACCATGTTTACCACTACTATTACCCCTCCTCTGATATCTTAAGCGCTAGCCATCTCTTTCTCGCCTACAGTGGACATCTTGGTTCAACTTGCTTCCACCTTGCCCACTACACCTATTATGGTGAGAGATTCCTCCTCTGCAATGACCTCCCCACTTTCTTCCTCTTCAATGTCTCCATCATCTATGGTTCCCTTGACCACTACAATGACAATTCCCTCCCTCACTCTTCTACAATCCTTTGCTAGGCATATGCAAAATATTCCTATGGAGCTCTCTGGAGTATTGATGAATCCCACAGTATAGGCTACTCTGGCTCAGGACATCATCGGTCTCCCTATTCCTCCTCCAATAGAATCACCCAAAATGGAGATGACAAAGCGAATCTTGGAGGAGCTTGAAAGGAAAATGAGAGAGGCAGCCGAAAAGGGGAAGGATGCTAAATATGAAGATCCATTCAAGGATGATTACCATGCGCATCCAGAATATGAACGCTTGGTCATCGATGAGGTAGTGTATGAAGAAGAGAAGTCTCAATCCTCAAAAGAAGATGTCGAGGACTCTGGTTCCATATATGTGATAGAGTCCTTTGACCAGGAGCTTGAGGAGGAGTTGTCTAAGCAACTCAAAGATGTTGGAGAGAAAGTTGAGAGGCAATATTCCAAGGAAAAGAAGGAAACAAAGGAAGACATAAAAATATCTACCGAACCTCCATCAAAAGAACAAGATGAAGGCCTTGGCCAACATGAAGAAGCACCTCCCTAGAGGGAAGAAGAAGAAAATTAAGAAGATGAAACTGAAGAAGGAGATAATCTTGAAGAAGAGGCTGAGATGAGAAAGAGCCCTAAGGTAGAGCACCATACAGAGCCCAGGCCAGAAGAAGTAAAGGTGCCTGAAGGGGAGGATAGCCTCGAAGAAAATATTGCTGCTAATGAGTCACAAGAGGAAAAGGCTATATTTATCAGAGACCTAGATGAAGAAGAAGAAGAGAAAATAGAGAAAGATGCTTCGGGCCATGAAGAACGGGCCATCCAACATGCTCAAAGAGAAGAGGGTGGTCATGAATCACCCAAGGAGGGATCTCAGATGCCTGAATGGTTGGAGAAGCAGCTACAAAAGAAGACCCCCGCTCCCATGGATCCCAAGGAAATACTGGAGGCAATCCTAGCACGGGCTCAAATAGGAGCAAAGAAAGAAAAGAAGTTGAAGGTCAGATCACACATCATGATGGATGCATCAGGATCTCAGACGGTGCAAATTGCCACCCCAATGTTGGATAAAGAAGAGGGGGTAACCTATAACATCTCCACTATTGACCTCGGCACAACTACAAGGGAGCAAAAGATTGATCAACTCCAAGGGTCTTTAGCCACAGTTGTACACCAAATGAATAAGGACCAGTCCTCCAAGGAGGAATTGAAAGTGTAGGTGGCAGACCTTACTGCCTATATACAACAATGGTCTTCTGCGGAGGAATTACCAACAACATCATCAGCCCCAACATTGTTGCTATCAAAGGATCACATAAATATGTTGGAGAAAAGAAAGAATTGGTCTAAGGCTACTGATGATTGGTTCCAATGAGTGATCTACAACAGGGATATGGGTATTGGTCATGTCGTCTGAACAACAAACAAATTTTGGGACATGCAAAAAGCAACTAGAGGGCACCAAGAAAATCTACCATCACTTCGTTGAGCTATATAAGATTACTTATCTTAAGTTTGAAGTTGTTCTCAAAATACCTGACAAATCATGGGAGAAAGAACTGGGTTTGGCAAAAAACGATCAATGGCTGGTCGAAACATGGAAAATGAGCCTAGACCACAGGAAAGAGGTCTTGGAGCAGGTACTTCGTGAAGTAGAGCTCGAACTGGAATGGATCAAGGAAGATTAGGAAAATTTCGAAGAATATTTGAAGCTCATGACAAACTATGACATGCCTCCCACCGAGCTAGATCCCGAGAAAATAAGACCATATTTTCATAAAAAGATGGAAAATGGGGCTGCAGATTCATTAACACTAGATTTTATGGACTTTGTTGCTAGGACATTCGTCTAATCTAGACATATGGCAAAACCTATGCCCAAAAGCCTAAAGAATTGAGAGTTGACCACTGGCCGATCAAATAAATTTTCATTTGAAGTGCTTCAATCGAATATAATGGAGTGGGACAAGCTCCAGATATTGATAGGAAAATTCGTGGAGTATGCCACTATAAATAAAAATGAGGGAAAGCCTATCATTGATGATGAATTCCTCATTGTATAGCTACAACAAAAGAGCAATCAGCAAAAGACAAAATGCTACAGTGCTAAGCACTTGAAGATTGAATAGGCTAGAAGAGAAGCAATGTATTTTAAATTGTAAAATATTGGGGGTAGGTAAAACCCTAGTTTGTAGTGAGTCTTGGCCACACAATGAGATAAAATCTTGGCCACTCATTTTATTTTTGAGCACTATAAATAAGGGATCTCCTCTCATTTTCAAGAGAGAGTTGAGTTGTTGTAAAGACATGTTGCTGAAATTATAATAGAAATTCATTGATTTTGGTGGATTCTTGAGTTTTCTTCATGTTTCATGATTCTTCTCCTCATAGTTAGTGTATTTGAGTAGATTTACTTTGTTGTTCTATGTGTTTGCATTTTTTAAGTAGATTAGTAGATGTTGTTCATTGATGCCCTTCCTTGTTCATACTTTTTGTTGTTTGTTGATGATAAATAGCAGTGTAAAGATAGTCTGAACATACATTGATTGTTGCACTTAAAATTCATCTTTATTCATGTTCCATGGTAAATGAATGATTGAAAATTTGCAGACCTTAGAAGATAGCACTAGTTTCATGATACTGTAGGCTGATTTGGTTAAGTGGAACTTAGTTTTAGGAAGGTTGTCTACTGTAGCGCTCTCCATTATCACTATTCATTGGTAGTTACAAGTCTAGGAACTTCTTCCTCTCCCTCCCCTTTTGACCTTTCTTTGAAATAGTAATTTAGGAAAAGTTCAAGCATCATTGTAAAGCCAAATCTGATGATAAAGGTGGAGCCCAGACTGTTGTTTTGAACTTCCAGCAATTACACATCAATTCTAACATCTTAGGAACTCCATTTCAAGAGCCAATATCCCTCCAACTTAACACACGTAAGGATGCCCTATGATTACCATCAAATCACATGAACCAATTGACAAATTCCAAGCATTGTCATGACCTAACACCCGAGAGACCTTGGGGTAGTGATTTGTAACTTGTTTGCAGATTTTTTCCTTTCAAGAGAGGTGATGCATCTATGCATTACCTGTGTTGAGAAGTGAAAAAACACCCATTAATAGAATCTATATACCTATGCCATTTTCCTTTTGGTTTTATGTCCACCTTGATGGAATGCCTTAAATGCAATAACATATTGATAAGTGGTACAAACTCTTGTGCTAGGTTTGGCTTATGACCCAATCCTTGTCTATCTTCATTTACTCTCACATGCCATTTTTTATATGTTCCTTATTTATTCATTACAATTGTATTTGCATTCGCCCCAACTTCCATGTGTTTGCTTGTTGCCTAAAATTATCATTTGTATTCCCAAGTTCATTTCCATGTTTCTTGAGATCAATCATGTGATGCATGGGAATGAACCTTAAATTTAAAATTTTAGATTCAAATTCCAAAACTTTCACCCCCTCTTATTAGTCATTGTGAGATAAGTTGGCACACATTTGTGAGGCTTGCTGCTATGTTTTGGTATTCAAACATGTTCAATGTGCAATTAGTTTATATGAAGTTACACGACAACAATCATTAGACACTTTGCTTTCCTAAAGGACAAAAAAAATGCAACTACATATAGGTCATTTGCATGTTCGTCAATATTGTCTTTAATATTCCTCATCACTATTAATCCACCGTGCAAAGGGGGTTGACTTAGGAAAACATGTTCCATATTAAGTTAACAAATAGGTACTCCTAAACACTACCTAGGCCAAATTTAGATAGTAAAGGCGTGAAGGAACATAGACTTCCAATGGTGCCTCCAAACAAATAGATATTAAGTGGCATAGATTAGATCCACAAGAATGTTCATTTCCACAATAGTTAGGATTTAATCTATAACACTTAAGATTGATCTACAAAATATTATAAAATTGTGCAAACTCTAACACATCTATCAAATCAAAAACATTAATTTTTGAACAATAATAAATAAATTCAATATAACATAAATAATATTCATATATCATCAATCTTAAACCTAAATACCCTTAACCTTCACATTTAAATTTAGTACAATTATCAACCCAATTACTTTATTTTAGTCTGCTTGTTGATTTCTATATTTATGTAAAAGGGATTTCATTCCCTAACAAATATAAATATGCACAAATGTCATTGATGTTTACAAAAAAAAATTGGTTTTTTTTGCTTCTTCCATGGGAAAATGGACATCTACCCATACCCACGTGAAGAGGGAGAACAATTTTTTCTTCCTTGGGAGATGAGATATTCACTCACATGATGGGCAAATCAAATAAGTGGGTGGCATATGGACAAAAGGATTGCTTATTTTCAAAAGCATATTTTGATAGTTTGTTTTTTAAAGTTAGAAGCTCGGTCAAAGGAGAGTGTTCTATCATTATTAATTTTGTGGAAAATGATGTCGAGAAAGCTTTACTTTTTGTGTTTTTATAATTCTCCATACTTTTAATTATTTGTTGGGTGCTATGATGTTTTTACATATATAAATTTATTTTCATGTAAAGATAGGTTATGCCTACGGTATTTGTTTGATCCAAAGTTTTCTTTAACTCTAAAAGATTTATTTTTGTAAATGAATGGTGTGGAATCATATTTTAAAGGTAGATTAATAAAGTTAGAAATAGAATAGACAGTGGTTTTAAAAAATAAAATACTAATGAAGGTGTTAATTCAATATAAATAAAAGGAAATTATTATAATTATGTATCAAAGTCAATATCATATTTAAAAAATAATATTTTTTTTAAGTATGAGTGATTTGTTTATCTTTATTTTCTATCTTGTCTTAAGAAAATGATCATCAAAAGTTCAAACTACAAGATGAGTTGAATTTTTTAATGGATCACACATAACACCCTCAACTTTGAGTGGAGTGAAACACACCAATGAAGTCACATCTTCATTCTTTGGAAGAAACACTATAGTTTTATCATTTTTTTCCAATTGTCATGTCTCATTTTGCTTCTCTTTCAAACCAACTCTGACTTGATTCTTTTGTAATTCCCTCCCTCTAATGGACATTTTTTCTTACAACCTTCTACAATTCCCTCAAATTGACTTCATTTTGATTGACCAAAGAGACATAAATTTTCCTCCTCATATTTCAAACATATTTGAAACAACAATAGTTTGACTCTATTTGGTACCATAGTTCTATTGACTATGCATTTGTTGAACATGTTTCTTTGTTTTGGTTGCAAAGAAAGTGTGTTTAATGCTTTGGGGTATTGGGACACATCCTATTGTTTATTATAGTGCTTATAAAAGTTTTCATACTCATGAATTTATTATATTTGAAGGGAAACTAGTGATAAGAAACATCTAACATGTATGGCATGTTAGCATCCCAATTTATTGTCTCATTTTGTTTTGTTCTACTCCAAACGAGTGCATTTGACCTTATCGACCAAATGTTGATAACCAATCTAAGATATCTTAAATGGGTCCCCTAAGTGTCAAATGATGCAAGGACTCATACAAAGCTTAAGTCTATTTTTTTATGTCGTATCCCTTCACATTCATGTATTATTGAAGTTTAGGGTTTCAAGGGTATCCATAGTTGTCCTATCAATCATGAAACCTCATCTCAAACCCTTGTGAAATTTTCCTAAGTCCTTTTGTTAGGATTTTAGGGTCATTGTGCTCCTTTCTTGGGTATTTGAGTTTGAAATTTATAATACACTTTAAGGGAGAAGTTGCTACCTTAGTAAGATATTTGTTAAGTCAATATTTTGGGTTCTTCCTTACTTTAGTACATGTTCCCTTTTTCCCTTGACTCCCTGATCCTAACAACCTGATAAGTATTTTTCAAAATCCATCTAGTGTTTTAGCATCTCAAAGTTTTAGATTTTCCCATTCCTTGATACCTACATTTAATGATATTTTGTTTGGATGATATCATGTTAATGTTAGTCATTCAGTTGATGTCATGCTAACATCGTTTATCCATTAGAATTTTAGACTTCCTCATCATTATATCCCCCCATGATATTTTTTTCATCACATCTTAGTACAATGAAACTTGATCCATTGTTCCCCAACATTCTATAATTCCTTCCAAGTTAGACTTTTGGTCATTCCCTATTTGAGTATCCCTTCCCTTAAAACTCCAAAATCCTGGCATACTATTGCTCCTTGTTAACATCTATTGGAGTCAAAATTTTAGCCTCCCATTAACTATATATCAAGCCAAGCCACAATCTCAACATATCAAAAGTATATCCTTTGTTAGAGTTCCCATGTTGCCCTTTCCTCTTTCCTCCCTTCTAGCATGACTTCCTAGTTTTCTCGAATCCCCTAATTCTTTGGCATTTTGATCCTTAGCATATGGTATGAGTTTCCTTTTACCCCCAATAGTCCAAAAATCTCACCTTTACTTACTATATATCTCACTTACCCTCTGAAATAACCCAAAGACTCATTAATAACTTGATTTGGCCCTACAATTGCCAGATTTATTCTGTGGGCACCAAAAAAATATTATTTATGTATATTTGCATGGACTTAAAGGATAAATTCTATAATCATGCCCTTAGCATAATTCTTTCTATTGAGGCTAATAACTAACATGTCATCTTTTAGGTGATTTCCTCACCTCTACACATGAATCCACACGCCATTAATTCTTAGAGGTATGAAAAATGGACAAAGGGTGATTCTAGTACATAAAATTTATCACAATGGTAGTTAGAGCATGGGGAGCCTTGTTGTTGTTGAGGTTTCATATCTTTTGGATTTTCTTTCAAGTTTGCACATTTCCCACTATGGCATGAATTTTTGTGGGCTACAACAACCTTTATTTTCATTTTTGAAATGATTGGAAAATTATTTTGGAGAAGAAGAGAGAAGAAAACACTTCTAGGAAACTAGGATTTCAACTTTAATGAAGGGAAAATATATTTTTTATTTTAATGATTTGGGTTCATCCCAAATGTGCAATGAATTCATTATAATCTCTAAAGAACAATTTTAAAGATTGGAATTGGTCTTTATTGAGTGTCTATTAAAAAAATTCTCATTTCCATATGTATATGTGATTAGTTTGTCAATCAGATGATTGTAAAATCCATGTAAAGATTTTGCATGGTGTCTTTTCATAAAAAATAAATAAATATTTAGGTTTGTTTATGAATAAATATGAGTATTCATTGAATATTCTACAAATTATGTTATTTATTTGAATATATGTGTCCTAATTTACTTGTGTGTTTCAATAAATATATACTTCAATGAAACCTTCCTTAAGGTGTCATGGTATGATTTCAATCATTACATGTCTTGAATGAATTCATTATTTTTTTGCCCTATTGGAATTTCAAGTTAATAACTAACATGCCATCTCCAGGTCATTGTTTTAACAAAAAAATTAGGTGATTTCCTCACCTCTACACATGACTCCACGTGCCATTAATTTTTAGAGGTATGAAAAATAGACAAGGGGTGATTCTAGTACTTAGAATTTATCATAATGGTAGTTAGAGTGTGGGAACCTTTGAAATTGCTAAGGTTGCATATCTTTTGGATTTTCTTTGAAGTTTTCACATTTCCCACTATGGCATGAATTTTTGAGGGGTATAAGGACCTTCATTTTCATTGTTGAAAGGATGAGAAAATTATTTTGAATAAGAGAGAATAAAACACTTCTAGGAAAATAGGTTTTGAACTCTAATGAAGGGAAAAGATATAAATTTTTATATTTTAATGATCTGGGTTCATCCCAAATGTGTAATAAATTCATTACAATATCTAAAGAATAATTTGAAAGAGTGGAAATGGTCTTTATTGAGTGTCTCTATTGACATTTTTATCATTCCCACATATGTGTGTGTGTGTGTGTGTGTGATTAGTTTGTCAATCAGATGATTGTAAAATCCATGTAAAGTTTTTGCATGGTGTCTTTTCATAAAAAATAAACATTTTTTTAGGTTTATGGATAAATATGAAGATTCATTGAGTATTTTACAAATTACGCTATTTATTTGAGTATATGTGTCCTAATTTACTTGTGTGCTTCAATAAATATATACTTCAATGAAACCTTCCTTGAGGTGCCATAGTATGATTTCAATTGTCATATGTCTTGAATGAATTTGTGAATTTGTTTCCCTATTATAATTTGTACCCATTTGTGATTGAATCCATTTCTCACCTATCATTATGATGTATCAATTATTCCAAATTTTAGGTGTAACTGTATAATAGCAATAGGGGTTGATAAATCCATATCATTTTTTTCTTAGATTACAAGAATCAGTTAGGTATATGTCCCCTATAAACTATAGTGCACCGGTTAAAAAAAAATCACGTGACCTATGGTGCTAGCACGACATGCCCTCTGGTACCATGGGTTTGGGGGGAGACTAGACCTTGTGACCTCTTGCCTACAATAGGATGCTTTAGCCAATCGAGCTAGGCCCCCCACCCTGATTAATCCATATCATAATACTCTATACTTGATAATATTTTCTATTGTATAAAGGTGTGGATCCTCCTTTGTTAAATTAACACATATGTATATTATGACATCAACATAGGAATACACTATGTAACATGTATAGTTTGCATCAAGGTAATTATTTAAACCTTTTAGTAATAATTAGAAGTAAAGGAGGCCTTACCAACCTCAAAAATTGGTCCTAAGTTTCCCAACTTGAACATAGATTGTGTGATACTCTTCTCATTTTTAACACCTATGGAACTTAGGAGACTATCTATCCTTAGGGATTTGGGTTTTATAGCTCAAATCACCAAAATGGTCATCCGTCTAGATTCAACTCAATTGATTCATGTAAACCTTTCTCCAAATCTACTCCCATAGAGACTCAAGTACTTGATAATTTTCCCTTTTGCCTAGCCTTACTAATGAAGTAGCCAAAATTATCACCAATAGTAGTTGAAGATGTATCATCCTAAAAAATAAGAGGGAGATGGGAAAGTGTCACCAAAGTAGGAAACACATTGGACATACCTTGAGTTGTTAAAATTCAAGGACTAGTAGCTCAAATAAATATGTATAATAAGAAAATATTGGATTAATTGAAACAAATTATTCTAATAACCAAACTCTTATTCTACTTCAAATAAGCTAAAATACTTCTAGAAATAAAATACTTGGTGAAAATAAACAAAGAGAGAAATATAAACTAAAATTATGGATTTCTTTTATGCTATAAAATCTCAAAGAAACTCTAAAAATATTGATTTATAGATGGTACAAAGAATATTAAAATTTAATTGGATCAATAAATAAGAATATAACTTGAAAGGAACCTAGAAAAAAAATATGAAGCCCTATGTCTAGCACACTAGCACATTACACGCACATCCTCACATTGTACTATCATCCTTCATTGTCCACTTCATAATTTCCAAAAATGCATAACGTGTAACCCAAAATCATGCTCACATGCAAATACCACAAAATAGGGAAAAATATTGGGGATGTTAAGGGATTTTCCATAACCAAAGCCTCATTATGGTACTTCAACCTTCACAGATAACCAAAGGAAAAATGGTTGATAAAATAAATGATTTTGAATCTTGTGTGTATTAAGGATTAAAATAAAATAATAAATTGAAGTGATAAATATATTAACCCTAGTCTAAAAGGAGAACCATCATTGCATGTAAATAAAAATAACAAAAAATAGATTTATTTACTTCTATACCAAAGAGATTGTATCACTTTAAAGAGTAAATGTCAAAATAAATAAACAAACTAACACTATTTACCAATAGTGGAAGCAACTTTTTTAATGAAAGTGATAGATATAACAATCAATGCATCTTATTTTGGGAAGCTCAACTATCAAAGAAAGGAATTTGATAGCACAATGACTAAACTCCAAATAAGATAGCTAAAAATGCTTGAAAAGGATGAGACTATTTTGACAAAGTTTCCCCAAGGGTATGAGGTAGAGAGATTTCATGAAGAAAATTGCAAAAAGTTTTTAAAAAATGATAAAGTTTTTGGTTTTGTTTACTCAAATGAGAAGGAAGATGAATTACTTTCTCATTTAAGTGTTATGACACACATTGTAAACAAGCCACATAAAAATTGCATTTCTGAATCTTGAGAACTTTTGAGACACTACCACATTGTGTAGGCATCTCATGCTACCATCCAAAAAGATTTTGCTAAAATTTTACAAACATGCTTGAAATACATTATATTCTACAAATGTTAGACAAAATATTTCCTATATAAATATTAAAATTTATTATTAAATACTAACTTAGGTGAGTTCAAAATATAATGTGAAATTATGCAAGTACACAATTTTCAACATTATATTTTATCCCCACTTTAGTAAGAAGGTTGCACTAAGAAATAAGCTATGTTAAATTAGATACAATAATATAGGAAGAATGGAAAAAATTAAAATTAAAAATAAAATGATATTATAAATAATGCAAAATATTGAACTAAGTGGATTGATGTGCACCCAGACTTGAATTTTGTAAAATAACAATATCTAACTTTATAGTCCTACAAGGTAAAATGTGAGGAAAAATTCACTCATATGTTGTAAAATCAAATGTATTAGTCCTAAAATCAAAAGAAATCTTATATGAAAGGAATGTCATAGAAGAAATTTTGGAAGATTATTCTAAGGAGGGTGAATGTGTTCCCCCTCATTTTTTCCCATCCTTTTGAGGGTAAAAATGGGAAGGTAAATTTACCCTTAGAGGAGTTTAGAATGTATTTTTGAGAAATTTTATTTATAAATATAATAAATTTTTTAATTTTACTATTCATCATTGCATTCTCTAAGAGTTTTTGGTGATCCTTAAGAAAAAAAATGCCACACAAAGGAGACTACCGACAACGCAGTCTAGACAAGCTCTATGAGGGAGTTGAGTAGGGAGTAACATTTCATGAGGTGGGTGAATTTTTGTGTGTCTAATACATTTTTTATTTTATAAAGCCTAGTTGATCCCATGACATGCATTTTCATCCATAAAACACATTAGGGTATGTGCAGGATCATCATGGAAAAAAAGGCCCTTAAGTGGCAATAAAAAGATAAAAAATCGAAGTTAGACAATTTGACATAAAAAATTGAATAAGTTATCTATATTATTTCAAAAAAATGTAAAAATAGAATCTGTAGAAAATTGAATGTAGTTTCTAAAGTACTAGACCTTTATTTTTAAAAAAAATCTATTTGGTGAAAATTTGAAATTTCAATGCAATAGTATTTAAATTTCAGGGTAAAACTAAGAAGTAGGTGTCTGTCTGACCACCCTTACCACAATAAAATGATAATATTTTTTTATAATATTTTAGATATAAGTAGAGGATTCATGTCCCGATGTGATGCATATTTTTTTATAATTTGTTTCAAAGTAAATAATTAATTATGAATTTTTTATTACAACTTTTAAAAAATATAAAAGCTCATCTGTCTAACCACCTTAACTTGGTCAAAAATTCATGAAAATCATTTTTATTTTTTTTAATCCTATATTATGTGAAGCATAGAATGTGACACATGTTTTAGATTCAAAAAATGTGATACCTTTTGAAAGTTATAGATGTTTTTCAATCATCCTATCAATCAGGACTTTATTCGTAATTCTAATAGAAAATGAATAATAATTATTTATTAAATTCAAAGTAAAGCATAATTTATATTGGTGGAAAGCTGAGAATCTCCTCTAAAAACCCTTTTCGTTTCATCAATTTTGGGTAAAAAAAAAAGTCGTCAGCCACATGGGCCATCATATGGCTTACATATCGCCACTTTTTGGCCCATCATGATCCTGCACATACCTATTAGTGTTTGAGTGGAATGTGATTGTTCATGTGATATGTACAAAGCTAACTGTTATGCCTTGCATAACCACCCCATCTTTTGCCTTGGTCAAAATGGGTCCCCCTTTGTGTTTTTTGTACTTAGTTGTTTTTGGAACAAAGTTTGGAGTCTAGTTTTGCCAATACTTTATTTTTCTCTGATTTCTCTGTCGGAGTCGGAACCAGAGATGAATCGGGTTCTGAAAGTTCTTTCGAGGCTTGCTTTTTTGGTTCTTTCCCGACAGTCTTTTCTTTGCCTTTGTTTTTGCTCTTTGGCGGAAGCAGAGCCGGAGTGGGAATTGGGATGGTTGTTATCAAAATTTGCAAAATCAAATTCAATTCCGATCCTGCCTCCGCTCTCTTTTTAATGTTTGTTTGTCTCAGTTTTTTGTGTTTTGTTTTATTAGGTTGGTCTTTTACTTAACTTTTTGTTTTTGTTTTTGTTTTGTTTTTAGTTGTCGGACGCGAAGTCAGAATGGGGATAAGGTTTGGAAATTTTATGATTTTAAGATCCTGTTTCCATTTTAGTTTTGACCCCGCCAATTTTTTGTCGTTGACTTTTTGACTGAAGTTGCACTACAGACCAGTGTTCATTCTCTTACAGTTCCGAATCCGCCTTTACTGTGTTTTAATGCATTAATGGTGGTTGTCGATGTAGGTAGAAATTCACATAGTTTTCTTTATTAAGGGTTAAAGCCGATCATTATTGTTATTATCACAAGTCTGAGAGCGCAAAGAGCAATAGCAGAGTTTGTTTGAGCAAATTGATCGAGATAGAGAAGGCATATTGTGTGTGAATCGATTCAGAAAGTTAGCGTGGCTTTGTTTGCATTTGAGGTAGGTCTTTTATCTTTGTTGTTCGTTGTTTATTTCCTTGTTGTGTTTTGCTTTGTATCTGTTCACGTGTTCAATCATTGTGTTTTAAAGCAATTTTATGATTATCGATGTGATTGAATGAGCAGGTTCTTGTTTTGGCTTGTTTTGTTTTGCTTTAATCTTTGTTGTCTTGTTTTATCATGTCGTTTCTTTCTATTTTTGGGCATTGTCGCTTTCATGTCTTAATCGTGATCGCGTCGTGTCATTTTTGATTTGCAATAGATTAGATTAGATTAAAGGTTTTTATTATGGCGTGAGTTAGATTAAGAATTTATAGTGAGGTAGATTAGAGATTTTACAGTGATTTAAGGTAGATTAGATTTATTGTTTAAATTAGGGTTTCGTCGTTTGGGAGAATGGCAAGGTTTTAAACTTGTGCTCTGGTTTTATTAAGTTTGTTAGATTAGGGTTTCATCGGTCTTTGCAATTACTTTAAATAAGATTTAAATAAATGGCTCTAAAATATAATTGTTCCCTACGGTCATATGAGGGTAGATTTTTTAAGCTCCTTTGCCTTTTTATGGCGACCTAGGTTTAATCATGAAGCTATGATGAAAATGAATAAATTTGATGATGTCATGATTAGCATAGGTGGAGGCAGGATTGGAATGGGTATGGGCATAAGAGTTTTGTTTTTACCAAAGTTATCAATTCCATTGCTATCTCATTTTTGATTCCGAGTTCTAAAAGGTGTTCTTGAAATATGTGATAATTAGTGGAGGCGAGATCAGAACTGATCTTGAACTTAAGAATTTTGTTTGTAAAGGTTATCAGTTTCGTTTTCATCTCGTGTCCAGCTCCGCATATAGTGGGGAGTCTTTTGTCGAAGTAACGATAACTAAATCGGAGGCGAAGGTGAAATGGAAATAGAATATGAAAAGAAGAGAATTCGAAGAAAAACCAAATCCCTTTTTCATTCCAATCCCGATTCCGATAACTTCCCCGACTCCGACTCCGAGCCCGTTTGTTACTAGGTGAAGTTCCTATATCGGTTTTTGCTCTGAGTCTGCCAGTTTTGTAAAAGCGCTTGTTTTGAGCTTCTGTCTGGTTCTGACTCTGATGTATATGTAATAGGTATGTTTTTAAAACATGTTTTATAATGATTTATTTGAAGGTCTAATTAGAGGTTTTCTTGCAGGAGATTTGAGAGATGTCAGGAACGTCAGGAGAGGCTGCTCGAAGGAATCAACTGGCTGGAATGTCAAAGACAACATTGAAAATCAAGAAGGTGAAACCAGAACAGCTACCTTATACATTAAGGTATGATCATAGGAATCCAGTGGTGAAGGCAAGCAAGGTGGAATCAGATTGGTCAGATATCACAGATACTAATCTGGGCCAGTATAGTTTTGAAGAATTACATGAAGAGACCTTTGCAGAAAGGGCAAACTTGACAGGGAGAACTCAAAGGATTGTTGACTCCGGTCTTGCACATATCATTGTGTTTCCTTTGTCAGTTCAGTGTCCGGAGTTGATATGTACAGTGGCCAGTACTTATAATCTAGTTACAAGATTATGCATGGATTCACAGAATAATGTGATTATAGATCTTACTCCGCAGATGTTCCAAAGTATATTTAATGTTCCTGATCCCAAGAATTTAGTGCAGTTAACTGAGGCTGAGGCATTGGAGAAATACAGTAAGCATAAAGACTCCAATAAGTCTCATTTAAACAAAAGATGGTTAAGCACCGAGAAGAAGTCTTTAAGCAAACTGGCAGACCAGCCAAAGAGGGTAGACTTCAAGAAGGAGATATCTGATTTGATATTGATGTTGTCCAGAGTGTTTGGGAAGAGGGATGCCTTCCATTTCAAGGAATGGATGTTTCATTTTATTCAAGTGATCTTTCAAGGTGATTATCAATTTGATTGGTCAATGATTGTTTCTAATGCCATACATGATCAGCTCACAAGGGTCAGACAAACCAAATCTTTCTTCATGACTTCATATGTGGTCTATGCTGTGGCAAGAATGGGGCTTTTCGCAGGATTAAACAGAGTAGGTATAATGGGAGTCTTGGATGGACAAAGGAAGGTGTGGGAACACTACGATCAATTATCCCTTCAGGTTGCTGAGACTCACTTCAGGAGAGTCAATGATGCCTTTTTATATGTGGTTATCAACCAGTTGAGTGGAGATGCAGGATACAGGTTAAGCCAAGAAGCTATGGCATTCATTTCTGAATGGGGAAGTTGGTACATCCAATACCCCAAATTTACATACTTCAGATTGTTTGGGTTTGAAGGTCATCCCCATTTACTTCCAAGATGCTGCAGCAATAGAATAGTGCTTATGGAATTTGTATATCAATCCATTGGAGTTAATGCTAGATTTGGGATGAAGCACAAGACAGGATGCCATAAGTTTCCTATGACACTAGGGGAATATGGCTGTCAACACTTGAAGGCAGCTAAGGTGGTTTGTAATGAGTTGATACAATTAAAATTGGAATTGTATACAGCTCGTAAGTATTTTGATCCAAAGAAGAAGATGTATGCTTTATTACCTTCAGTGTTTACTAGACATTTTAATTTGTTGGAGGATTTTTGGTGTGATAGGTAGGATGAATATGACTTAAGGAAGAAGAATTATGAGAGATTACCAGTCTCACTTATGGTAGAGCTAGGTATTAAAGATAATATTCCTGACACTTTGGTGGATGATGGAATTGTATTAGATCCCTCATATGAAGCTTTGAAGATTGGTACCAAAAACTTAGATCCAATAGACTGGAATGAGGAAGAAACTATTGATATTAAGAAATTGGGAAGAACAGTCTTGGATAGAAGTGTGCAATGGTTGATGATGAGAACTCAAGCTCCTCAGGGACCAATCCTCAAGAAAGGTAAAGGGTATAAGAGGATTAAAAGAAAAGCACCTTCCAAGGAACCATTAGAATTCTTTCCTCTTGATGTTGAAGAAACAGAGTTGGAGGTAGTTGATGAAGAAGAAGAGACACCCGAGGGAGATGTTCCAATTGAATCTGTTGTTCCTACGCCCACATTGGGTGAGTCATCTGCACAAGCCCCACTCACAAGAAAGAAAAGTAAAGAAGTTCAAGGAGTACTTTATGCCATGGCTGAAGCTACTAAAGGAAAAGAAGTGGAGGAAGAATTGGTAGAAATTGAGACAGACTCGGATGAAACTCTGTCAGAGAAGAACTTGCAAGAAAATGTACCTCTAGATTATACTGTTGAGCAGATTCTTACACAGGAAGAACAATGGAAACAATTTGACGATGCTACCAGAGAATCTGATGCAAGGGCTGTTGCGGAGAAACAAAAGGAAATGGAGGCAAAGTTACAAGTTGATGCTCTACTTCAACAGCAGCAATCAAAGGTAAGAGAAGTTGAAACAAGGACAGCAACTAATACAATGGAGGAGCAAATGAGGCAACGAGAGCATGAGATCAAGGTCAAGGTAGAAAATGACAAGCTGGAACTGATACAGAAGATCCATGATCTTGAGGAGGAGAAAGCAAGAAATCAAAGGGAAAAGGAAGCCCCAGTTGCTAGATTGAAGCTTGCAGAGGAGGCTCGACAGAAAGAACAGGAAGCTAAAGCTCTAAGAAAAGAAAAAGAGGCTGAAGAGCTAGTAAAGAAATAGCAAGCTGAGGAAGAAAGGGAAAAGGCAGAGAAACTCATAGCCTTGGAAATGGAAAGGATAGAAAAGGAAGAAACTAAAAGGAAGCAAAAAGAAGAAGAGGCCGAAGCTGCAAAACTTAAAGCTTTAGAGGCAGAACGGTTGGAAAGAGAGGCCTTAGAGAAAGAAAAGTTAGAGAAGGATCAGATGGAAGAGGAGAGATTGAGAAAAGAAGAAGAAGATAGGAAAATACAGGAACAAAGAGATAGAGAAGAGGCTGAAAAGTTGGTGCAGATGCATGTGTTGCAGGAGCAACAAGAAAAGGCAAAGGTTGATTCTCAACCTGAGGTAGATATTCAGCCATCCTCTACCATTGTTGCTTCCTCTTCCATAAAGATGACTACTAGTGCTCCTACATGGTTGAAATTAGATTTTCAGAAGAGAGCTAGAACACCTCTTGAACCTCTTAATTCGGAGGACATGACGAAGGAGATTGAACAAGAAAGGCCTAAGAAGAGGGCTAAATTTTTGCATTCTACCAGACTCACAGATAAAGGGGAGATAGTTGTTGAATGTGTCATGCCTATGATTGAAAAGGAGGTAGGGGATATGTAGCTCATAGACTATTAATTGAGTACGGTTAACTTGGGAAGACCCACTAGAAATCAACAAATGAATCTGATTGATGTGGTGGCTTCAAAGACAAAATCAAGGATGATTAAGGACAAACAAAAGAAAGATGAGCTTAAGGCTCAATTAGATCAGTTACATTCATTCTTGAAGAGTGTCTCCTCTCAAAGGTCACAACAGGTTGCAGCAATTGAGACTCTTGTTTTGCTAAGCAAAAAGGAGGTTGATGATTTGGTGCAGGTTAGAGGTAAGGTAGAGATGGTTGACAAATGGATAGACAAAGTGAACCGAGAGGTAGGTGAGGTTTTGGAAAAAGGATTTGAAACCTATAAGGAGGCGGAAGGAGTAATAAAAGAGATGCATCAATATATTGAGGTATCTGAGAAGTTAGAAGAAGAGTACAAAGAGTATAGTGAAAAGTTAGAGAAGATAAATACATTGCCTCTAACTACTCTTCTAGAAGAATCTATACTCGAAGATGATAATAAAGATTTTGTAGAAAAGACTTCTTGTATCCTTAATTTTAGGACTGGCTTTTTGAGCAAGCATAAGGATGAAATTCAGGAAGCAGTTAATAATTTAACTGAGCAGTTGGAAGAGTTGGAAGAGGTTATGGCTATAATAGTAGATGTGAATGTAATGACTAAAGATGGCATGCCATTGAGTCAGGTTAGAGAGAAATGGAATGAAAGATTCCAAGGACTCATGCAGGAGAAAGATGATGGAGAAGACTTAGTGATAGATCAGCTTGTAGAAGTCAAGGAAGAAATAAAAGCTGCAGGGAGAGAGTTGGTCAAGGTAAAAAGCATGAAAGAATTTGTTGCAGTTGAGTTGGATCACATCAAATTTGAAGATGACTGGATTGATGGGCCAGATATGGATATGCTACAACAAGTCTTCACCAGTTATGATGAGTTCATAGCGGATCCAACTTCACATGCATAAAATCTTGCATGCATGATATTCTTCTTCCATGCATGACGCATGATGATCTTCTTCCTTGCATGTTGCATGCATGCGGCACTGACAGTCTTAAGGATGCATGATCTTCTTTTCTTCTATTTCTATCTTCTATTGTTAGATCAAACTGAATGTATAATGTAAGAACTCAAGATCAAAGTTGATCTGAGTTTCCAAGAAAGTTTATTATTCCTAAAAAGCTGGAAAGCCTAAGATAGAAGTAAAGTTCGAACATCTTTTTGTATTCTATAAATACCAGATGGGTATTACATTGTAAGGGTCAGCTAATTGAGAATTGGATTGGCTTACCTAGTGCTAAGAGATAGGATTTTATAGACCTTTTTGCAAAGATACATTGTACCAGATCTTGTTTACAGTTAATAGAATTGCAGGTTTACGAAATAGGGAGTTTGCATTGGATTGTGTTGTTTGATAAGGTTAATGAGTTATAATCCACCTGAATGCCAGTGATTGTGCTGAAGCATGATAGTTTCTTATGTGGTGAAAGTCATTAGAAGAAACCAGGTTTAAAGATTATCTTATTAAATTGTCATTGAATTAAAGTTATTGAAGTCTGTTGATCTATAGTTTGAATGATGAATGAATGTGTGTTGTTTTGAAATCTTGGAAATACTTGTGATAGGCGAATAGAGGAATTGAATTAAGCACCTAAGATGTATACGATGGTACAGTTATACTGTGGGTTGTGTCATGCTATGGTTTTTGTGATCGGTTAAGAAAACATTCATTGTTAAAAGTATATGTCTGGATATTAGATAAATTTAATTCATACTTACTGATTTACCCCCTGGATCTATCTTTTTCTTTTATTTTAAACCCATTGATTTACAGGAACTATTTTGACAAAGAGATTCATAGCTTGAATCCTTTGTTACCAGCATAGGCCCCTTGAATATTACAGTTGCATGAACCAATTGAGTGACATCAGACAGTTGAGAACCAACTACCAGGACCTTGGGAGTTAGGCCACTACATGTAGTCTTTCTTTTTCAGGAGAAATAGAGTAAAAATATTTTGTTTTAATGTTGTTTGTGTCATTTTAACCATCAACACTAACCTACATGTTAACATTTGAAGGATGTGTTATCATCTTCTAGGGTGCACTATTGTTGAAGGATAACTTTGAGATTTTTTATTATTTTAGGAGAATAAAGGATGTAAGTTAGAGTAGAAAGTGATAGAATATTTTCATTATTCTCATCCCTTTTCCACCATGTCAAAGCAAACATTATGGGTAGTTATATCTCTTCTATGGATCCAAATTTTAACATTGATATTAGATGAGATGCCACTTCTCTATAAAGTGGGGATATATTATTTCTTCATTATGTTAGAGACATGCTTCCAAAATAGCATATTGATGATGCTTATGGAGTGATGAGATGATAACAAATCCAATTCCAAGCTCCCAATAGGGGAGAAGAATGTGGCCTTAGAGGATATCTACCACATCCTTAGATTATTCATTTGAGGTCACACTATTGCCATCAAGGAGCAGAGATCGATGACCACTATAGAGGAGGGGCAATAATATGTTATCATCAAGTGGTATCATGTGATACTATAGGCCAAATTAATTTGATATTGTTAGATAATTGGTTTGTTCTTATGCCTTTAGTGAGATGGATTGTGATTGAAACCATAGCCATGAATATGGTGATGGATGGATGGATGGGGTGCACACCTATATGGGGGCCTCATGCATACCATTCAAGATATGGAGGATAGTCAAATAATTTTTTATTATGGGTGGAGTATGTTCACCCACTTGTATTATGACCTTGGCCACATAATTTATCATGAGGTCCATAGCCTCATGATGTGCATGTTACTTCAAGTGTGGGACTTTGAGCATATTACCTACATGAGATCAAATGGTTTCCTAGGCTAGATCTTATTAGATATTATTAGGGTACATGCCTATGCTCTATGCCAAGATTAGAGATTCAAGGATTTACTATTTTGGAGATACATTTTCGATAGGTTACATAATAGAGATATTTATTGTGGCCCTATGTATAGATGTGAGCATGACCAGAAATTTTGAGATAGTTAGCCAAGATGCAAATAATTTGTTATTTTATTATTTTTTATCACTTTATGGTTATGCAAGTGATGAGGAAATTTTACCAAGTATAATAGGTTCCTAGAGTTGTACCTACTTATGTGCGCTCACATTGCAATCACATCAAGGTGAGTGACCTACCTCAACCCACTATCAAATATGTTGTGTTGAGTGACCTTAAGAGTGAGGGAGAGGATGCTTGCCCAATTTTGGACACAAATTATGTAGGGGTCACTTCATGCTACAATACTTGGTGGTAGATTACTAGAAAAATACCCATTTTTCATAAGGATGCTCTTGCGAGAGAGCCTAGTGTACATAGGTCAGATGAGGAGAGCCCAACAAAGGAGAGACCTAGAGTACAATAAATATTTTCAAGGCTACTGACAATAGTAGACAAAGCGAGCTATACAAAGAGAGGGGATTCAAGCAATTTTGAACTACTATGAGACCCTCTACTATGATTTCTATGAATAGAAACAAAACTCTTGCAAGGCCACCTACTATTTAATATCCCAATTGGAAGATTGATATCTAGGTGATACTTTATATATGTTTATTCTTATGAGATATTTAGAGTAGAATTTATTTCATGTAATGGTTTTATGATATATGATGAGGTACTAATGTAGATTTTTTGTTTAATTTTTGCAAAGGTGACACATGAGTGGCTTGACTTTATTGGTCAATTTGTAGGTGAGATGGTCCCCACTATCCATTTGGAGGGAGTAGTATAAGTTTTTTATTAGAGGTAAATAGGTTTTGAAGGGGCCCTAAAACCTTATACAAAAAAGAACAGCTAAAGCGAAAGATAACTAAACAGAGAAACTAATAGCCAAAACACAGCAAACCATCAGCACGACAACAAGCAAAAAGGAAGGACAAAAACAACATAACTATATATCCTTCAGAATGTTTGTAGCTTCCATGTCACTCTCAATAGTATTTTGATGTGCATCCATGACTTCATACATATCTTTAGCAGGGATCTGCGCCTGCATCTTCGTCTTATTACGAGTTCTAACACTAGGCCCAACCACATTTACCTCACTAACCAAAACATTCATCAAACCCATAGCCTTGTCAGCTAAAGCTTCCTCCACCACGTGCCTTTCACCAACATCTTTCTCACTTGAAGCAACCTCCATTTGATTCTTGGCCTTCTCATTATGAGTAGAGATTCACTAAGCCTTAGACCTCAAAGAAGAATTTTCCCATCCATGACCTTATCCAATTTCACACTAATCCTTTCCATTTGATCTTCCAAGGTCAAGATTCTTTGTTCAAACAGCTACTTCATCTTCAGCATCTCCTCAGCAACAATCTTCAAGGAATCAAGCAGCTCATCAAATTGAGACTAAGCAGGGGCCTACAAGGACTCCCCCACTTTTCTCATGGCACCCCAAACCCTAACATTAGTAATATTGAGCTCATGAAAAACCCATTTAAAAAGTTTAAGAAATGAAATGGTACCCTCCTTAGCCATACCCAAAACATCGAGAAAATCCTCCCGATCAAAGTTAAACACATCCTTATCCTCCATGTCCCCCTCCTGGGAGATACTAATTTTATCCTGGCTCTCACAAACCTCCTTACCTTTTACTCCAGCCACCAACATTTGGATCTTGCGAAGAGAGCTAACAATGTCCTCAGCCACAAACCTCCTTTTCTTCTGCATATCCAATTCCACACCCAAAGATCTCACAACCTCCTTCCCATCACCCATCTTCGAAGAACAATCAACATGCTCCTTCTACATAGGGCTACCAAACCTAATAGCCAATTTATTTTTTCTATCCTCCTTCAAAACCTTCTTTCTCTTAGTCCCTGAAATAGGGGGTGGCAGAGACACATTTTTCAAAAATATGAATCATCTCTTTCAAGATAGTAGAAGGAGCAACAGGTCTAGAATTACCAAGTTTTTTACCCACCTCTTCCTCACTACAGGTCTCATAATCCTTTGGGCTAGGAGAAGAATCCCCTTTACCAATCTTCCTCATAGCAGAAGGTTGTGATATCACCTCCATAGAGGCCTGAGAGTCCAGCACATAATCATCATCCTCTTCATTTGACTCTGACTCCTCCTCCAAAGCCACAGTCTTCCTTTTTCCTTTCACACTCACCAACTCATCTTCCAAAATAGTCTCATAATCCACAACCAACTTCTAGTGCTTACCCTTAGGATCCATAGCATGCGGCTTAGGAACCATAAAAGCTTTAGCATAATCCCAAATCAATAGAATAAGACCAACCTATAGCAAAGGGTTCTTAGAGTTCCTTTTATGGTCCTTCAGACCATACTCTAGAGAAGATAAAAGATAAAATAGAAAGGAAATTTTCTTCTTGTGGAAAAAATGATTCAAAAGAAAAAAATGATAAGCATTAACAGTAGAAAATCGACCCTCTAAAGTACTATACCTCATCAATTCCTCTGCAAAATCACCCCACAGGGCTTTGATAGAACTACGCTGGTACCCTCCACTCTTGGCCTACTTAAGCTATTTTTCCTCATCTCCTTTGAATAAAATCTGCATAGCCACTTTCGATTCCTTCTTGTCTCTATAAACCTTATTTCCCTCCATGAAGAGACCAATGATATTCGCAATGAAGTGGACTCATTTACATAAAATTTGGTGCCACTGAGCAATATAAGTTAACTAGAGGCAGCAATAGAATTCTAGTTGGCAAGTGCATTTACATTATGTTGTTTCTCAAAGAGAACCAGATCACCAACCTTGAAAGAATGGGAAATAAAACATAGATTATAGTTATGAGAAAGATATTTTTGATATGCTTGAAGTTGTTCAAGAGCATTTAGATGGTGCTCATCAAGTAGTTCAAGTTGGTGAAGAAATTGTTCATCATAAGTATTGTCATTAATAATTCCTTCAAGGGAAGCTCATAAGGAATAAATCTCTAACTCTAAGGGAATAATTGCATCAATACCATACATGACATTGTATGGGGTAGTACGAGTAGCCATACAAATACTCATGTGATAAGCCCATAATACATATGACAATTATCAATAACAAAAATCTAAGGTAATTCAAAGTGAGAAATTATATTATCTAGGAGAAATCTATAAATTACTTGTGTGGTAGTGGAATGAAGAAGAATAACTTTAACCAACTTTGCTAAATAATCAGTTTTTGTGATATTGAAAGTATGATCTTTAGAAGAAGGACGAGATATTTTACCAATAATATCCAAACCCCATATGGTAAATGGTCGAGGGGAATCTTGGGCATGGAGTTCCTATGTTGGAAATTGGGTTAAGCTACTATGTTGTTGGTATTGATATCATTTCTTAACAAAGGAAAATGAATCTTGTTCCATTGTTTGTCAATAATATCCCATTTATAAAATCTTTGAATTCCAAAAAGGCCAAAAACACCAAAATTCCTAAAGAATTTAAATCTAATTTTCAACATTAATGGTTTTTTTAAAAAAATTTAAGGGGGTTTAGATTAAATAATAATAATAATAATAATATTTTGATATTTTTTGTAAAACCCCCAAAATCAAGGCATCATATGGAGGTTACAAATGCACTTCAAATAAATGGACTTTAGTAGGATTTTGGATATCTTAGCATTTTTGGACATTCCTAGGTGTTTATGTAATCATTTGAATGAATTGTGTACTTGAAAGAAAAAAATGAATGAAATATTCAATTATAACTAGCATTCTATGTGAAAATCTAGTATGTGTTGTAGAAGTTTCATGTTTTTTCTATTTTATAATCTATTGCAAAAATATCTTTGGTGGGTATTTTAGATCTAAAATTTTATATGAATATTTTAGGCAGGGTTTATTGTAGTGGTTATAGAGTTTAGATATTTTCAACTTGTAGGGTAAATCACAAATTCTTGATTATTTCCAATGAAAGAGAGATAAAGTTTCAAAGAAGGGAGAAAACAAAGTTGAAAGCACAAGGTCTATAAGAATATATGGTAAAAGGAGGAAAAGAAAAAATACTATTTAACAACATGATGAGAGTCTTCCAGAGATATGATGGATTGTTAGATTTCATGGTACAAATGTGACATACTATAAGAGACTTGAAAATATCATAGCTTGCTAAGGCATCGTAGGGAGAAAAAAGTACACCTACCAATAACATATCTAGAAAAAATCTCATGCTAAATCCATAAAAATCTTTTATTTGTAGAAAGAGGCAGAGGAAGAACAATTACTTGAAATCCCTTGTAGAGGGAGTTGAAAAAATATTTGAATAATATTTATGGTAAATCTAAATATTTCAAAAAATAGTATATTTTGTTAGTTACCTTGAGATCATCGATAGGAGAACATTCAAGAGAAGAATCCTAGATGGAAATAAAAATAATGGAAGGATGAAATAGCAAAAAATGTTGGTAAGTTGAATTCACACATGTTTGATGGAAGAAATAATATCATTGTAGGCATTTGGTTCCAAAATTATAAAATTATTTTACTCATTCTTATGGAGGAGGGCGATGTCATTATTTTTTCTACATTGACTTTGTAAGGTGTTTCTTAGGATTGGCGGTACCATGGTTTAGTTGCAAAAGGACACATCCTTGTGAAAATATTTGTTGATTCTAGTCAAAGGATCTTAAACCACTTTGAGAATAAGGATAAGGATGAGTATTTCAAAGACCTTTTAGCTATCAAAAAATAATATTTTTTGGAATCCCATGAGGTTGAATTTATTAAGTTGCAATAATAGTACATGTATATTTTTAAAGAATAATTTTTCATATTTTTGGAAGGATTTTTTTAACACCTCCAAGAAGTTGTGAATGAATTTGCACCCAATTCATAATAAAAATCAATCAAAAGACCCCTAATACTTGATCACTTTGTACTTAAGGGATAAGGTTTTTGGGAAACAATCTATCTAGTTATGTTTACAAATGTATCTATGAGTTATTAATGCACTTATCATGTTCATATAATAATATTTCAAATAAGCATCCTAATTTTTTTAGTGATTTTCCTCTAGGACCATGATTCTAGCATATCATAGAGTTGGAACTAGGTTCTAATCCTATAATAACCACTCCTTACCACCACCCATGAATGTACTGGTGGCACCTTTTTCTGCTTGTGCCACCTCCCTTATAATGCCTCATTTTGTAAAATCCTAAAATTGGCTAAGTATAAAAAAATTCAAGTTTTCACTGGTATGCTTCCTAGCATCCTTCCTTTGTCACCCCCAATATCCTTCTTCTCCCATTCTTACCATCTCTTTCCTTAGTATTTTGGGTTTCATTCATTGGGCTTAACCCTTACCCTCTCCCTCTACTGCTTCCTTTTATTTCCTTCTTTCTACCCCCAATTCAATATCTTCAAAATTGACTAAGTGTTAGTTTATCAAGGATTAGACATCAAGCTTACCCTTTACATATTACCATTTGTTATGGTAAGAGGTAATCCCTCCATCCAACCCCCGATCCCTGAAGAGTTCTAGGAAAAGAGACCAAGTGCTTTATTTTTGTAGTTTGGGGATCAACCATCCCCTTTACCTCTTACCTTGGTTAAGGTAAGAGGTAAGACCTTTCTCTGACCCTCAATCCCCCAATGCATCCTTCAAAAGGTGATTTTCAGCCTTTCAAGCATCGGGGTGTTGAATGCACAAGACAACTAAGAGGAGGATGAATCAATTGTACCTTTAAACTTCAAGATGCTCATTAACATTCAGATCCGCGTTCATTCATTAAACCCTTAA
Organism: Sequoiadendron giganteum; assembly: GCA_007115665.2. Lineage (NCBI taxonomy): Eukaryota > Viridiplantae > Streptophyta > Pinopsida > Cupressales > Cupressaceae > Sequoiadendron > Sequoiadendron giganteum. The sequence continues at coordinate 514,120,478 of CM021108.1, read as the reverse complement.
ATCTATTATGAAGAATTAGCATGAAATTCAAATAATAAAAACTTAAACAACTCAACACCATACACAAGAGAACACCCAATATACTTGGAAAACCAAAGAAGAGAAAAACTACGGTGAGGATTAGCTCACAATATAAGTAATGTCAACATCGAATACAATAGGGCTCACTATCAGTAAGGCTCACTGCCAGAATGAAAAGAAGATAGAGAAGGAATGTTACACAAAGAAAATCATCTCAATGCAACAAGGAATCCACCACAATGACTTCAACATCTTCACAATCTGATTGAAGAATTGTAGCCACCTTCTGCTCACTACATCTAGTAAACTAACACTTGAAAGCTCGCACTACACTTTACAATTTTACACTCTAACACACTGCACTTTGCATCATTTGTATCTCACACATCTATCTTTCATCTATCTTCACATCCTTCAACAACTCAACTCATACTTATACCATTTTCAACCTTGAAAGCTTCTCCAAGGTCGGTTATGCACCTCAAACATGCAAATTCAAATTAGGTTAGTGCGAAAACACTTCCATGGTGGGTAGAAGTGAATGCAAGCCACATAAAAACTTAATTGGGACCCAAATCAATAGCACCACTCAACTACACACTACCAGAAACAATATTTACCCTTCGCATGTAGTGTAAACACTAGGTCATCCATTACCTATGCAAACACCAATAATCTTTGAAGTACACGCTTCCTCAAACCCAAGGATGACTTGCGAACCACACACTAAACTAAAACATGATCTAGAATATTCCTCAAATACTTTGAAATCCAACAAACTCCTTCACAGCAACTTCCACCTGAAGAATGTGCAGGTGTGTACACTCAAACAACTCTACCATACATTGTTACTTGAAAAATCATCTTCCAAAGCACCAAACCTCAAACCCTCTTAACAGAGGTAAACTACCAACACCATCAACACACCTTCATAATCATAATACTTGAAACACAATTGTATAGAAATGTAGAGAAAAAACATTCCTCCCAGACACCTCTACAATACACAGTCACACACTAGTGAACACAACTTCTTTTGTACAATGATTCAGCACACCAACTCTCGAATATAACACCTCTCACCAGCACATCTGAAATGTACAGGAAAATATTCAACCTAGAATAAGTGTGGAGCAACACAAGAACCCTACTTTCTTACCCAAAACACCACTACAACACATTGTTTCCTCTTTTTATTAAATTTTCTCAAAAGCACTTGGAAATCAAGCACCAAAGACACATTCTCATCATCTTTAGTACTTCCTCAACCATATACAAAAGCTTATCAAAGCATCACTAGAGGTTGACACCAGTAGATTTACTAATGACAACATAATACAACTAATCAAAGCATGGATAACAAAAATTGCTCATACTCTTCAACAATCTTAGTAGACATCAATGATAACATAGGATTGTTGACATCAATGACAACACCAACTTCTCATACTTGCAACAATCTCCTTCTTTTTCATTGATGGCAACACATGATGTGAAAAACCATCAAAGACATAGCAACTCTATACCATACCAATTTCCTTTTCTCTTTTATCCCTCTTTGTAGCTTGTCTTCTTTACTTGTTTCTTTCTCCCTAAATGACTTATGACTTTCTCTCCCCCTTATTACTTTTTCTTTTTCATTTGATTTTCTCTCCCCCTTTGACATCAATGGAAAAGGACATAATATTTATACTATTTGTTTTCTTCCTTTGACATCAAACAATCGGTTTATTACTGTAACTTCTTTCCTTTACTACTCGAAATACTCCCCCTTAGGAGTACACACCAAACTATATCAAATTAAATACCTCTGCACAATGACAATGCACACTCTTCTTACTACAAAAATCAATAATTCCACTACCTACTCTCCCTAAGAGGTAGCCACCAACAACAGTACAAAATAAAAAATGAATCTTGAGATCCACTAGATTGATGTGTCTCCTTCTGCATCTAGTTTAAAGGAGGGGCAATAACCCCCAACTCCTCTCAAAGATACTCAAAATTATCCTTAGGAGGAGCCTTAGTGAATATATCAACAATTTGATCCTTTGTAGGCACATATTAAAGCTTCAATTCATTCTCCACAACCTTCTCTCTCAGAAAGTGATATTCGATTGACATATGTTTTATCCTTGAATGAATCACTAGATTCTTTGAAATTTTTATAGCACTTGTATTATCACAAAAGATAGAAATATGCTCATCATACACTACTCTGATATCCTTCAATGTTCACCTCATCCACAACACTTGTGTGTAGCAAGATGATGCTGCAATGTACTCAACCACTGCAATAGATAAAGAAACCAAATCTTGTTTCTTACTTATCCATGATACCAATTTGAATCAAAGAAAGAGTGCACCACCTCTTGTACTTTTTTTGTCATCCACATAGCTAGCCCAATCTGCATCTATGTAAGCACTCAAAGTGAAATTAGTATCCTTTGGATACCATAATCCATGATTTGGAGTTCCTTTTAAGTATCTGAATATCCTCTTCACTACTGCAACATGTGAATCTCTACGATCTTCTTGAAATCTAGCCACAAGACAAACTGTATGAATGATATTTGGTCTAGTAGCAATTACATATAGTAGTCCACCAATCACTAATCTATACTTTCTTTCATCAACCTTAGGGGATTCATCATTCTTTCTCAGTTTGCAACTAGTAATCATAGGAGTACATACCAGTTTGGAGTCGTTCATTCCAAACGTTTTCAACATTTCTCTGACATACTTTGATTATGAAATGAATATACCATTGTTTTTTTGATTGATTGGTAGCCCAAGGAAGAGATTAATCTCCCCAAACATAGACATCTCAAACTCCAATATTTTTACGTGGAAAACCAAAAATGGGAAAACCATGGTGAGGGTTAGCTCACAATATATTATATCTAGATATAGTATATTACAAAAAGGCTCACTGCTAGGTGGACTCATTGTCCAAGTGAACTCACTACCCATAGAGAAAGAGAAGGAACAAAGAAGGGGTGACTATATAGCCTATTTGAACTAATACAATAACATCTATCATATGCTATATTATAGTTCCAATAAAGTACAAAATGATCTTCACACTAATTTGAATCAATACTCTGCTCTGTTCACAATTTGATCAATTTTTCATCACACACATGTAGGTGAAGCACCATACATTTCATATGTCTCTTAATACTTGCATGCAATCTGCTATCTCTTCATCATCCTATACTTCTCATCTATGACTCTCCAAAAATTTGAAGCTAATCTCCTATATATATCTATATCAAGTGTAACTTCAATTAGGTTGTCCTAATTAGAAGTAACACACAAAATTAAGCATGTCATCCTTAAAAAAAAAATTATCCACACTTTACGCCTTGATTCAAAATTCAAATTACATCATGATAGGTTGGTATGGACCTAATATAAATCCCACATACTATAAATTTACTTTCTTATACTTTCCAAAACATCGAACGTGTTAGGTCATCCCAAAAATAGACCTAAACACAAACCTCCATATGCACATACAATTCACCAAATGTGTGCTTCAAGGCTCAATCTATATTTTGAATTCCCATTCATCTAAAATCTATTATCTTGTCTTCATCATCGTAGAACATAATAATTATCCACGAAGAAATATGGAATCTCCCACATTGATACTTTGTTCCAAAATAACTATGGTATATAGAGTTGGACATTGTCATACATATCTTTCGGGAAACTTCATAGAATGTAACCAAATCTTGAATAGAGCTACACCTGATGATCTCAAATTTATATTGAAAATTTCATAATGATATCTCCACTTATGGTGGAGTGTCAACCCAAAAATTGATGCACATAACCACAACACTGTTAGAAGAAATACTTAGCCAAATTCTTGTACAACCATATTTTCCAGACCAACTTGCTTTGTACATATGTCATCAAAAATACTTTCAAGTTATGCTAGAATGATTATAACAATGTTGAAATCAATTAAAACACTGGATCAAGCAATATATATGCACCTCATGCTCATGTTTCCAAACTGCATCATCAATGACAAACTTCCAATTTCCAACAATATCCCCCTTTGTCATTAATGGAAACATGCATTCAAAAAAACTTTTTATCTCTCTCCCCCTTACACATATCTCATCCCAAATATCTTTCACAATATCTTTCCAAGTATCTCTCAAAAAAAATTCCAATATCTCTCCCCCTTTGACTTCAATTGAAAAGGATGTACAAAACTTTGTATACTCCCCCTTGGATATATATATGCGAACAAGGATAGTTGGAGGAGTGTGTTAACTCCCCATCAGAGAATTAACCAAAAAGAAACTTCTATACCTTCATTTATCCAAAAAGAAGATTTTGAAAACTTTGAAAATGCATAAGAGTGAGACTTTGTCAACCTCATGAGGATGTTGACCCTTGGAGCCTCTGCAAGATGTCTTTCCAAGTAGATATTCCTTCTTCACAAAGATTCTTTGCTGCTACTAGTGTCATGTATTGTGATTCAAGCTTTACCAAGATTTATTTTCCTTCTTCCATAGTAATGGGAGTAAGATTTATCATTGAAGTCTTGTCAGTATTTACAAGGGCACTTGAGATAGGTATGTACTCCATCTTCACCAAGTCCCTTAACTTCTCAAATTTCCTGATTAATTTATCTTTTTGACTATGCAATATTCTCCTTGTAAGATCACCAAAGCATTCCAGGTCTGATCATCTTTGTCTTGCACAGGGTCATAATTGTTTGATGCACTTTCGATTTGTCTCTCAATTGTGTTCATAGCATCCTTTATACTTTGAGTGGTATCAAGCCACTTCATACAAAATAAGAATAAATTATTTTCTTCATCTTCACAAGCTTGAACATCCTTCACAATCTCTTCTAATTTGTTGTGTGTAGCTATACACCTCTATAATTTCCAACAAACTCATTTTTGCTAGCCATGCTTCAACTTCTTTTCCAACTTGTTCTTCTAATCCAGAGATACATTCCTTGAAGGAATAAATTAGTTATTTGAGGTTTGTTTCAACAGCTTCACCCACTCATTTACTAGTCTCATGCTCATATTGAACATCATATGTATGTACATGTCCTTCCATATTTTCTTTGGATGTCACAGTGGTGCCGATTTCCTTTTTCCTTATGGCCTTCTACTTAACTCTCCTAGTGGTCCTCTTTGCTTCAACCTTGATGGTAGGAAATTCTAGAGGGTATTTTTCCCTTACCGAAGGTCTATCTATGGATCTCCTGTTCATACCAGCTACAGGTAAAGATGTAGTAACTGATCTCCTAGAGGGAGGCCTCTTCTACACTCACATAATCTCTAGCACTTTCTATAGTTGTCCTGACTCTGTCTCTTGAGATACCAAACTCTTTGGCATGTGATTCTACCTTAGAATCAATATCCCTCTTCATTTGTGATTTCTTGAATTTTTGTTGAACTTCTATTGTCTTCTCTCTATAACTTCCAAATTTTGGCTTGCTAGGGTCTTTAGGGTTGTTAAGCAATACTTCTGCATCGCCAGTGGCTTCATATTTTGTTATTTCATAACCAAGCTCTGGAACCCAAGTGGTTCTTGGTTCAATTGCTTCCATAATGCAAAAATCAGTAGATACCAAAACGATAATTTCACTCATATATTTCATCATAACATCTCTCGAAATTCTCTATCTCATAATCATTTTTCTTTGAAATACTGCAAAGAAAGCTATGAGGGCATCACTCTGAGCCTTTATATCACCAATATTACTCATGTATTCTCTTATTTGATGAGTGAAAGGATTTTCACTTGACCAATTGACTTTCCCAGCTATCGAAACTTCCTTCATGAAGTAGAAAACCAAGCATATTACCAATGTGCCATACCTAAATACCTACTTTTTCTTCTTGATTTCTTTCAAATTTTCTAGAAAATTTTGTTGGAGCAACTCACAAAGGTCATACTCATCATTATTCTCAATCATATCCAAAGCCACATGAATTGTGGTGGCAGAGACCAAATTAACTCCATAAATCATATGTCCAATCATCATAGCTATATATTGTACTGTCGGATTTCTGATAAGGTTTAATGCATCACCTATTCTCAACATTATTTTTGTGTTCTTTCCAAGTTTCCCTACTGGAACTGATTTGATGGACCATAAACCAATGATTTCCCTAATCACATATCTGGTAATCATGTGGGAACCATCAATCCACATGTACTGAATAAGCATTATTCTTAATGTTATTCTAATGCACTTCTCTTCATTTTTGAAGTATGAAAACCAATGCCACACATCTAATTTCTTGTTAGTCAAAATCTTGTACTCTGGTTTCAAGGTGTAATATTCTTCAATCAACTCATCTATCCATAAATTGTGCAACTTTCCATAGGTTTGTTCTTCCAAACTTCCATGAATGTAATTCCTAACATCTTCCGTAGGTAAGACCCTAAGAGAAATTTATGAAAATGCACATAGGGGATTATTTTCTAAGATTTTGGTGGAGTACCCTCTAAATTTAGGTTGTGTTATTTGAGAGATATCTACTATTTTTGGCGACGTCGTTGCATTTAAATTACTTTTAGCTGATAATTCCAAAAATTTAGAATGTGTAGGGATTGTTAAATACCTTTCCCTTGCCCAACGAAGTAAGGTTTGAGATTCTACAACTTGGAGATGCTTCAAACCCTTCAAACTTATTTCTTTCTCCTCTTTTCTTCTTTGAATGTGTTTAGTAAAATGAATTTGTCTTCCCAAGTATGCTTTTAACTCTTTGATTTAACCCAACTCTGTAATAAATGCTTCAGACAAAAAGCTGGCAACCCTAAGGTCTGCATACACAGTCATCTTTCCAAGCTCTACAAATTGCCACATTACTATATTTACTTTCACAATTTTCTTCCTCATATTAAGAACTTCATTCTCCATGACATATCTTTGTGCTATATCCCAAGCACCTCTTTCTTGGCGAGGGACATGGGATTTTCATTAAAGCTCCCCCTAAGCCACAACTCTAGGCTTAGTTATTCGAAGAAACATCTTCACCAGAGATCAGTATAGATTCTCCCTTATCCTCATTCTCTTATTTCTTTCTCCAAATATTTTCCATTTCCCTTTTCAGTTCATCCAGATCAATATTTTTTTCTGGTTCATTCTTCCTTGTTGTATTTTCCTTCCTTGTATTTCTACTTCTTCAAAATTTATCAATATTTCCTTACCTTCTGCAATTGTTACATGTGATATTTCTTTGATCATTATTCCTTCCATTCATTCTGGATCTACATTGGTTAGCCTTGTGTCGAAATCCATAACATGTATAGCATTAACCATTGAAAGATTGAATCATTCTACCATTATTGTATCTATTCATCATTTGACTTTTGACTTCATTTTCTCTATGTCCAAATTTATTGCATGTAAAGCATTGACCAGTAAAGGATGAAACATTCTAATTCATTCTACTTCTACATCCACAGCTCTATGTACAAATTTATTGGATCTACATTGGTTGGAAACAAGTGCCTCAACTTCTGGCCTGGAACCTCTATTTAAGACTTGGCGGATTTTCTATATTTATGGCCTTTACTGCTTTACCACTGGGAACTTTCTTTGGATGCGCGGTTGTGTGGTTTACCACCTTACTGCAAGCCTCTTTCATTTGGTTTGTGCTTGGGCGATGTTACTGCCATACCGCGGTGGACTCCTCACTATTCAGTGATTTTGCGGTGAAGGCTCGATGGACAGCACAGATGGTTACCGCCATACCATAGGGTCACTCTCCCTCCTCGACGGTGGCGCGATGAACTGGGCGGTCAAAGTAAAATCTTACCTTGGTAACACGGGGGTCGCTCGGAGAGGGCACGATGGCGTGATAGACCGTGATGGTTGGCACATGTGGTTACCTCCTTATCGTGGAGGCTTTTTCATGGCTCAGCGGTTACACGGTGAAGGTGGCGGGTTGGTGGTTGACTGCCTATGGCTATACCACGACGATCTCATCGCTTGGTCATGGTGGTGCGGTATGTCTACCACCAGACCGCGAAGGCCTTGTCTAGGCTGAGCGATAGTGCGGTACACCACATTACCACAAGAGTTGGTCGATAGGCTTGCGGTGGCACAGTGGAAGGAGCTCGGTGCTCAGATGGCAGGTCTGACTCAATGCTCAAAGCGATGGATGAGTAATGTTATGACATGTGGCAAGATAAGACTCGTTGATTTTACATTTTTGTTGTAAATCAACAATTCATTGGTTGCTTGCTTGAAGAGATGAAAGCTTTAACTACAAGGCTCAATTCGGCGGGTGATAGTATCCAATTGTAGGAAGTAGAATTAAATGCAGGACGGCCTGATGCATGATTGCAGGGTGACTTGATCAGGAAGAGATCAGATTCGTCTGTCAGAAGGAAGGTGTATAATTAAGACACCTGATTGGTCGATTGATGTGTAGAAGTTTGAATAGACTAAAAACGTGTGATACAGAGGTATTCATTGTATGTTGTAAGAGCATTGTAATAGTGAGTGTATTTCGAACTGAAGTCTGTTGCTATGAGCTAACTATCAGAGAGTGAGGTCTATGAACTCTGTATGTAATTTGTTTGCTGCAATACAAAGTGATTTCTCTTGGTGTGGTGGTTTTTTCTCCCGAAATCATTTTCCCACATAAATCTGGTGTTATCTCTATGTGTGTTTAGTTTCTATTACTCTTGTTATCCTGTATGTGTGCATCTTAAGTGTATGAAAGTGCAAAAAAGGAAGATTTTTTGCACTTCTCCTTTGAGGTATTAGTGTTAGAAAAGTGTATTCCACACCTCTACTTTTCCTTTTAAGTGGTATCAGAGCCTGGCCAGTTGTGTTGTCCTTGTTAGTAGGGCTAGTTTTTTGTGCTAATACTGTTCCAGTGGGAGTCTTAAAAAGTTAGAACCAAGTTCTATTTGAGATGGCAAGTACATTAGGTAGAGTAGAAATTGAAAAATTCAATGGTGGCAACTTTGAGTTGTGGAAACTCAAAATGGAAGAGTTATTGGTTGATAGAGACCTCTGGATTGTTGTGTTTGGAACTATGCCACAAGGAATGAAACAAGAGGATTGGGACCTCGCTGATAGAAAAGCTAGAGGTTTGATAAGACTTTGTCTGGTTGATTTTATACTCCTGAACATCCGTGAGGAGAAATCTGCAGCTTCATTATGGAAGAAGCTTGGTGATATTTATCAGGGAAAGTCTCTAGTGAATAAGTTATTCCCAAGGAAGAATTTGTACTCCTTGAAAATGGAAGAAGGAGCATTTGTTGCAGACCATCTGAACTCATTTAATATGGGTGTTTTTCAGTTAGCTTCTATGGGTGTGAAGATAGAGGAGGAGGATCGCTGCATACTTTTGTTATGTTCGATACCTGACACTTGGGATCATCTGGTAATGGCTATTGGAAGTACAACAACTAATTTCAAGATGGAAGATGTGGTTGCCTCGCTACTATCAGAAGAAATGCAGAGGAAGTCTTCAGAGATGGCCAAAGAGGCCCTTGTTATTCAAGGTAGATCGAAGGAGAAAGGCAAGAAGAAGGACAAGAAGTCTAAATCCAAATCTAAAGGGAGATCAAAATCTTCTGGTAAAAAGTCCAAGGTGAAATGTTAGAACTGTGGGTAGCTTGGTCATATCCGAAAGGATTGTAAGGAGAAGAAGAAGAAGAAGAGTAACTCTTCAGACAATGAATCTTCTCAGAGTGATGCAAATGCCTTCATTGCAGCCTTGGCGACTCAGGCATCAGATGATTTCTGGCTGATTAACTCAGGTGCATCTTTCCACATGAGGTCTCATAGAGAGTGGCTCACTAAGTATGAAAATTATGATGGTGGAAAGGTGTACCTAGCAAGTGATTCAACACTGGAGATTCTTGGTCGTGGAAGAGTCAAAATACAATTCCCTAATGGAAGAACCAAAGGTATTAGTGATGTACTACACATACCAAGTTTGGCTCGTAACTTACTTTATGTTAGTAAGCTGAATGATGTTGGTGTGGAGGTTTCTTTCTTGAGTAAAGGATGTAATATGACTAGAGGAAGAATGGTGTTGGCTAAGGGTGTACGAAATGGAACTATGTACAAGTTGGATGCACATCTTGTTCAATGTAGCAACATCTCTGTAAAGTCAAGCAAAGTTGATTGTATAGGGAAGGAGGATGAAGCTCCTCTAGATGCAAATTCCTTGGAGGTGAAACTCCCAGCAGAGAAGACCATGTTGTGGCATCATAGACTCGGTCACATAGGTGAGAAAGGTTTAAAAACCTTGAAAAATTAAAATCTTGTTGAAGGGTTTGTTGATTGTAATCTTGAGTTCAATTTTTGTGAACACTTCATTTATGGAAAACAACACCGTGTTTCATTTTATTCGAGTTCTCATAAATCTTCTGGTGTACTAGATTATGTTCATTCTGATGTATTTGGTCTAGTGAATTTTCCTTTGCTCTCGAAGTCTAGATATTATGTTTCTTTTATTGATGATTATTCGAGAAGGGAATTTATATACTTTCTTAAGATTAAATCAGAAGTGTTCAATTGATTTAAAGAGTTTAAAACTTTGGTAGAGAATTAGATTGGAAAGAAAATTAAATGCTTGAGGAAAGATAATGGCGATGAGTTTTGTTCTACAGATTTTGAAAGATACTGCAAAGACCATGGGATTAAAAGGCATAAAACTACACCTTATAATCCATAGCAGAATGGAGTTGTTGAAAGGTTGAACAGGATGCTAATGGAAAGGGCGAGGAGTATGTTAAGAAGTGCTAGTCTGGAGCAGAAGTTCTGGGCTGAGGCTGTGGCTACAGCATGTTACTTGGTAAATCATTCTCCTTGCTCTGCTCTTGTTGATAAGACACCTTTGGAAGCGTGGTCAGGTAAGAAGCCCTCTCTAAGACATATTCGTTTCTTTTGTTGTGAGGCATAGGCATATGTGTCGAATGAGAAAAGATCTAAGTTGGAGAACAAGGTTGTTAAATGTATCTTCATCGGCTATGGTGTTGGTGTGAAGGGATACAAGCTTTGGAATCTTGATACTGAGAAGATTTTGTATAGCAAAAGTGTTATATTTCGTGAGCTGAAATCTTCAACAGCTGATCCACGGCTAGAGACAGATCAAAGAGAAAAGAAGAATGATGTACTTGGCATTCCTCAAACTCCAGAAAAAGAGGAACTACATGGTGTACCTGAAACTGAGGAGAGTTCTAGCAACTCTGAGAGTTCTGAAGATGAAGAACCACAACCTCAACCAGTAAAAATTTCTACACGTGAAAGACATCAACCAGAAAGGGATGGTTTCTCTATATTGGATTCAAACTATTCCTATGCTTTAATTACTATCACTGATGAGCCTAGGACTGTGAAAGAGGTAATTAGCATGTCTGATTCAAATTCCTGGTTGGAAGCCATGAATGAAGAAATGGAATCATTGAAGAAGAATGAAACCTGGGATTTGGTTTCTTTGCCTGAAGGGTGAAAGCTTGTTGGTTGTAAATGGGTATTTAAGAAGAAGACAGGTCTAGATGGCAGTGCTAAAAAGTATAAAGCAAGGTTTGTTGCAAAGGGATATTCCTAGGTATAGGGAATTGATTATGGAGAAATATTTTCCCCTATAGCTAAGCTAACATCTATCAGATTTTTATTGTCACTTGCAGCTGCGTATGACTTAGAGATTGAACAGATGGATGTGAAAATAGTGTTTCTCCATGGAGAGTTGGAAGAAGAAATTTATATGTCCTAGCCTGAGTACTTCGTTGAAAAAGGTAAAGAAATCCTGGTCTGCAAGTTAAAGAAATCTCTGTATGGTTTGAAACAATCGCCTAGAATGTGGTACCAGAAGTTTGACACTTTTGTGCTGTCAATGGGAGATCAAAATTTGATCATTGTGTGTATTACAAATCTGAGAATGATTGCGTGCTTATTATTACCCTATACGTGGATGATATGTTGTTCATTGGAAATAGTAAGACTATGATTTCTGATCTTAAGTCTCAGTTGTCTGCAAAGTTTGAAATGAAAGATCTAGGTGCAACAAGGTATATTCTAGGGATGGAAATAACCAAGGACAAAATGAGTAGAAAGCTTTGGGTTAGCCAGAGTAAGTATGTTAACACTGTTCTGGAGATATTCAGTATGAATGACTACAAGCAGCTAGTTGTTCTAGTTTTGCAGGGAACAAAGCTATCTATTGAAGATTGTCCAAAATCTACTACTAAGATGGAGGATATGACCAGGGTGCCTTATTCAAGTGTTTTTGGCAGTTTAATGTATGTAATGGTCTATACAAGTCCATACATTGCCCAAGCAGTGGGAGTACTTAGCTGATTTATGGAAAATCCAAGAAGGACACATTGGGATGCTGTGAAAAGAGTGTTTAGATATTTAAAGGGAACTTTAGAATATGCTATGTGTTACCATGGAAATTTGGTTGGATCACAGCGGACTCTCAGCATTTGTGGATATGTGGATTCTAATTGGGCAGGGGACATTGACAACAGAAGATCCACCAATAGATATAGTTTCATGTTGAATGGTGGTGCGATTAGTTGGATGAGCAAGCGACAGGTTGTAGTCACTTTGTCCACAACAGAGGCAGAATACATGGCAGCAATACATGCCTGCAAAGAAGCTATTTGGCTGAGTCGTTTGTGTTCTAACATTGGTTTTTATGTAGGGAAAATTATTATTTGCTATGACATTCAGAGTGCCATTTTCTTGGAGAAAAATCCTACTTTCCATGCCAGGATGAAGCACATCGATGTGCAGTATCACTTTGTTACGGATATGGTAGAGGATGGAAAGGTCTCTTTAGAGAAGGTGGATACTTTGAAGAATGTTGCTAATGCATTGACAAAGCTAGTGAGTACAGACAAGTTCAGATGGTGTGCAATTTTGATGGGCCTTGGGGCTTATGATCGTCAGTAAATTCGAAGTCTGGAGGAAGCCAGTAAGTCTTCATCAAGTGGGAGCTTGCTGGAAACAGGTGCCTCAACTTCTAGCTTGGAACCTTTGTTTACGACTTGGTAGATTTTCTACATTTCTGGCCTTTACCACTTTACCGTTGAGAACTCTCTTTGGACACGCGGTTGCTCGGTTTACCACCTTACCGCGAGCCTCTTTCATTCAATCCACGGTTGGGCGGTGTTACCGTCATATCATGATAGACTCCTCACTGTTTTGCGGTTGCACGGTGAAGGCTCAATGGACGACACAGATGGTTACCACCATACTGTGGGGTCACTCTCCCTCCTCGACGGTGGCATGGTGAACTGGGTGGTCAAAGTAAACTCTTACCTTGGTACCATGGGGGTCCCTTGGAGAGGGCGCGGTGGCGCGGTAGACCGTGATGGTTGGCATAGGTGGTTACCTCCTTACCACAGAGGGTTTCTCATGGCTCAACAGTTACGCGGTGAAGGTGGCGGGCTGGTGGTTGACTGCCTACCGCTATACCGCAATGGTCTCATTGCTCAGTCGTGGTGGTGCGCTATGTCTACCGCCAGACCGTGAAGGCCTTGTCTGGGTTGAGCAGTAGCGTGGTACACTGCATTACCATGAGAGTTGGTCGATAGGCTTTCAGTGGTGCGGTGGAAGGAGCTCGGTGCTCAGATGACAGGTTTGACTTGATAGTCAAAGCGATGGATGAGTAAAGTTACGACACATGGCAAGATAAGACTCGTTGATTTTACATCGTTGTTGTAAATCAACAATTGATTGGTTGCTCGCTTGAAGAGTTGAAAGCATTAACTATAAGGCTCGATTTGGCGGGTGACAGTATCTGATTGTAGGAAGTAGAATTAAATGCAGGATGACCCGATGCATGATTTCAAGGCAACTTGGTCAGGAAGAGATCAGATTCATCTATCAGAAGGAAGGTGTATAATTAAGACACCTGATTGGTCAATTGATGTGTAGAAGTTTGAACAGACTGAAAACATGTGATACAGAGGTATTCATTGTATGTTGTAAGAGCATTGTAACAGTGAGTGTATTTCGAATTGAAGTCTGCTGCTGTGAGCTAACTATCAGAGAGTGAGGTTTGTGAACTTTGTATGTAATATGTTTACTACAATAAAAAGTGATTGCACTTGGTGTGGTGGGTTTTTCTCCCAAAAATATTTTCCCACGTAAATCTGGTGTTATCTTTGTGTGTGTTTAGTTTTTTTACTCTTGTTATCCTATATGTGTGCATCTTAAGTGTATGAAAGTGCTAAAAAGGAAGGTTTTTTGCACTTCTCCTCTGAGGTATTAGTGTTAGGAAAGCATATTCCACACCTCTGCTTTTCCTTTTAAATACCTTTCCCTTGCTCGACGAAGTAGGGTTTGAGATTCTGCAACTTGGAGATGCTTCAAACCCTTCAAACTTATTTATTTCTCCTCTTTTCTTCTTTGAATGTGTTTAGTAAAATGTATTTTTCTTCCCAAGTATGAGTTTAACTCTTTAATTTGACCTAACTCTATAATAAATGCTTCAGACAAAAAGCCGGCAACCCTAAGGTTTGCATACACAGTCATCTTTCCAAGCTCTACAAATTGCCACATTACCATATTTTCTTCCACAATTTTCTTCCTCAAATTAAGAACTTCATTCTCCATGACATACCTTTGTGCTATATCCCAAACACCTCTTTTTTGGTGAGGGACATGGGATTTTCATTAAAGCTCCCCCTAAGCCACAACTCTGGGCTTAGTTATTGGAAGAAACATCTACACCAGAGATCGATATAGATTCTCCCTTATCCTCATTCTCTTCTTTATTTCTCCAAATCTTTTCCATTTCCGTTTTCACTTCATCCAGATCAATATGTTTTACTGGTTCATTCTTCCTTGTTGTATTTTCCTTCCTTGTATTTCTACTTCCTCAAAATTTATCAATGTTTCCTCACCTTCTATAATTCTTACATGTGATATTTCTTTGATCATTATTCCTTCCATTCGTTTTGGATCTACATTGGTTAGCCTTATGTCCAAATCCCTAACATGTATAGCAATAACCATTGAAAGATTGAATCATTCTACCATTATTGTATCTAT
The DNA here is from genome assembly GCA_007115665.2 of Sequoiadendron giganteum. NCBI lineage: Eukaryota > Viridiplantae > Streptophyta > Pinopsida > Cupressales > Cupressaceae > Sequoiadendron > Sequoiadendron giganteum. The sequence continues at coordinate 514,105,429 of CM021108.1, read as the reverse complement.
TCATCATTTGACTTCTGACTTCATTTTCTCTATGTCCAAATTTCTTGCATGTAAAGCGTTGACCAGTAAAGGATGAAACATTCTAATTCATTCTACTTCTACATCCACAACTCTATGTCCAAATTTATTACAAAAATAGCAAAAATCATTACAAGATGGGTACCTTTGAGCATTTGGTTGTCTAATAGGAGGGTAAAAGTACAAAGTTGTGTCACAATTTTTAAAGGAAATAGCCAACACTGATCCAAATTTTAAACTTGAATCACTAAAAAGTGGCATATATGTTTTGAATTTTGACATGATGTCAACTAATAAAATATTTGTATTCTAGCATATTTTATGCTTGTATTTAAAAATAAATAAATAAAATATTTGAATATAGTTTTGAATAAATTGACACTGTAATCTAGTTGTTGAAAAATGAAGTTACATGAGACGTCAACCTTTATATAATATTTTTTTCTCCAATTTTTTTTGTGTATTCATAACTTGAAACTTTAGTGCATGGATATAGTTTTTTATAATTTTGATAAATATATATTTTTAAATAAATATTAAGATGTGTGATGAGAGCCAATTATGCTCCATTTTATGTCATATTTTATACCCTTTCATACACCTTCATAACCATTTCTACATTCCATTTCCGTTCCATTTTCATATCATTACACCATTTTACGTTGCATATGATTCAATATATATAAGGCATATTTAATATAGTTTTAAGATTAAAATATGGAAAATAATCATTAGTTGTCTTTATTACTAAGCATTATTATTTTATGCCTTGGAGAATATAGTTTGCAACAAGTAGATTTCATGTCACAGGCAGTTTGTATTTACTACTACAGTTTCCTCATCCGTAGTTGACATCAACCTGTGTGATGGTATTAATTACTTCTTTGGTGCTGACAGTGCATTATTTCATCCAATGGTAGCCTTCCTCTGGCCATTTTATTTAATGCACGTATTCATACATGCTAGTTTTTATCACGTCTACTGCACCTACATTCTTCAACCGCATGGATTCATTCCATGTTTCTGCCACTCCATGCTGAGTTCTTTTTACGTTCCACCAAGTCATCACCTCATAATGGCTATTTCAACACGTAGACCTGTCTAGCAATTGTTACTACCATGTTAGATTGAAGTTGCAGGAGCTAATTAAGGAGAACCCGTAATGTATGTGCCAACTATTTGGAAGAAACCAAAATTTGTTTGTTGTTGTAACCGAACCGTTTTCAATATGCACCCACTTCAAAACAATCAGTTTTGTGTTGCAATTTGTGCGCAGATGAGGACACATCTCAAAAATTCAAGACATGGGTTTTGTCTAGAATGGGCCCAATTAAGTTTTGTCATGACAGAATCCTCGAAAAATGAAGGAGATGAAACATACAAGTGGTTTTTTAAAGGCAACGTTTTTTGATTTATTGTTGCGACCAAGATTACATGTACACCAAATTATTTTGTTGGCCACAGGACAAAATAAGTTATTTTGTTGGCCACGAGACAAAATAAGTTATTTTTTTTTACACTATTTTAGATATTAGTTGTTGTAGCCATGGGTTATAAATATGTTTGTAATATCAACCCAAGGGAGAGATTAATATATGTAGATTTTATGCAGACTTTTGTATCATCGTTTTAGATAATAAAAGAATAATATTTCTTCTGGTCATGTAGAAAGACATCCTCATTTCATTCTCACCTATAACCCATGGAGCAAGGGCCCACTCCATGTTGAAGCATGGTGATATTTATTTCTTTATGTTGTCAATGATTTTATATGTTATTTATTTTCATTCGATTTATTTTCAACAACTTTAGAACTGTAATAGTTGTGTGATTTAAATTCCAGCATCTGTATTATAGTTTGGTATAATAAAAGACATCATGCTTTAAGTTTGGTTTGTAATATATTATTGAGATTCGATTTCAGCAGGTGTGTTTCTCTTTTTATCAATAAACTATTGTTGCCATAGCTCATGATGCAGGAAGTGACAGTTCCTGGCACAATTATGATAGGAAGACAAAATAGGAAATAAATCATATTTTCATTTAAAAAAATTCCATGTGTTCTAGCTGCACATCATCCCCGCTCAACTCATGACTCTCACCCCTCTGATTGGCATATAGCCACGACATCTCTCACAAGTTTACGCCCCCGGATTGACACGTAAGACCAAACAGAAATTCATCATAAAGTGTTAAATATTTCTTACTATTTGTACCCAGTGTTGGCCTATCAATGTGCATGTATTAAAAAATTTGTTTCCATTCGATGTCAACTTACATATTATCTATTTATCTAAAATGAAAAAAAATTATACCCTCTTGATATAGATTCTTTTATCTAGTGAATCATATTTTTTTCAAATTTTTTTAATAAGTTTTACTATTTTTCCTTGACATGGTAATCAACCTAATATTTTGTGTTGATAACCTACTTTTAGTAAAAATAAAAAGGAAAATATAAATAATAATTAAATTATTAATATATATATATTTTAAAACTAGACTTATGGATCTACAAAAGGGTATTTTTTATATTTTAAAAAATGTTATTTACATGAGTAGAAATTATTGAAACATCAATTTTTTCAAATAAATCTATTTTTTAGGTAAATTATCTTCAAAGTGGTGCTACATATGCATTTAGCCAACAATTTCAGTTGGAAAAGTTGTGGACATGTCTAACTTAGCTAGGATGAATCTTACAAGATCATATGTTTGACCAAAATAGATTTTTAGATAGAAATACTTAAATCCACTTGTACTGATAAGTTGGCTTAAAGTGTGACACAACTTTGTACTTTTACCTAGGAGGTCTTCTAGCATTGTCTCTTTGACTTTGAAACTTTCCATAGTTCCTCTTGTCTTCATTCTTTTTTGGTTCACTAATCTTTTTTGCATTAGATGTTTGATCTGCTTTAGAGCTTTCTTCTTTTCAATTCCTAGACCACCCTTGCCTTTAGATGCTTTTTGACCAACAATCAACTTATCAAGGATTGTAGAACTTTTTTTGAATTTGTCTTCATAGCCTCTTGCCTTCTGCAGATCTGATATCAAATTTATCACTTCTTGTTTAAGTCTAGTGCACTCATTAGATTTTCTTTTTACCATTGTATTCAGACATTCCTCAATTTTTTTCTTGTCTTCCACTTGTACTCTCAATCTGGTGATGTCTTCATTCACTTACCTCAATAGTTCATTGACTTCTTTATGCCTTTCTCTGAATTTCCTGATCCGCTCTCTTAGTTTTCTAATGCACTCATTTGCCTCTCTTAGATTTTCTTTCAAATCTCTATTCTCATCTTCAACTATGTTAAGATCTTCAAGAGCAACTTTGAGTTCTCCATCTTTGTCTAATATGCAATCTTCTTTTGTGTATTCAATAGAAGAAATCTCTTCTAGAGGAATAAGATATTTTCTATCAACCATGAGTTCAAACTCCAAGATCTTCCCAAAGTGGTCAAACCCCTTCCAAGGAACCAAGCTCTGATACCAATTGTTGAACACCTGGAATACTAAGAGGGGGGGTGAATTAGTATTCCTTTAAACCAATTAAGCATAATTCATCCAATTATTAGAATAAATATAACTGAAAAGATGTATGAAATCATGAAGAAAACCACAAAATCACATGTCACATGAACACTAGTATTTTTATGTGGAAAACCCAAAATGGAAAAAACCATAGTGAGTGTTAGCTCACAATATATTATATCTGAATATAGTATATTACATAATGGCTCACTACTAGGTGGACTCGTTGTCCAAGTGAACTCATTTCCCACAGAGAAAGAGAAAAAATAGAAAAGGGGTGGCTATAAGGCCTATTTGAACTAATACAATAGCATCTATCATATGTTGGATTACAATTACAATGAAGTACAAAATAATCTTCACACTAATTTGAATCAATATGCTGCTCTGTTCACAATCTGATCAATTCTGCATCACACACATGTTGGTGAAGCACCATACATGTCATATGCCTCTCAATACTCGCATGTAATCTGCTATCTCTTCATCATCCTATACTTTTTATCTCTTACTCTCCAAAACTTTGAATTTAATCTCCTATATATATCCATATCAAGTGTAACTTCAATTAGGTTGGCCTAATTAGAAGTAACACACAAAATTAAGCATGTCATCCTCAAAACATTGTATCCATACTTTGCGCCTTGATTCAAAATTCAAATTACATTAAGATAGGTCGACGTGGATCTAATATAAATCCCACATAAGATGAAGTTACTTGCTTATACTTTCCAAAATATCAAACATGTTAGGTTGGCCCAAAAATAAACCTAAACATAAAACCTTCATATGCATATACAATTCACCAAACATGTGCTTCAAGACTCGATCTATATTTGAATTCTCATTTAGTCGATGTCTATTAGCTTGTCTTCGTCATCACAAAACACAATAATTATCCACGAAGAAATGTAGAATCTCCCACACTGATACTCTATTCAAAAATAAATGTTGTATACAAGTTTGGACACTATCATACATATCTTTCGAGAAACTTCATAGAATGTCACAAAATCTTGAATATAGCTACACCTGATGATCTCAAAAATATATAAAAAATTGCAAAGTGATATCTCTACTTGCAGTGGAGTGCGGACCCAAAACAAAACACACAGAACCACAACACTGTTAGAAGAAATACTTAGCCAAATTCATGTACAACCATATTTTTTAGACCAACTTGCTCTGTACATATTTCATCAAAAATACTTCCAAGTTATGCTAGAATGATCATAACAATGTTGACATCAATGAAAACACTGGATCAAGCAATATATATGCACCTCATGCTCATGTTACCAAACTGTATCATCAATGACATACTTCCAATTTCCAACACTGTACCGAAAACCAAGTATGATCACAACTTTGGAAACAAAAAACCATTTGATATGAATGCAAAGAAACATATTGACTAGGTCCTCTTCTAGTTGTGTTAAAAATAGCTAGGAGGGAGTTATATGCCATGTATGTTCAATGCTTTAGAAAAATAGTTTTTTCCATGGAATAGATGTTGTAATTCTGATAATGATTTAGTGTTTCCTTAAATTATTTGTGAGTGATCATAAGTTGTAACTATAATAGCATTTTATAGGTGTGAAGAACACGTATAAGTGATTGAATGAGAAAATTGCAGGAGCTTGTGCCAAATATGGACAAAGTAAGAAAATTGGAGTATAAAACTCTAAAATGCATGGGGCCAATATTGTGCATATTTTCTTGTATTTTAGGATGTTACCAAGTTAAGGCTTGGCATACCAAACTAAACTACTCCTAATAGGAACTATTTTTCAAAAGAAGGTTTAGGTGTGTCTCTAGATATTTATCTATATTTCCTGGCTTTGTCAAAATTGTAGCTTCTAATGACTCAAATCTATGTTTTTATTTACTAAAATTTAATGCTTCAATCTCATAATTCATTGTAACAGATTGATCTTTGCAGGAGCTTTCTAAGAAATAGAAAAAATGTGATTGTACCTCCAGAAAACAACATATGTTAACAAAACATGGGCTTGTTGAAGAGGAGTTTATATATGATAAAAATACTTAGTAAAGCATTATTTCCCATATCTAGGCTGGTGCGGTCATGTATTTATTAATGAGACTCCATTATACTTTTTGTTGATTCTTAAGATAATGCCTATAGAAGTATTCTTCCCTTGATATGTACGAGTTTTACTTGACGCTCTAGATATCTATAAGGATAGGTTCCTTGTATTTCTTTACTTAACAAATTTCTAGAGTGGCTCTACATCTAAAGCATGCCTTGTCTTCAATATCACAATTTCGATTCACAAGGCTTTGAATTTTGTATGGTTTAAGCTTATAGGGAACGAGATTTCATTATGTGTTCAAACAATTTTGGTGTTGGGAAGTGAAGGTAGAGGGCAGAGACCACTTGTTAGTAGATCATGTTCCCAATTGATTAGTATACCTAGAACTTTTATCATACATGCTCCTCTATTAAACATAACTAGAATAGTCAACATAATAGGTATAAGTTATGACACTGCAATCACTCAAACCATTCACAAGGATGGTGAACCAAGGCCAAAGCAAGAAGGTAATGGTGAGAGTGGATATTTAACTAGGAGTAGCAGCTATCATATAACATATTATCAAGAATAGAGTCAAGGTGATAGAATGGAATCTTCATATGGTTCTGCCAATGGATATCTGTAAAATTTAGTTGCTCATGTGCAAATATTTTTTTGATGTTTTAGGATCTTGGGATAAAAAGAAAGGTTTGAAGAAGAATGCTAGTTCACAACAGAAAGACATTTGGGAAGAAAGGAAGGAGCTTTGATGTGTCTCATAAAAAGCAAATAAAGAGCTTTGACATATCTAATAGAAAACAAGGCGGGAGTTCTAACACGTCTGCAAGAATGAAGATCAAGAACTTTGACATGTCTAGAAGAAGGGAAAAAAATTTCAACATATCTGAACATCAACGTAGTACATCTCGAGTGTCTAGAAAATAATTCAAAAAGCTTGAATTTTGTAAAAGTGGAGACAACTAAAAACCAATCTTGTAACTCTAGGATCAACTAGCATTCTCCCTAGTTTAAATATATCTCAAAGCATAAAAATAATTCTATGGAAACTATATGATTGCAAATTTAATCAAGGAATGGTAAACGAATCTTTAGAGGAGAATATATATATATATATTGGCATGCTACTTGAATAAACAATAAGGGAAATAGAATGCATGTGTCCTAACAAGTTATTTCACTTACTCGAACACTACAACTCAAACCACTTTATGAGTACTCACAATCCTTTTTACAACACATTCATAATTTCCAGCCTCATGCCATCTCTTTAAATAGCCTTTTTCTTATAGTAGCAATGTCCATAAATAGAAATTTGAAATAAAATCTTGTTAGTGATTTGTTATATCAAATCAGAATCTTTACATGATCATGATTCTGGACCCCATGTGCAATAATGCATATTGTCACTGTCCATAGTCAAAATGAAGAGTACAAAAAAATCTATTTCAAAATCTAAATGCATGCTAAGTTACCTTTATGTCCTTTCACATTAATGTACACATCAATAAAATAAAAATATATCTTACAATTTTCATGGTGACCGTTGCTTACCATTTATGGTTGCTCATCTTAAAATTATGAGAATGTAAATTGCTCAAAGAAAAATAAAAACCGACACAAATCTTTCACCCTAAAGTTGAAGAGCCCAAAATAGCAATTGAAATTTTCTAGAAAGAAAAGGCAACATAATCGTATTGATAAGTTTGGTCCCACTTATTCCATTTCTATGATTTCATTTGTTTCGAACTTTTGAGTGAAAGGGTAGTACATGTAGAGCAAAAGAAGTTCGTAGAACTTGGAGTCATGATAGTTGATAGACTAGGTGTTGCTACTGATGCTATCCCGACACTTCTTTAATCTCTTTTTTTTTTACTAGTTATTTTTGCTTTAGTTATTTGCATCCTCTCTTTCTAATATAATATTTTAAATTTTAAATCAATTGTAATATCCTTTCCTTGTGAGTGAGCACCATAGAACCCACAACCAATTTATCTTAAAAATAATAGCATCTAAGTCCAAAAAAGCCACCATAAGTAGAGCATATGGTGAAACGGCCCTACTTAAGATTTAAGCATCTTCGAATTGTGGTATCTTTTACTCGGATAGAGTTTAAGGCTAGCCATAACCTAAAACGTTATCTAAAAATATATATTACACTAATTAGATGAGATTTTAACTTAACAAAACAACAATAAAACTTATAAAGAAATACAGTGTCAAATGGGATAAATTCAAATTATTTAATTAGATATATTATAAATATATAATAATAAACATATTAATAGCAATTGTATATAGTATCTCAAGCATTATATAAGATTAATATTTATATTATAATATCAATAAATTTATATATATTATAGAAATATAATATATTTATGGTTGATAGATTTTTTTCAATGTATTAATATAATATTAATATTAATCAAATAGTTCAACTTTTCACTATACTATAATCTAATTAAATAGGTTACAAATTCCATGAACATGTAAAATTGACTAGACATATAATATGCATCAATTATTTAATTGTATACTATTCAAGAATAGTGTTTTTATATGAATGGTACCAAAAAGTGATACATTATTTGAAATGTGTATCTCATAGTAAGATTAGTGTACATTACTATGAGCCAGTAGAAATAAAACAAAATAAATAGGTTACAGATTCCATGAATAGTGTAAAAGTGAAGAGACATACTATACAAAGTAATTATTTAATTGTATACTATTTATGAATAGTGTTTTTATATGAATGGTACAAAAAAGTTATACAGTAAATAAAACAAAATAAATAGGTTACAATTCCATGAATAGTGTAAAAGTGACTAGACATACTGTACAAAGCAATTATTTAATTGTATACTATTTATGAATAGTGTTTTTATATGAGTGGTACCAAAAAGTCATCTATTGTTAGAATTGCTTACCTCATAGTAATATTACTATACATTACTATGAACCAATAAAATTGAAACAAAACAAAAAAATTATATTAAAATAAATGTATACATTAGAAAATAATTTTTTTACCTTTTTTCAACTCTTCATCTTGATGATGGATCCAAAATTAACAAAAAAACTTGCATAATCAAAATCCACAAATAATTTGCAACATTCTCTATGGATTGTGGAAATCTACTATCACTAATAATCAACTTATTTTAATTCTTTGATCCAATTGGTTCATTATTGCCAAACTAATAAAACTTGATGAATGCATTATTATATCTCCTCGCGTAGAAACTAATAAAATGATATATCATCATATTTGACGATGTGACTCTAAAATCTTAAATTTAAACAATAAACTTAAAAACCGCAAAATAAAAATATAAAACAAAAGAAAAAGTGCAAGGTCAAAATACTCTTAAAAATAGTCGAATGAACTAGCTCAAGTGGTTGTTTGTTGTATAGCTTCATGTGGGAGGTCTTCACGGCCATTCCCTCGAGCTAACCACCTCTGTCGTGCTAGGCCTTGATGTCCTCGTCGGATCAGACACTCGTAATGGTGCCGACGGTTTACTCTACACCAATTCCTTAACTCACTTTGGAATGTACGCGAAAGTTCGCTACAAAGTACATTTCTTCGCAAAAAAATTATAAAAATTATAAAAAAAAAAACTCTTAAAAATCAGATTTCTCTCTAGAAAGAAGTGCCAAGTCTCATGTTTTTGTTGATTGTAGAGTAAAATTGAAGGAGATGAGAAAACAAGAAACATGTGGGGCAGTAAAAGTGGGGCAAAAGCACATTCAACTTTTCGAGGTAGCATCGGTAAAGTAAGTAAAAGCATTCCCTAGGAGTTACATGTAAAATAAAATAGTATGGGCTGTCACCTGTGTATAAGAGTAACGACAACGTCATAACAGTAAAACGACGTAATTATGGGGTGGCAGAGAAAGAGTGAAATAGGTATGAATGATGAATTCCGCAAGGCACGCACCTCTTCCTCTGTTGCCTCGCAGTGCAGTGCACATTAAATAATATGCAGATTTGTTTATTATGTTGTCAGAATCACATGACCGTGGTTTGACTGGGGTGGATATCGAGGCGCTGACCTTAGCGCGAGGTCATATTGCGCTGGGGCTTCTTTCTCGAGCCTCCAACTTATTTTACACTCTTTTGGGAAAACCAGAAATTGTATTTCAATGGCCAAAGTAGACAACATTTTGTCTTTTATTGCAATTGGGAGATTTTGTTTTGAATTCTGTCCCTTCAAAATGGTTTCGAAGATTGTGCTCACTGTGTACCCTAATTAGGTCTGCATGTTTTTAGCCTAATGACTATAGAACTAAATTGTAAAATGATATGTTTTATGAGGAGTTTGTGGGTTTTTAATGGGTATAATTAAATTATATAGATATTGATAAAAAAAATTTGAAAAATGATAGATTTTAGCCTAAGGACAATAGAGTTAAATTGAAAAATGATAGATTTTATGAGGAGTTTTGTGGTTTTTTAATGGATAGAATTAAATTATATAGATATTGATAAAAAAAAAATAGATTGTAAAAATTGGTAGTCCACCTTATAAAATGTAGTATGTCTAATAAGTTTTTTTCACATGATCGGTGATGTTGATGCAACACGCCCTCTCGTACTACGAGGACGGGGGAGATTGGACCTTGTGGCCTCTTGCATGCAATAGGATGTTTTCACGTGATCAGTGATGTTGACGCAACACACCCTTTGGTACTACGAGGACGAGGGAGATTGGACCTTGTGATCTCTTGCGTGCAATAGGATGCTTTTGCCAATAGAGGGGGCTCTTATATAGATATTGATAATTAAATTAGAAGTTTTTTAATTAAATTGTCATGATTAATGAAAATAATTTATTAAAATTAGAACAATTGAATTTTTTAATTTGTAGATAAAAACAACCATACAAAAATAGTTACTTTGAGAAAGATGAAGATTGTTCATAACTCAATAAAAGAATATAAAAGAATATTCAAAATAGAATAGAAAATAAGTTCTCTTTATTTGAACGATAAAGATAACTTTAAGTATTAATAATTTAAAATAAATTAATAAATAAAAAATACACAAAGTTGAATTCAAATGTATTATGTATAACTAAATTCATGGAATGTAAAAAATTCATGCATATTATTAATAAATCCATCGTGTGTTGTTCTATAAGATGTGAGACTAAAAATATTAAGAAATCAAATATGGTTCAAAACAACATAACTGGTATTGTTAATATGACTTATAAAAATAGAGAAGCCAAAACTAATATAATTATAAAATTGTTTTAACCATCTTCTAATTATAAAATTTAAGTTTAGAACAAACACTTTTCAAATTCAAACACGTGTTGATGACAACATACTCCTTCATATCATAATTTGAAGCAATAAAAATAAATTTTAAACTTACAAATTAAAAAGACATAGAAAGTTGACTAGGATCAAATCCAACACATTATAGCTCAATCTCCATCGTTGGCCTCTCACCAAATATATTTGTTGGACACAACCCCTCATTTAGACCTTATGTTTAGTAAGCATATTAGTGATTAATTAGAGGTTATGGACAACTTCCCCTAAATTAGGCCTATAATTGGATATGCTAAACATAATAGAACACCTAATACAAGCTCCCTATGAGCAAGAATGAAAAGTTCAAGGTCCTCCATGGTGTAGTCTTGTCGATTATAGACCTAGTAAAGATAGTAAATAAACCTTGTTCTTTGTGAATCAACACCTAATCCTTAAGGGTTTGAGTTCCTTTTTTCCACATTTTCAAATTCCTCCATATAAACAATAATAATATGACTTAAGGAAATGAGAATAACAAATAATGGACCAAGGGTAAATTAGGAGTTTTAAACATGGTCGAAGTGATATGTTTTTTATGAATAGTTAGGATTCCAATCATAGGTTTTAACTCATCCTGAACAATTTCTTTAGTATCATGGAGACTATCCCTCTTATAGCTAGTGATCTAGGCCTAATTAAAATATGTGATATTAATGACAATATATAAAAAATAGTAAAAGTGTTCTCGAGGTCACCATAAAAAAATAAAAAACATGGGGTTTAATGTAACAAATTCCTCAAAACTTTTCACAACCCTAGTTCCTCTATAATTTTTAGAAGTTTACTCCCAAGAAAAGTAAGGGAAACATGAAAAATTTTCTATCTAATATTTACATTGGTTTGTAAGGACCAAATGATTTTTCTAGTAAAGTATAGTAGCATAATTCTTAGTATGATGTTTAAATGGGTTTGTGGGCTTAGAAACATTAGCCTTAGCAATATATTTCTAGTATTTTTAGTCTCAATTCCATGACAGACTAAATAAATTCTTCCCCTCAATCACAACACTATTGTAGATGAATATATATCGAACTATCTACTCATTATCTAAACTATGCTTAACATGTCTTTATTAACACCATAATTTTATTTTGAAATATCACAATGATATTTATTTTTCAATTGGTATATAAGGAGAGAATACATAACTCGAAGACATATATTTCTAAATCATTCCATCAAATAAATGTACTTCTATACAAGATTTTCTCAATAACTAGTTTGCAAGTAAGTATAAGGCATATTAGTACTTCATTGCATTAACTGAACATAGTTCTTTTCATCAACTATTACACCTTATGAACATTGTTTGATAATTTAGGACAATAAATCGTATTTAAAGCATCATAGCAATGATGTGAAGTACAATAAATACAATGTCATGTAAAATGAAGATAATGTGTTTGATTACATCAAGTACAACTAGAATTGATACATTACCAAGTGAAATCATAATATTGTCTTTGATAAACTAAGTCTTTAGCATCTCAACTACAAGAGGGAGAGCATCACCTAAGTATTTTTCCTCCAGCCACAGACTGACAATCCCCCACACACCTCTCATAAGGAAGTAGCCCTACTCTTAACAAGGGTAGCAAAACAAAACAATCTCAAAGATCACCATGTCATCTGGAGACTAGTGTTGTGTACTAAAAATAAATAACCTATCATACAAATATTAATACCCTCTAGCTAAGTATCTAATTGATTTGTAGTAAATAGACACTACAAACCAACAATGCAAGCAGTGATTTTGTATTACTTTGGCGAAAGATTTGATAATAAAATAAATATGTTTCATTAAGATAACATTTGTCGTGTGCTCACTTCTCTTGCAAGGGAAGATGGAGTAGAGAGGGATTGGGAAGAGGAGTGGGGCGGGGGAGGAATTTGAAATCTGGGGATGATTTTGGAGAGGATGGTGATGATTTTGTAGATGCAAATGGTTTACTGCTAGGCTAGTTGTTGGTGTTGTTCTGTGGGGCTATTGAGGAGTGGAGCTGGATGTTGTCTTTGTCCTGGGATGTGTTGTTGCAGGTCTGTTTGTTGCTTTTGTCCTTCTGGAAAGTTGTAGTTTTGTGTTGGTTACTGTCATTTTCCTACTAGGGAGTCATGTTTTAGGTCTGGTTGTTGCTTTCGCCCTATGGGGTTTTGCCCAGTTCTTCTTTGTTGGGTGTGAGGTTGGGTGCCTGTTTGTTTCTTCCTGTGGTCTTGGCTTTCTTGTTTCCTTTGTTGTTGGCCTTTTATGTGGCTCTTTCTCTGACGCTAGGTGGGGTTTTTGGGGTGCTTATAGTGGGTTCGATAGTGAAGAGATTCTGGCATATTTAGACCCTGACTGGCATGTAGGGTCAGATGTTATTTTTCCTTCTCTCTTCTATTTCCACTTGTGATTTCTCTTGGCCCTGTCCTTCTTTTTGAGGGTTCCAGTGCCTCTTTGTGGGAGCTTTCTTTTGGTGTGGCTTTGGGGTTGTGCTTTTGTGGGACTTCCTCTTTTCTACAGGTTGTGGGTTTTGGTTTGCCTTTGGTGGAGGTGTTTGTGGAGATTTTTTGGCATGTTTTAGACCTAACTAGCATGTAGGCTCAGAGGTTGTTCTTCATGGTCTTGCCTTCTCTCTACTCTCTCTACTTGCGGGATTTCCTTGCCTTGTCTTGCTTCTCTCAATTCCCAGTGGCTTGCTTTTGTGTTTTTGTGGGACTTCCTCTTTGTTGTAGGTTGTGGGTTTTTGTTTACCTTTGGTGGAGTTGTTTGTGGAGATTTTTTGGAATGTTTTAGACCCTAATTTACATGTAGGGTTGGAGGTTGTTCTTCATGGTCTTTCCTTCTCTCTACTCTCTCTACTTGGTGGCTTTTCTTTGGTGCCTCTCTTGTTGTCTGGGATTTTCCCAGAGGTTATCTTCTTGGCTAGGATTTTTTCTCTCATGTTCTAGGTGTTCTTGGTGTAGTTAGGTGTTGATGTTGCTCTGGGTTTGGTTTTGAATTTGTTGGCTAGTTTTTTCAGCAAGGTTTTTTTGTTGTCCCAAGTGTTATTCATGCCTAAGGGAGTCTTGGTTTCCCTTTCTTTTGATGGGTGTTCCTCTTTTGAGGTGGATAATGTGTTGGTTAGTTCATGGGTTTCTCTTCTTTCATAGGATTTTAAGGGTGTTGTTTCCACCCTTGGTTTGGATTTGACAAGGTTGTATACTTTGTGCATCTTGAAGACCCTGGTGTTGTTGATTCCCCTAGTTACTATGTTAACTCTTTTTGTTGGAGTGTTGGCTTTCTTTTGTTTCCTACAGTTGGTGTCTCCTATTGAGGTGGAGACCTCTCCTATGGAGGTGGAGATGGGTTTTTTTGGTGTGGTGGTTTGTTCACACTTCTTCTATGAGTTTTCTCTAGTGCCTCTTTCTAGTATTGAGGTGGATGCCACTCCATGGAGGTGGAATACGGATTGGCTAGAGTTCCTTTGCAGTGGAAGCTTGGGTTTCCATGGTGAATACTCCTATAGAGGTGGAGTGGAGGTGTTGATGGGCTCTGGTTTTTCTAATCACTTGGTTTTCCATTATTTGGCTATTTTAGCCAATGGTTTGGAGACTTGAATGGGTGTTGTTGCTAAGTGTTATGTTGTTGTCTAGTTGTCACACATTGTTGGTTGCTTGACTGTCTTGGGAAATTATTTGGTCTTCCTAAGCGACGGGTTTGTTGTTGTGTGGTTGATGCAAATTATTTCTAAGGGTTCAAGGTCCCTGCCAAAACATGGTTGTAAAGGGTTTAAGGTCCCTTCAAAACCTTTGGGTTCAAGGTCCCTGTAAAAACCTGGTTTTATTGGGTTTTCAGTTCCCTTCAAAACTATTTTTTGCAGCTTGGTTTTGCTATTGGTTTGAGTTGTCTTGTTGATCCTTTGAAGTGTTGTTTCGCTGCTAGTTGTTCATTTCTTTTTCTTTTGGAAGCATGATCATCCATGTTCAGGTTTCGAGTCTCTTTAAAACTTGTCTGTAAATGGTTTCGAGTCCATTCAAAACCTACTTTTCCCATATAATCAAAACATTTGTTGTATGCTCACACACTTATTTCCCAAATTGGTTATCAAAAAATTAATTTCACATTCAATTCTTATAATGATATGGTTAGTTAAACACATATTCATATTGATACATAATTCTCAAATCTTCTTTTCATATTTCAATAAAAATGCAATGCTACTATTTTCAAGATACAAACCATCCCTTTACATGGTTACAACTTATATATTTATACACACACTCGCATGCATATATATGTGTGTGTGTGTACTTATATGTATATAGAATTGTGTTGTCATGCATTATAAATAATTCCAATATATCCAATTACATTTGTACATATATATGCATTTTGCATACATATGTACTTATGTAAGTACATAATTAACCTCTTATTTTAAAAGTACTATGAGACATAATTATGGAGGAGAATACAATCTTGTCTAATAATATCATTTATATATATGTATGAATTATGCATACATATGAACCTATGAAAAATGTTACACCCCATTGTGTTATTACTTATTTACTGTTACTTTGATGAGTTAAAATGTTTTAATACGTAATTGTGTTTTGTATATTTAGATGAGAAATATGATGAATGAATGTGTGATTCAATGTGAATTTTTTCAATGTTTTGATAATGTAATGATATTTGATGCATATGAATGTATGTTATCGGCTAACTACTATTATGATGCACTAAATTGGATGCAGGAAAGGATCGAACCTCCGAAAGAGAGGGGGAGTATCACCTAGGAGAAGAACTTGGTTTGGTACAAACCTTAATGAGCCTATTTGAGCTATCACACACTCACATCCTAGTTTGTTCAAGTGAGTCCAACTAGTCAAGAATTGGTAAGTAAACTTCAGTCTTAGTTTGGGGATGATTTGTAATGGTTTTGGTTTTAATCTTTGATTGTCTTTGATTTGGAATATGTGATTAAGTCTTTGTGTTAAGTGTAAGTTCTTCTTCATGTATTCATATTTATATATTAATCGATGAGCATACACATTCTATGTGTATATGTATATATGTACATGTTTACGATAACTCATACATATGAGTATATGTATGCATGTGTATACATAGGTAGATGTATGTACGCATAAGTTCATGTATGGATATACCATATGCATGAGAATATTGATTGGACATATTGACATATATATATATATATATATATATATATATATATATATATATGATCGATGGATATATGAATATATGTGTGTATTTTGGATACTAAAATAATGGTATATGTATATAATATATGTATCAATATATGTATAAGGCTATGTTAGTGTATATACCTATACATACATATTAATATATATATATTATTATATATATTTGTTAATATATTTAAATACCGACCAATGATTTTATGTGTATATATGTTAATATATATATATATTATAATGATAACATTATAATATATATAATTTTAAATACATTTTGAATTTTTTTAAAGTAAACTTGGGTGCATATATAGCGAGAGCCATATTATAGAGCATTTCTTAAATAAAATCTAGTGAAATGATAACAAAGCACATATAATGTGCATAAGAGAAGGATTCAAAGCATCGCATAGTTTGTAATGAATTGTTAAGTGAATGCAAATAAAAGAAGAATGTAAAGTGCTTTAAGCCAACACTATTATGAATTATGCATTTCATTAAAATTTGTTGTAAATAATAAACCATGCACAACATAATGATGTGTAAAGTGCAATGCCATAAAAGGTGGAATAAAGCAAATAGAATTATATGAAACCAACACACAACTAAATATAGGCATAAAGACTTTGTCAAGCCAATGTTGGCTAAAGGTTAAGAAGGTAGTTGACTTGCTTATCAATTAAGAAACTTGTAGATAAGTATTTCTAATTTTGACTCAGTAAAAGAGTCATTTTTGTCACTATGAGATAGCAACTCATTCTCATTGGAGAAGCTAGAAATATATGAACTATATATGTGTTTATAAATTAAGAGTTTAAAGTAGCCACATTTCATTCTTGTTGGATGAGTCAATGCATTTTAGAAGGAAATTAGTTTGTTGTTGAAGAGGTGGCAATGAGAAGAGAAAAGATGGTGGATTCAGTAGCTTGTTTGTAGCATTGAGTTTCTCAATTTTTAGTATATATAGGGACATCTCCTCTACCTTTTACTCACTCATTCATTCTGATTTCTTCTTATTCATTCATAATTCTACTATAGTTTTTTGTGCAAGTGAGTTGTGGAGTGCTTTAGTGAGAAAAAGAGTTTGGTTTTTGAATTTGCATTAGTTGAGAGTTTTTGTGAGAAGCTAGAATTGGAGATAGGTTGAGCTTCAAAGGAGCAACAAGCATGACTATAGGAACTGAGCTTGGAAAACAACATATTCTTTTGGAGCTATAAATACTACCCTATTTTGTAAGTTGAAATCATATATTTTTTTAAATGAAAGTGTTTAAGAAAAGATGATTTCCATGCATGTGAGTTGCTTGAATGAACTTAGATCATTTTTTATTTTGAATGAGCATTCTTGAACTTTGGAGAAGTTTAGTTTGAAGAAACCCTATTGTTTCATATATATACATATATACTCTCTATGTGAACAATACTTAGGTTGTCATAAACCATATGTGTGATTGTATAGACTATAGAATGAGGGAAATAATATTATCTTCAAGTACTTAAATGAAAAGTCAGTTTTGAACATAGATGGTTAACTAGGTTGTTCCTAGGATTAGGATAACCGTGAACGGGAGTTACCTAGTTGGTCACTTAAGATATGTGTACATGTATGGTTAACTTGGTTGTTCTTGGAGCTAGGATAATTTATGGATGGGAGTAACCTAGTTAGACACATTGTTATATCATTACCTTTTTGGTTGAATAAATGTTATGTTTGAAAAGAGTTTGAATGGTCAAATACCAAATTGAGCTAAGGGGCAGGTGAACATACAACTTGCACTTGAATTACTGAGTGTTTAATCCTTTGGCCAAAGTAGTGTAAGTAGCCATTGTTTACACTGTCAGTTCACTGTGAGCCAATTTTGGCTAGGAATGTCATACATGTAGGTTGTAGCCAATGTATGGTAGCTCTAGTTATGTAGGACACAACACCATGCTTAGGAAGGCTAGTATTATGAGGTTACCAAGACAATCTCTTCGTCGAAGGGTAGGTCCATCTTACTAGTTAGGTAGATGTACGGGGGACCGCAGTAAGTCTGTGGTTGGTGAAAAAGTGCTTGGGTGATGCTCTCCCTCATACAGTTGGCAGCCAAAAATTAAGGATGTATGCCAGGAAGGACATCTAGACCATTTGTATCTTTTTTCATTAAAGCTCATGGAAGCTATGTATGTATTCATGTATATCTATCTTTATTGAGAAATTGTAAATGGGAAAATGTTATCATTGAAATGAAATTATGTAATTACTTGGGAGTTTGTAATGTTTCTTTTGTAAATGCAAGGGGAAGTTTGAAATGGGATTATTTCAAATGTTCATCTTATTATTGAAATTGAAAAGAAAAATTTTATTGCTATGAATTGCAAGCATATAATATTCAAATGTGGGTTAAAACATAGGTAAATTTTTAGGGTTAAATATTGGGCATGTTACACATGGTATCAAAGCTACCAGGTTCAGCTTTGGAAACTATGAGATTGCTATGCTTTCCTCCAACATTATATGAGTCTAATGTTTGGACTTCATGTGCTAGAATGGTGTGTCTAAAGATGACTGCAAGAAAGTCATTAATCGGGAATGAGTGCTACCTTAAGGCTAAGAAGGAAAGGGAAGCCATTGTTAGAACCATAGAGGGGACCAATTAAAACAACGCAATATGGTTGAGTAACACTAATACCTTTAGTCATGCCCTATCTCACATCAATCAATAAAGAAAGAGGATGTGTGAGGCTGCTAACTTTATACCTTATGTCTCTCTTGCGAAATTGGATTTTGTACTACTTTTAAGGGATATGCCCTCAGAATGGAGTGGTAGTATTGTCATGATCTTTAGGGACCCTCATGTTCTTCCAATGTTGAAAGTTATTATAATAGCCTCTAGTGGTGAATTAGAGAGATATGCCCCCCAAAATTATGTATCTGAGAGTGAGTTTGAAGGTTATGCACCCTTCAACAATGTATTGGAACAAAAATATGAGAAATATGTCCCACTTAGCTATGTATCAGAAAGTGAATCCGATGGATATTCTCCCCTAGACTATATTAATAGTCACTCTATGTAAATACAAGGATATTGAAGTCCTTGATTTTAATATATACTTTTGGTTTGACGAAATTGTGCAAAACTCTTCTCTCAACTTCTTTGTGAATGAATGATTGTTTTCAAAAAATTTTGAAATGCTAAGTAAACTTTCCTTGGATCTAATTAAAATGGAAACCTGCAGGTGGAACATTACTTCTGAAAATGGTTAGAACAAGAACCAACCTTGGGGATAGCCAAGAGGCAGGCCAAGGTGCGGAAAACCCTGAGGCTGAATTGGATCATATTTTGGCCAGGATGAATGAGACTAGATAAAGAATTGGAAACCTCTAGCAAGAGGTAAGAGGAATAGAGAGGAAGGAGAAAATTTCCATGATCATACTCAGTCAAGTGAACATGAGGATGATGAATCGCAATCTAAGTCTAAAGGAAGCAAGAGGAAAAGACTTGTAAATGAGTTATCTCGAGATATGAAGAAGGTTACCCCTCCTAAGTTTGAGGGAACCACAAGTGGGGATGGAACTAAAGCATGGCTCACAAAAATGGAGAACTATTTTGAGATAAGAAATTACTCTGAGATAACTATGGCCATCTAGGGAGCCCTTTAGCTAGCTGGAGAAGCATCCACATGGTGGATGAATAAAAAGATGGAGCTTGGGTTAAGTTCCTTAAGTCTTACATGTAGTGAATTCATGGAAATTTTTCGGAAGCGGTGTCTACCTCAACTTTACTATGATTAGAAGCTTATTGACTTCCAGAACTTAAGGCAAGGTGATTCCTTGGTCAACGAAAACTGGGATAAATTCACTCGTCTATTAAAGTATGTGCCCATGTGCCAAAAATACGATCGATTTTGCATAAGGAAGTTCATCATGGGCCTCAACACCCAATTTAGAGGGGAATTAGACATGCACAA
The DNA here is from genome assembly GCA_007115665.2 of Sequoiadendron giganteum. Taxonomy (NCBI): domain Eukaryota; kingdom Viridiplantae; phylum Streptophyta; class Pinopsida; order Cupressales; family Cupressaceae; genus Sequoiadendron; species Sequoiadendron giganteum. The sequence goes on along the minus strand of CM021108.1, from coordinate 514,085,360 downwards.
TCCTACTACCTTGAACTTGGTGTATGAGAAAGTCATTAAGAAAGAACAAAGGCTTAAATCTATATCTTCCTACCATGAAAGGAATCAAAAAATTTTAATTGGTCGCAAGATAATCAAACTCCAAAGAAGCCAAGTGAAGGGTAGGATTTTGAAAGGAAAGGGGACAAGGGATTCCGTAATAATTGGAATCAATCAAGAAGGGACCACAGGGGGGACAACAATGACAATTTCAGTAGGAATGAGGCAATTTTGGAAGGCCTATGACAAGGAATGGACCATTGAGAGGATGTTTCACATGTGGAGGACATAATTTTGCAAGTTAGTTTCCTAACAAACCACCAAGGACATAGCCACATGGAAATCCTCTAACTCCTCAATGAGTAGCATTCCAACAAAAGATTCATGTGGCATTGAACAATCGACAAGCGGAGTACCAAATTACTCCCATGGAAATACCAAGTACTTTCTTTGGTACACCTATTTCCATTCTAATTGATACTGGTGCCATAGAAAAATTTATTTCTCCTAGTATAGCTAGTAAAATTTCTAGAAAAGTTGGCTATATGGAAAAGTCTTGGATTGTTGAGTACACAAACCAAATAAGAGCTAAGTTGGAGCAATGTTTTATTTGAAGCGAGGATTGAACTCCTGAGATTCTCTATGGAAATGAATTTGTACGTAGCCCCCCTAGGTTCATATGATTTCATACTAGGAATGAATTGGATATGAAAGCATAGAGCCAAGGTAGATTGTCAGGTAAAAACTATAGAATGTTTAGATGATCTTGGAAACTGGGTATTCTTGTAAGGAACACCTAGAGAAGTTAAGCTGCAAAAAATCTCCACCGTACAAATGCATAAAGTGAAGAAGGGATGTCAAATTTTTTTCGTGAAAATGGAAAAACTGGAGGAATGAAATGAGTTCATCTCTCAAGATGGCATAGTATATTATGGACCCCAATACCTCCAAGAAGCCGAGAATGGTGAGATGGTGGAATCAAGAAAATTAGATATGGAAAAATATCCTATCCTAAAAGACTTTGTGGATGTATTTCCAAATGAATTACCTAGATTACCTCCAAAAAGAGTGTTTGATTTCTCCATCGACATTGTTCTAGGGTCAAAACCTATATCAAAGGTTCCATATAAGATGAACACAATGGAATTAATAGATCTAAAATCTCAATTGGAAGAGTTGTTGTCCAAGAGATTGATTAGACCCAGTGTTTCACCTTGGGGAGTGCCAGTGATCTTCATGAAGAAGAAGCATGGTATACTACAATTATGCATTGATTATCACATTCTTAACAAGGAAACAATAAAGAACAAGTATTTGTTACCATGAATCAATAATCTCTTTGATCAGATGTTAGGAGTGGAAGTGTTTTCAAAGATTGATCTTCGATCAGGTTATCATCAACTAAGGATCAAGGATGAAGACATATTCAAAATGTTCATCTTTCAGGACTAGGTATGGTCATTACAAGTTCACAGTCTTACCTTTTGGAGTAATGAATGCACCTACAGTATTCATGAACTTGATGAATAATGTATTCAGGGATTGCTTAGATAAGTTTGTGTTGGTCTTCTTGGATGATATTCTTATCTACTCCAAGAATGAAGAGGAACATATCCAACATCTAGGGATCATTCTCCAACATTTAAGAGAGCATAACTTGTATGGAAAACTCTCTAAGTGTACCTTATTTTAGAAGGAAGTGCAATATTTGGGTCATGTGATTTCAGATGATAGGAAAGCAGTTGATTTAGCAAAAATTAAAGCAATTCTTGAATGGCCAGTACCAAAGAATGCACTGAAAGTTTGAAGCTTTATGGGTTTGGCTGGTTATTATCAAAAGTTTGTAACAAAGTTTTCCAGAATAGCTTTTCCCATTACTTCACCTGTTGTGTCCGCAATGACAATTAAATCACCATCTAGATCAGGTACTTTCAGTATTAGAGTTGTAGACAACTCTGAATAGCTCTTCCCATTACTTCATTTCAGTGGCGAATACTATGAGCAATTCAAGCAAGCACTCTCGGATAAATCGCTAGACCCAAGGTATGAAGGATTTCATTTTGAACCTAATGGTTTATTAATGTTTAAGGGAAGAATATATGTACCTAACTCTCAGGAATTATGGAATTTAGTGTGGAAATAAGTTCATGTTGCACCGTATTTTAAACGTCTTGGAGTAACTAAGATGTTGGCTGATATGAATCCATTGTATTTTTTGAAAGGAATGAAAAAGGATGCTACAAAATTTGTAGCAAGTTTCTTAGAATGTTAAAGGGTGAAGGCAGAACATCATCACCTTGCAAGAATTTTGTATCCTCATGAAGTTCTAGAAAGGAAATGGCAAGTCATTAGCATGGATTTTGTGCAAGGTCTTCCAATGCCTAGGAATAAGCACAATGCCATTTTATGGTGGATAAGCTTATGAAGGTAGCTCACTTCATTCTAGGGAATCTAATGGATGGAGCTCATGTTATAGCTCAAATTTTTATTCAAGAGGTGTTTAGATTACATGGAATTCCTGAGAAGATTATATCTGACAGGGATGCTCGTGTGAGATCTAGGTTTTGGAAAACCTTGTTTTCTTTGCTTCGGACACAATTGAATATAAGTTCAGCATATCATCCAAAAATTGATTGTCAAACTGAAAGGGTAAACTAAGTGTTGGAGGATCTATTGAGAATGTATTGCATGGATCAGCAATACAAGTGGGAAGACTACCTACCTTTGGTGGAATTTTCATGTAATAACTCTTATCATTCCACAATTAAGATGGCTCCATTTGAAGCATTATATGGTAGGAAGTGTCGAACTCCTATAAGTTGGGATAAGGTAGAGGATAGGATAATCCTTGGGCAAGAAATTTTATCCAAAATGGAGCAAGTTTGTATAATTAAGCAAAGGCTAGCGGAAGCTAATGATAGGCAGAAGAGTTATGTAGATTCAAAGTGGGTACCCAAAAATTTTTTAGTAGGGGAGAAGGTTTTTTTAAGAGTTAAACCTCACAAGAGTTCTATTTTTGGGAAGTATTCCAAACTAGCTCCACAATACGTAGGTCCTTTCAAGGTTCTTGAAGAAGTGAACCCTATTGCTTATAGAATTGCTTTGTCACCAGCTCTTGCTAGGATGCACAATGTCTTTCATGTGTCATACCTTAAGAAGTATATGCCAAGGAATAATCACACTATTGATTGGAATACTTTATAGGTATGAGACACAGGAGTGGTAACAATCAAGCCTCTCAGAGTACTCAGAACACATAAGATTCACTTACGTAATAGAGAGGTTCTACAATGCAAGGTCCAGTGGGATTAGTATGCAGAAGATTCGGCTACTTGGGAGGACTATGCTAAGATGAAGCAAAAGTTTCCATATGTTTTGCAAGACTTTAAAAATTCCTAAAAATAATGTTGTTATGCTTTATATATATGGTATATGTTTCATGTTTGATACTTAAATGTTGGCATATTGTTGTCATTGTTGGATGTGCTCAAAATGTAATTATTTGTGCTCTTAGAAAATTTTAGGGTTTATCAGTTAAACTCTAGGTATAACAATCATGGTGTTCAAACAAGATTTATAATTCATCATTGAATGGTTGTAGCAAGTTGTAGGTAGCTTAAGTTATTACTTAAGTCTATGATGTCGTGAGGGTTACTAGTGGAGAAAATATTTTCCACGTTTAATATTTTCTAAGTATCATGCAAATATTTCCCTTAGCTGAGATTGACGATGTTGGTTGACGTAGTAAGATCTAGCAGCCTCCCTGTCAGCCCATTGAGTGTATGGTGGGTCCCAGCTAAGTCCCTCGAGGAAGCGGGAAACGGTGGAGATTAATCCATGGTGGATGAATAGTGACTGCTGATGAATATGGTGGGATCAGACAATGTGGCAGATAGGAAAGGTATATCAAATAGACAACACAATATCAGAGTGAGTAGTTTCAGAGTCCCTTCGACACAACGATGATGCTTGATCAACAGCTATGATCAATCCTTGGAGATCGTATGGCCTCCCCCCAACCCTCTGAGTTTGTGGTGGGTCTCAATTGAGTCCCTTGGGGTAGCAGGGAATGGTGCAGATTGAATGAGGTTGATTAGACGGTGCCCACAGTGTATCTAGTGGGACCCGAAAAAGGAAGAAGTGAAGGTAGTGCATGATGATGTGTAAAGAAAAATGGTCAAGGATGATTGGCTAATATGTCACTTCACATCATTGTTGTTAAGTGCAGATGTTGACAAGGATGACAAATGGCATTAGCCCAACAGCCCGTTGAGATTTAGTGGGCACGTTGTCAAAGCCAATGATATAGTGAGGGATGGTGTAGATTGATCCAATGGTGATTTTCATGTCCATTCACATCATTGAAGAAGAAATAAAATCATATGTGTAATAGCAATGAGCGATGGTGTATGATCAATGATTGTGATCAAGAAGATCCGACGGTGCCCGCTAGCCCGCAACACCTATGGTGGGACCCCATCTATACCTCATGGGGGGGCAGGGAATGGTGAAGATAAAAAACAAATTTGATCATACGGTGCATGAAGTTGGTAGTGGGTCCAGCAAATAGGTGGAAACAAGTGGTTGCATCGATTAGGGATATGAGTGGTGAACTTGATCAATGGTCATGATTGAACTGGTGATGGTCAAACAAAGGTTCTTCATTGAAGAGGCAGATGGATATCGATGGGACTTAGTGGCTAGTCCCTTCGACATCCTGATAACACCACATCAGAGAGAAGGATGAATATTGGTGGGATGATATGATTGGTCCCTTTGACATTCTGATAAAGAGGGACCCGATAGGAAAGTGATGGTGATGGATGGTGACGTATGATGAAAAATGAAAAAGAGTGATTTCTCAGTAGACCATCCTTGTTGTGAATTGCATGGCAATGATGTGGACCTATGCCTCTCGCCAGCGATATCGGAAAGAAAGGTAAATATCAGTGAGATCCTAAAATGCCTCAACCTGATATGTTAAAGTGTCTTTAATGGTGTAAAGCAATAGATGTGAGTGGAGATCGACGATGAAGATCAAAAGGTAGAGATCTAACGGTAATTACTAGTCGGTGTAGATCAATGGTACTAGTTTAAAGGAGATTAATTAGATGGTTGTGTTTTAAATATGTCGAGATGAACGAGGATTATGGCGCAAAGAATAGAGATCAATGGTCATAATTTGAAGTTGAAGGCTTCATTAAATGGCTAATTCCATGTAAATAGGGTTTCAACTAAGTAATCAACACAAAGAAAAGAATTAATTGGTCCAAATGCAACAACAACCAATGTCAATAAACATTTGATCTACTAAGTGGCAACATAGATAGCCATGTCGATGAAGATCAAAATTAAATCAATCAAAGAAGGAAATGCATTTAATGCATATCTGATTCTAGGGTTTGATAGAGAGTCGATATGGGAAAATTCTTTGTATTTGAATTTAATGTGGAAGTGGCTTGATGCAAAGGTATGGCATGGAGTAAGCTATCTGGTAAACCCTGACAGTTGTTTCTAGATGATTTGGATGGTGGTGCAAGGCTCAAGATGAAAAGGAAGTTTGCTAGTGAAGATAACAAGTATGAAAAACCCTAACATAATGATCAACATAATCTAATCTTCTATGAGAATCTTGAGGCATTGATTATAGGTTGGTGAAGAATGAATACAATCAGATACTGTCAAAGTATAGAGTTTGCAAGAGATGAGTGAGTGAGTATAGTCTGCAAGGGTAGAGTGTGTTGAATAGAGTCATGCATTCTCGAATATGCATCAAAGGTAAGAGTGTGAAAAAGAGAGGGTGAAGAAGAGGAGAGAATGCACAAGTGATGAATGAGTAGAACCCAAACAAAAAATAGAACATCATCAAGGGTTTACATTCAAGGTGTAGAGTACAATGCAGCAAGATACAACATATATTGTTCTAAGTGTAGAAAGAGGAGAGTGTAGAGAAGAGAGGATGTGATGTTGAGATTGCAGCAACAGTAGAAGAGAGGATGCTTGCAAGGTTTTCAAGAAAGGTATGAGCAGTTACAGATCAGACTTGTAACAGAGAACATGATTCATATGAATCATTTATAATACTGCCATTGTAAATATGATTGGTTGGTGCCATCAGATAACTGAGTTGGTGCTCAAAGTAGGGGATTGGTTTCTCCTTGGAGTTGGTGCTCCTAAATCAGGGAGTTGGTTCTTCCGTAGGGTTGGTGCCCTTAAACATTGTAACAAAGAATTTGATTTTGAGGCTAGATTGGGACAATAGATCCTAGCAGCATTTCTCACCGTGGTTTTTCCCATCCTAGGTTTTCCACATATATCTTGTGTTATGTGATGTGTTGTGTGTTTCATTATATGTTTGTATCACATGTTTAATATTTGTACATTAAGGGTTAAATAAAGTAGCCTGCACAAAAGGTTTTAAGAGCTAAGTTTTAAAATCTACTGATTCACCCCCCTCTTAATAGATTGTTGTGTTCCAACATTAAAATCATCAAGGATGATGATTCACAAGGGGGGAATATGTTACACCCTATTTTTTTATTACTTATTTACTATTAATTTGATATGTTAAATTGATTTAATACGTAATTGTGTTTTGTATATTTGGATGGAAATATGATGAATGAATGTGCAATTCAATGTGAATGTTTTCAATGCTTTGATAACGCAATGATATGAGATGCATATGAATGTAATGTTATCAGCTAACTACTATTATGATGCAATAAGTTGGATGCAGGAAAGGAATCGAACCTCCAAAAGAGAGGGGGAGTATCACTTAGGAGAACTTGTTTTGGTAACCCTTAATGAGCATATTTGAGCTATCACACACTCACATCCTAGTTTGGTCAAGTGAGTCTAGTTAGTCAAGAATTGGTAAGTAAACTTCGGTCTTAGTTTGGGGATTATTTCTAATGGTTTTGGTTTTAGTCTTTGATTCTTCTTGATTTGGAATATGTGATTAAGTCTTTGTGTTAAGTGTAAGTTCTTCGTGTATTCATATTTATATATTAATCGATGAGTATCTACATAGAGTTTATATATGTATACATGTACATGTTTACAATAACTCATACATATGATTATATACGTGCATGTGTATATGTAGGTAGACATATTTATGTATACTCATGTACAGATATACAAAATGCATGAGAATATTGATTGGACATATAGACATATATATATATATACATTTTGTATATATGTACCGATTGATGAATATGTGAATATTTGTGTATATTTTGGATACTAAAAAAATGGTATATGTGGTATATGTTGGCATATGGCTGAAGAGATTGGCTCGTAATTGTTTTCATTGATGGAGACCCAAGTCATATAACTCAAGTCTTGCATTTGATAGTGCAGTGCAATTTTGGCTCCTATCGGCAGAACAAAGTAAAGATCAGGACATTCGGTTGAAGGCACAAAAGTTGATCTAAACACCCCACCGGATAGATATTTTGGATTGTGGATCTTTGAGGAAGGTTTGTTGAGGCTTGTAGTATCTTGGTACTGATGTGCACTCACTGTTAAGTGATCTACAAGATACGGTGTAGTAATTTGTTGATTATCTATGCTAGAAGGTCGGCCTGGCAAAGATGGAAATCGCGGATGTATAAGATGTAATAAATTATAAGTCTTTATATTGGATTAAGTGTTATTTGGGTCCTCTCTTTGTCTTAACTAACTTTGGAAGATGTGCATAAAGATCTAGTGGTGGATCTGGCCGACAAGATAAAAGTAACTTAATATTTTGCAAGCCGACTGTTGGATGAATGAGTCTTTGATCGCGGATATATATAAGAGGTTGTTTTTATCATTTAACAATGAAGGATGATGTGTGAAGAAAAAAATTTGTGTGTAGTAGTGCGAATTACAAGATCTAGCAGTACAGTTGTGCGCATTTCATCATGTGTTGTGAAGAGTAGAGAAGAGAAAAATAGGGCAGAGAAAAGTACAAAATTAGAAAGCAGATCCAGAATCAAATCTGTGAACTTCACCAGAACTGTTACTTGGCATGAATAGATGCTATTATCTTAGTTCACCCTTCAGATGATTTTAATCTGAGTTTTGTAGGGCGGTAAGCATTTATCTTTGACCAGTGAGCTCTAGACAGTGTGCCTGAATGCAAGTGCATTCCTTTTGTAAACAATTATATTTGAGTACTCAAATTATGGATTAACCTCCACCGTGGTTTTTCCCCCAACAAAATTTCCCCACAAAAATCTATGTGCCATGGTGTTATGAATGTTTACTTTGAATGCATACTGTAGACACCTAAATTTGACCACTTTCATATGGTCATAATCCCATCATTCATTCATCTAATCCATCTATATTTATCAAATGACACATTTAATTAATATTGTCCCTTTTCCCTAACGTTCCTAAGGTATTTAATTTAATCAATAAATACTTTATACATTAGCCCACTTCATCTCTAAATTAAATAAATCAATCAATTTATTTAATTTATTCAATTATCCTTTTCATTTTTTTATTCATTATTTCTCTCTCCTTGTCCCATCATTCATAACCCTTTCACTAAACTGGATTAATTTAATTAATCTGTCATTAGGGTGTGCATATCCTTAATTAGGATTAATTTCACATCCTCCATAACTTTCCACTTGCTTCTAATCATCATTAATTAATCTAATCATTTGTTTGCACAATCCTAATCCTAATCACTTACCCCATTTGACATGTCCTTAAGTCAACCTTCTTGGTACTTACCTTTTTTGGGTTGACCTCTTCCCCATGTGAATTAAAAATTCACACTTATTCTCCCCATGCATTTGTCTTCCCCGTGACATCTCATGTATCACATCGTACCCATGGGACAAAGACACCTTCTAGAAGGAATCTTGTCTTACCCTTTGGTTTCTTCCAAAAAGTGAATTAAAAATTCACTTTTATTCCTCCAAAGCTTTCCCCTTCCCCATGTGATCATTGAGAGGTCACATCAGTCGCATGCCAAGGTACTTGCAAGTACCTTGGGACCACATGGCCTCTTCCATGTCATTTGTACCCCTTGCCATCTCACCTTGTCCTTTGGACAACTCACCTGCCACATGTCCAAATGTGAGGTCTTGTGAGTCCTCAACTCACTATAGCCCTCCATCTTGGCCATGGTAGCTCAATATTGACCGTTGAATTCTATAGAGAATTCAACTTTTCCTATAAATGCCCCCCTCTTCCTTCATTAAAATATCTTATAATTTATCTTGCATCTTGCATCTTCTAAGTTAGAAAATCCTTATGCATTCTTAGCCAACTTATGATCTTGAGCCATTTGAACCTCCATAAGTTGTTATATCATCATTTTTCATTCAATATCCATCCATCTTATCCATTTACATCCTCATTTTTCATTTCAATCACTTTGCATCATCTTGCCATCAAGGAGCACACATATTATCAATTATCAAAGGGCCAACCAAAGGATCGATTCAAGACAAGGTATACTCATATTATCTTGCTTTGTTTTGAATCCAACTAGGCTAATCATTTGAGATGTTAGGTGTTTTTTGTTCTTCTTGCATTCTTGTTCATTTTTCACTTTAGATTAGCACACTTTTTCCCCTTCACACATACATCTTTTCTTTAAATACAATGGTTTCATGTTTTGGATGAAAGGAGTTTAAATATTGTTGAACAATGATTCACCCCCCTCTCAGTCTTCACTTGATTCCAGAAATTGGTATCAGAGAGAGTTCCTCTAAAGAAGTTTTGCAGCTTGAGGTAGATCTTGGAATGTGATTGACTATGGCAGTCTCCAATAATAGCTTATGGTGGCTCTTGATGACCTTGATTAGTCTAAAGAAAAAGTTCAAGAACTGAAAGCAAATCTCAGAGATGCTGAGAAATTCATTCAATCATTAAAGGATCAGATAGTTAAATCCAACGTAAAGAGGAAATATCTATGTGATCAAATACAAAAGAAGGGGAATGAAGACATGGATGATGCTCACCTGAATGAAACCTTGAAGGAGATAACCGAAGAATGTGAAAAGCTTGCTAGAGAAAATACAAACCTAAAGCATGAGATGGAATATATGATGATGAAGATGACTAAGGAGATAGAAGAAAGGAAGAAAAATGAGGAAAACCTTGCTTGAACCCTGAAAGAGAAATTTGATGAATGTAGTAGAATAAATGGAGAATTCATTTAGTTGGAAAGTGAATTACAAAGAATCAGAAATAATGAAGAACTTGGTAAGTTGAATACTAATCTTAGGAATGATCTTGTCATTGCAAATGAATAAAAAGAAAATTTTAAGATTAGTTCAGTAAAGCTTGATGAGCTAACTCAAGGGCATTAGAGTAGAAATGATAAGAGAGGTCTTGGATATGTAAAGGGAGAAAATTCCAGATCGGGACAAAATAATTTTAGACACAACAGAAATGGAAGATTTATGGTAAGACAACCTAATGCACAATAGTTTAATGGATTTTTTTTTTCCTGTAATAAGTTTGGTCATATTGCTACTCAGTGTAGAAGTAATTTGAGGTCAAAAGCTTCATCATTTTCTGGTCAATGTTTCAATTGCAAAAAGCCTGGTCATAAATCAATTGAATGCAGAAATATGTCAAGTCACTTTATTGACAGAAGAAATGTTAAATGTTATACATGTGGGAAGTTTGGGCATATTGCTAATCAATGTAGATATAGAAAAAGTCATTGGAATTATTGGTCAGGACAAGGAAACATTGTATGCTATAACTGCAACAAGTATGGTCATATTGCAAGATTCTATAGAAACAAGAACACAGATAGAAGAGGTCTGGTATACAGAGATAGAGATACAGAGAAAAATGATAAAGGGAAAGAAAGGTAACTACAGATCAAATCAAAGATCAAATGAAGAGGACATGGGTGAGGAAAAATGATTCTAATGCTGGAAATGGTTCTGTCACTAGCCTAGGGGGAGTTTTACAAGAAAACATTTCCTCCCCTGTCTATGGATGGTACTGGAATGTAGAGAATAGCCATGAAAATGCACTCATAGTGTACAAAATTTTTGGATTATTTTAGAAAAGGAAATTCATAAAATTCATAGGTCCATAGAAGATTTTTTTGTCACCGTTTGAGAAAACAAAGTCTTCGAAAAACTTAGGGAAAATGCATTTATTGCGCATGTGCAAGCTATAAAAGTTAATTTTGAGCCATCATTTTTCACTTTGCATTGTTGAAGAGAAGAAGGAGAGCACTTGACTAGTAGATTTCGAAGCAGTAAAATCAATTTCATCCGTAGATCATGAAATCTATTAGGTATTTTAAGTCATTCTCGAATTTTTCATACAAATTGGTGTGTAGTTGCGAACCCTAACTGCAAAAAGGAAAAATGGAACAAATTAAAGGCTTGATCACATTAGATGAATATAATAGTACAAAGATTAGGTCTATGAGGAATTTGTTGCTACCTGATGAGTTAAAACAATTGAGCGAAGCCAAGCATAGAAATTTGGATATATGAAATGAGTTTTCATACCATGAGAATGTGGAATTCATGAAATTCATATTAAGTAGATTACATGGTGATGTTATAACTTTGGACAAACCTTACATCATCTCAACAGAGGCAATCAAGAAATTAACTGGTTTTTACAAAGTCGGGGATGTTCCTAGAAAGAAATCTATCCAGAACAAAGAGGTCAAAACCCTAACTGGAATAATCAGAGATTAGAGAGCCCTGTTGATAGAAACAATCAAGAATCATGTTATGAAGTACATTGCACATGACATAACCTATAAAATATTCTATAGAAATTATGAAGGAGCTACATCGGTTGGCATAGTATAAATTGCTCACAAAATGATAATTGATGGTCAAGACTTTGACCTATGCGGGTTGTTAAAGGATCAGATGATGGAGAATGTGCAAGTGACAAAGGAGTCAGGCTATCCATTTAGGTTTGGAAAATAAATTACATGTTTGGTTAAGTATTTTCTGAATTGGTTGCCGAAAATTGACAATGTAGTATGGAAATTAGACAAACCGGTATGCACTCAGATATACTCTTATTCTAAGAGTTTGAGTAACTGGGATTTAGAATTTGAAAATTTATATAAGAATGTGCTTGTAAAATATGGATCAGTCAATATTTCCTCTCTGGTAAGAACAATGGAAGTTGGTTCCTCTTCTGGTAGCACTGATAGAGGACAAAAAAGAGGATGGGAAATTATTGAATACACCCCTCCGAAAAGAAAAGTTCCCAAGATTGAGGGAAAAGGAAAGGAAATTGTGGAAATTCTGAATGAAGAATCTAATGAAGAACCTAAGAATCCACTGGAAAATGAATCTGTTCAAGAAGAAGTTAGTAAGGATGAAGAAGATCTGACAAAAGAAAAGCTACAACAACTTATCCAAAGTGCAGGTGGCATGTAGAAAATTACAAGGTTATGGTCAGTCAAACCATCATACGATCAGGATTTGATTCTAGAAGTTCTAAATTCTCATGTTGAGCACTGTAAGATAAAATTGGAAATTCTGAAGGACATTCTACCCAAAGAGATGATTGAGTGTAGCAAAGAATCAATTGGCTTTGAGGTGAAAAGAAAAGAAGAAGGTAAATTTGTCTCTCACCTAAAGGAACAATTCAAACTATCTCTTTCCAAGTTGAAGAAGAAAATGAATGAGTTAAGGCAATGCATTAACTCAACCATGGGCATATACAACTATTGCATCCATTGGCCCCATGCAGTCATCAATTACAAGGAGAAGTTGGATCAGATTGAGACAAAACTGAATGACATTGGCAAAAGCTTTGACATATCTCAAGATTCGGATGGCATTATCAAGAGAAGAATCCGGGAATTACAAATAGCACAAACAAAAATTCAACTATCCAAGAATGTTCTTGTGGATAATTTTTGGAAGTTAAAAGACTTAATTGAATGCAGGCTAGAACAAATGATGGAAATTCTGAAGAATGGTGAGAAATTGGAAGAAGCAATTACAATTCCTTAATATCTCATTGAGATTATCAACAAAACTTCCAAGAACAATAGCTTGATCATTAGTATTGGAATTACAATTGATAGTTGGTAGAATTTCCTTTCGGAAGTGAAGAAAAACAA
>CM021108.1:513992255-514067255 GCA_007115665.2 Sequoiadendron giganteum | reverse complement strand
TAGGGATATCTACCAGCATCTCTTGTTGAGCTGCAAGATGTGAACCTTCATAATTGTTTAGAAGATTTGAATAAAACTGAATTATCTCTTTTTGGATCTTATATTGATCTTATAAGGTTTTCCCATTATCATCATTGATTTTTTGGATTCTATTAGTGCTTCTCCTTTGTTTTGTATTGTTATGGAAGAACTTTGTGATCTTATCCCCTTCTTCCAGCCAAACCTCTCTTGATTTATGCCTCCAAAAAATCTCTTCTTTGGCCAGAATTTCTTCATAATCCCTTAAGAGCTCCTTTTCCTTTAAAAATATCTCTGATTTCATGCCTTGTTGGATGACTTGTTCATTGAGGTCTTTAATTTTTTTATCTATTGTGATTTTTGAATCAAAAATGTTTTTAAAGTGATCTTTGTTCCAACAAAGAAGGTTTTTTTTATTTTATTCTTAATCTTGGTCCAAAAAATCTCTTCTTTGGCCAGAATTTCTTCATAATCCCTTAAGAGCTCCTTTTCCTTTAAAAATATCTCTGATTTCATGCCTTGTTGGATGACTTGTTCATTGAGGTCTTTAATTTTTTTATCTATTGTGATTTTTGAATCAAAAATGTTTTTAAAGTGATCTTTGTTCCAACAAAGAAGGTTTTTTTTATTTTATTCAATTTGGTCATGAAGCAAAAAAAATTAGATCCTTCAACATGACATTCCTTCCACCATTGTTCAATAAGTTTCACAAAATCCTCATCTTTCATCCACATATTCTCAAATTTGAATGGGCATAGCAATGGTTTGTTTTCTCCCAGAATTTCTAGCTGAATAGGATAATGATCTGATCCTGATGTTGGAGAAATGGAAGCTTTGAAATCAAATGGGAAGGTGGTTAAATATCCTTTATAAAAGAACCTATCTAATTTTTCAGCTATGTTACTGAATCCCATTCTTCTATTGTTCCATGTGAAGGTTACATTCTCCAACTCAATTTCTAAGAGATTTTCTTTTAACACCCAGTTTTTGAAGTCTATCTAAGGCTGAGATTCTCTTTGTAACCCCCCACTCTTCTCTGAAAGATGAACAATGGCATTAAAGTCTCCTCCGATAATGGAGTTCTTTTCTACCCAAATCCTAAATTTTTTGTTGATCTCTTCCCATACTTTAAGTTTCTTCTTTGCGGGGATTGGACCATAAACATTTAAAATCGAGAATTTCACGTTAGATTTTAGAATTTTTATAGTTCCACCAATCCAATTGGTTCTTCCTTCTAGTTTGTTAAAATCAACTCTTCGTGGATTCCACATAATTTCCAGCCCACCCAAGGTTCCAATAGCCTCTTCAAATTCCATATCCCAACTTCCTATTGATCTATTAAATTTTACCATTTGATCAGAACTCATTTTTGTTTCTTGCAACATGACAATATCAGCTTTGAAGGAAAAAATGCAACATTTGATCAAATGTTGCTTGTTAGGAGAATTCAAGCCCCTAACATTCCACAATATGACCTTCATTTCTCCTTGGGAAGGAACTTCCCCTTCCTACATGCATATAGTCTATGATTTTGGTTTGATTAGATTCCTCCCCTTCTTCAGACCTTAAAAGCTGAAGATTTGTGTCCTTTTCCTTTCTTATACTTTTCCCCACAATCTGGAGGCATCTTGTTTGATATTGATCTTTCAATCCCCAAGTTAAAGTTAAACACTTTAGACTTACTTGGAGATAGAGAAGGTGTCTTTGATTCTTCTAGTTGATCATCTCCATTCAGATTGCAACATGACTTCTCCTTATCCAAAGCCTTTGAGAGTGGCAATCCTTCCAATACCTCAATCCTTTCCTCCTCCTCTAAGTAATCTGGATCCAGAAGTCTGTCTACAAAAGCAAGCTTACTCTTCTCTTTCTCATTATCCATTTCAAATAACGTGTTATTTTCTTCCATTCCAAAGAGCTCATACACTGCCTTAAGTCTAGGTGAGAGAGGTGGGCTTTGGACTTTCCCATAATTTTTTATTAACATATTCCCTTTCCCTAGCCTCCATTAATCTTTTTCCTATTTATATTAGTAAGTGGAAATAATCCCCCCTTGACATCCTCCGCTAGAATTTTGTTATCCACTAATCCAATCTCTTTGAAGTTTGATGGCTTTTGATTGTTGATCTCCTTAGAAGGATAATAGTCCCATTTGGGTTCCTTCTCTTTATTCTCCCCCCTTATTGACCTTGCAATTTTTCTCATTCTCAATTGCTTATAGTTGTCTTTAAAAGGTGCGAAGTGAGGTCTTGATTCAATTTCTTTCTCCATTAGTCTTGTTGATTTCCTACTTTCAATATTGAGGCTGCTTGTGTTCACCATATCAAAATGTGAGTTTTGTCCCATTTCCAAATCCAATTTGTCTTTCATGCCCATACTCCTGATTTGCTTTTGGGGGGTCGTTTCACTGGTTTCCCTTAAGGCTACCAATTCTCCATAATGTGGATCATCATCTTCTCTGCTCAGTTGGTTCTCCTTTAGACTTTCCCCTCTAACCTTACTCTGAGTAACATCTGATCCCTTTGTAATAGATTGTCTTTTACCTTTTCTCAATATATCAATGAGTCTTTCAGGTAAAATGTCATCACAATCTTTTCTTGAGTCTGATTCAACAAACTCCTCCACGTCCTTTCCTTGGCTTCCTAATACAAATTCACTGTTAAAATGAGCTACCTCTCTTAGATTAGTATTTGTACTTTCCTTATCCTCCTTGCTTATAACCTCCTTTGAAAGTCTTTCCTCTACTTTTTCAAATGATTTTATGTTATATTCTTGCTTTTCAACCTCCCTTTTCTCATTTTTATCTACTAATTCAATCTCAGATATCCTCCTTCTCTTTTTTTCCCTAGAGGTCTCCTGCTTATGATCTAAGTAATCCTCCAGTCCCGTTCTTTCTGCCAAAACCTGACCTGCTATCTCTATTATGATATTTTATTGGATTTCTTCCATCCATTGTTCAATTAACATCTCCATTTCTCACTGACTAATGTTGGATGGTTTATTTTGGATTGATCCATAATCCCCAATAGTTGTGCTTTGGGGATTTAACAACATTCTTCCTCCAAGTGATGAAAAACTAGTGATATTTTTCCCAACACTTAGTGTGCCTTTATCCTTAGAAATTTACCCAGTGTTGGGAAGATTCACCTTAATACTTATTTCCCCTCTTCTCTGATATCGACCTCTTTTATTTCTTAGGGCTAACCAGCTGTTGTCTTTGCCATACTCTAATGGTATGCTCAACTCTTCAAAGTTTACCATCCTTACTTCTCTAAATATTTCAAAACCTTGATTGTATCTCTTGTAAGGCCCTTTATTACCTAATGTTAGGAGCTTCTTTCCTTGAATCTTGTTGCAGAAATGTATCCATCTCCAAAAAAGGGTCCACAGCATTAGAGTGACATTATCCCTAAATTCTTTGTCATCAGAAGCCTCATTCTCTTCCCATACCTCTCCAATACTATTGATTTTTGGGAAAAGAATGTTTGGTTTTAGTGTGGATAGCTTCCAAGGCATCCCCATTTTTCATTTCTCTAATTCCCTAGTAGGATTATTGCTACAAAGGTCCTCTCCCATAGTATTTACCAGCCCCCCATCTAGATGGATGACTATGTTTGTTTCTTTTAAAGGGGAGGTTAAGTCCAACTCCAAATGATCATACGTAATCTGTTGAATCCACACCCCAAACTTTAAGATAATTTTAATCGATCTGGGGAGTTCTTTTTCAGTATTCATAAGAATGCAAATTTTAGGACAATGCTTTTCCATGATTAGAGTGTATTTTTAAAAAATTCCCAATATGTTTCCAAAAATATCTAAAATATCTGCATCCCTGTATTCTAATGGTAAATTTTGTAAGGAGATCCACATTGGGATAAATTTAATATTGTGAGCTTTTCTATTGAAGGCAAGGCTCCAATATTGCATATGAAGACCGAAATTTTGATAAAACCAACATTTCATTTTGAATAATTTGTCTCTATTTTCTTTGGAATTGAAAATGACTATAAAGAAACCTAGTGATGAATCTATTAATTCTATTTGAGTTATGTCACTCCAATTCTCCAAAGTCCAATTACAAAAAGATTGATAAGATAAGTTAATGTTCTAGAACTTACAAATGATGGCGTGTTGTTGAAGATGTTTCATCCTTTCTTTGAGTGTTTCCTCTGAGAGGGTGATGGATGTTTCCAACACCTCTAAGGGTGTCTTCCCCAATGAGTGATCCATCTGATATTTTTAGGACTTTCTAGTTACTCCTTGTTTTTCCATTTGCTTTGGATTGTAAAAATTTCCCTATACCCACTGGTTCTTTGCTTGCTCTAATCTCACCCCTATTTCTCTTGGTTGTGGGCCTATCTTGATCTCTTTCTGCTTCCAAATAAGATCTTCTCTTTGTTTTTTGTTTTTTATATATGTATGCTCTAAGAATCTGTTCAGCGATCTATTGTTGTGGAGGGCCTTCCATCTAATATTTTGGATCTGAAAAATTCTCTTTCCCTCCCCTGCTCTCAAGATTCTTCTCTCCTCCTGAAAATATCCCAATGTAGTCTTGACCAAGCTTTCTTCGGAAATGGGGGATTAAAGGGTATGTTTTCCCTTGTTGTGGGAAAAATAGGAATCATGTTAGGGTTAATTTCCAATCGAGCTTGATATTTTTCATTGTTTCTAACCTCATCCCAAAACCCCCTTCACCCTAGGGTTTGTGGGGAGTGATAATTTCTTTGAATTATCCAATCTGCCTATGAAGGGCGGGCAAGAATCCTCCTTTGATGTGGGGAAAAAAATGAAATTTCTCATTCTGCTTCTTCCCACCAATAATCTTAGCATCCTTAGGGAGAGGCATAATCCCTTTGAAATCTCTCGCAGGAGGCACTTGTCATGGAAGATGAACACTCGGGGATCTCCAAGCACAAGGGATTTGAGGGGCCAACTTCTTAAGAGCAACGGTATCTGGGAAGAATGGAAACCCTCACCGTGCTTGAGGGATAGAAGGAGGAGCACCTAACAAACCTTGTGCAGAAGAAAGATGAACAAAATCCTCTGAATAAGACACCCCCTGGACATTCTCTCCAGAAAGCCCCAAAGCCCCTTTAGGTCTGCAAACATCAACCTATTTCTTGTTATGGAACACCCATTGAGGGATCCAAGACTCGGATTTAACCCCTACCATTGGATATTGTGCCTCTAAATGCCCTCTAAACACTGATTGATGCCACAAATCGCCCTAGAAATTTTGTTTTCCACGAGAAACACTCTGAAAATGCAAAGGATTTATAGATTTTCCCGTTGTGGGCGCCATCTTGCAACAACTATTTTTTTTAGTTAATAGTTAAAATGGGTGTTCACTCCTTAATTTTCGCTTACTCCATTTTTTCTTAATATATATATATGTTAATATATATATTATAATAATAACATTATAATATATATAATTATATATATAATTTTAAATACATTTTGAAATATTTTAAAGTAAAATTGGGCACATATATAGGACAAGTCATATTATAGAGCATGGCTTAAATAAAATTCAACAAAATGATAACAAAGTGAAGCGTATATAATGTGCAAATCAGGAGTCAAAGAAATGCATAGTTTGTAATGTATTGTTAAGTGAATACAAATAAAAGAAGAATGTAAAGCACTTTAAGCCATCACTATTATGAATGGTGCATTTCATTAAAAAAATTTGAAAATAATAAACCACGCACAACATAATGATGTGTAAAGTGCAATGCCATAAAAGGTGGAATAAAGCAAATAGAAGTCTATGAAACCAACACAACTAAATATAGGCATAAAGACTTTGTCATGCCAATGTTGGCTAAAGATTAAGAAAGTAGTTGACTTGCTTAGAAATTAGGAAACATGTAGATAAGTATTTAAGAGTTTAACTCAATAAAAGAGTCATTGTTGTCACTATAAGATGGCGACTCATTCTCATTGGAAAAACTAGAAATATATGGACTGTATATGTTTTTGAAAATTAAGAGTTTAAATCAGCCACATTTCATTATTTATGGTTGATTCGATACGTTTTAAAAGGAAATTAGTTTGTTGTTGAAATGGTGGCGATGAGAAGAGAAAAGGTGGTGGATTTAGTAGCCTATTTGTAGCATTGATTTTCTTAGTTTTTAGTATGAATAAAGGTAGATCCTCTACCTTTTGTTCACTCATTCATTTTGATTTCTTATTATTCATTCATAATTCTACTATATTTTTTTGTGCAAGTGAGTTGTGGAGTCCTTTAGTGAGAAAGAGAGTTTGCTTTGTGAGTTTGCATTAATTGAGAGTTTTTGTGAGAAGCTAGAATTGAAGATAGTTTTAGCTTAGAAGGAGCTACAAGCATGATTGTAGGAACTGAGCTTGGAAAGCAACATATTCTTTTAGAGCTATAAATATAGGAATGTTGATTTTACTACTCTATTCTTTGAGTTGAAGTCGTATTTGTTTTCAAATGAAAGTGTTTGAGAAAAGATGATTTTCATGCATGTGATTTGCTTGAATGAACTTAGATTATTTCTTATTTTGAATGAGCTTGCTTGAACTTTGGAGAAGATTAGTTTGAAGAAACCCTATTGTTTGATATACATACATATATACTCTCTATGATGGTATTGTATGGTTATGTTCACTATGTAAACAATACTTACGTTGTCATAAACCATATGCATGATTGTATAGACTATAGAATGAGAGAAATAATATTATCTTGAAGTACTTAAATGAAAAGTCAATTTTGAACATAGATGGTTAACTGGGTTGTTCCTGGGATTAGGATAATCCATGGATGGGAGTAACCTAGTTGGTCACTTAAGATATGTGTACATGTATGGTTAACTTGGTTGTTCCTAGGGTTTGGATAATCCATGGATGGGAGTAACCTAGTTAGACACATTGTTATATCATTACCTTTTTGGTTGAATAAATGTTATGTTTGAAAAGAGTATGAATGGTCAAATACCAAATTGAGCTAAGGGGTGGGTGAACATATGAACTGCACTTGAAGTACTGAGTTTTGAATCCTTTGGCCAAAGTAGTATATGTAGCCATTGTATATGTAGTTGGTTCACTGTGAGCTAGGTTTGTATACTAGGCTAGGCATGTCATACATGTAGGTTGTAGCTAGTGTATGGTAGCTCTAGTTATGTAGGACACAACACCATGCTTAGGAAGGCTAGTATTATGAGGTCATCAAGCCAATCTCTTCGTCGAAGGGTAGGGGCATCTTACCAGTTAGGTAGATGTGTGTAGGACTATAATAATTTTTTGGTTGGAAAAAAAGTGCTTGAGTGATGCTCTCCCCGAATAAAGTTGGTGGCCAAAATTTGAGGATGTATGTCAGCAAGGACATCTAGACCATTTGTTTCTCTATTTCATTAAAGCTCATGGAAGCTATGTATGTATTCATGTATCTCTATCTTTATTGAGAAATTGTAAATGGGAAAATGTTATCATTGAAATGAACTTATACATATTACTTGGAATGTTTTAATGTTTCTTTTATAAATGCAATGAGAAGTTTGAAATGGGATTATTTCAAATATGCATCTTATTATTAAAATTGAAAATAAATTTTTTATTGCTATGAATTGCAAGCATTTAATATTCACATGTGGGTTAAAATAGTAAATTCTTTGGGTTAAACATTGGGAATGTTACAAATAACATTCTAATCATTCAATGAAACCATAGTTGATACCAATTATTAAATATATTTTCTACACAGAATTTTCAAACTATCCTCAATGATACCACTTGACAAACTCAATTCTATCAAGGCAATGTCACTATCAAACCATACAATAATAATTAGTTTTAAACACATACTTATCATTTTTAAGCCCATAATAATAAGGGATGGTTTAAATTATAACTTAATCACTGTCAAGGGCAAAGAATAATGCATGGCTAAAATCATAATTTACTCACTATCAAGGGAAAAAATAATGCATGGTTGTGGACTAAGAAAAAAAAAAGGGAGTAAGCACATTCCTACCATAATGATAAGGTCTATATCATAAAAAAACATAGGATTTAAGCACAGTATTCTCACAATGATAATATTTATTATATTAAAAAACACAAGGTTTATGCATAGTCCTCTCACAATGATAATTTTGATATTATATAGCAAAGATTTGTTTAAACATTGCAATAAAATACCAATTGATTGGGGGTAATTTGGCATTGCTTACTTTAGTTTGGTATAAGATGTAGTATTAAAACCAACACTCTAGAAAACACTAACTTTAGGTCGAGAACAAAAATTAGTCACTTAATATAACTCTAGCCTATAAGGTCGACAACAACAATAATTCACTTCATTAAACTCTAGCCTATAAGGCTAATAACAACAATCATATACTTTTAAAAATTAACCTATAAGGCTAATATATCAATTAAATATTAAGATAACCATGTCTTAAAGGCTAAACATCTTATGCAAAACTTTAACATAAAGAACATAGTCCTAAAAAAACACATGAAAAAATTATAAGTGTTACCAATCTTTACCAACCTATATAGTCTCACCAATATTATACAAGGTAAGAGAATAAACACACATCTCAATAGCCCTCCCCATAATTTGGCATTTAACTATGCTCAAGGGAAGACCAAATTTTTTTGTCAATTTCAAAACAAAGTATATGAAAATATAGACCGAAGGGGTCTTTTAAGAGAAAAAATTCTTAAACACAAGGCTATATCAATTATCTCCCTTGCTCACTAAATAGTCCAAGTTAAGGGTTAAAATACTCTAAATAGACTATCATAAACCCTTAGAAACAATCTACTTGTACACAAGTAATTTTCTATGAAAATTTACAATAATAGATGGTGTGAATAAAAGTCTTGTACTTAGTTAATTCTTGCTAGGGAACCTATTCACATGTTAATTTTACTTAGGTCCTAAGATTCTTTCTAGAAGACTTAGTTGTCATGTCTAGATCTTATATATTTTACTTTTATGTCAAGTTAGTTGTCTCAATTCATAGGATTAAGACACTTGTCATGATCTTGTCTAATCCTATGTCTCACCTTGGCTATATAACCAAGGGGTTCTCATTTGTAAATATTGGAATTGTTGGATTTAATTCCATTGTAATCTTGAGCATTGCATATTGATCTCTTCGTGCTTTCCATTTGGCCTCTATATTTTGGGTATCTCCATAGCCAACTCTAACAATAGATAAGTAAACTCTCCACAATTTTTTTTAAATTATAGCTATTTTCAATCATAGGATATATGCATTACAATTTAAGATTGATAATGAGAATAAGGGCATATTATACACCAACTTTTCTATAAAAACATTGCAAATCATAGTAAAGTTGAGCTCTTAACCTTTGTAGTTTTCTACCCAGCACCCACACACCTTGCTTCCTTTCTTTTACCTTTGGCATATCACAACCTCTTGAATCTCCTCACCATTTTAATTATCCATTAACTCTGCACTCTCCTTCATTCAAGTCAGAGAAAATGGAAAATAACTTTATTTCGTTCTAGTTCTTTCCCACTATCGATTACAATACATATATAATTATTAATACACTATATGTGTGTATATGTATATGTTTATGTATATGTATGTATATGTATATGTATATGTATTCTTGTAAAAAAGATCCATTTGATGGACATTTCTCCATACATGAATAATTTCTCTAATTTTAAGTTTCAAACATAATGCATATAAAATATGCGAGATATAAGTCATAAATGACTAATCAAGACAATATGCCCAAAGAGGTGAAAATAATCACACCTAAAAACATGATGAAACACACATATTATTTCACCTTCAACTCAATAAAATTATCATAACTTCATAAGTAACTTAAACATCATTTTTATGTTTGTGTGTGTGTGTGTTCTTGGGGTCATTGTGCACATGGGATTCTTCTAGATCTGTATCCCTCTCTCTGGTAATGCTCACCCTCCTCATCTGGGAGAAGGAAATCTATCTCTTGCATCCACCTCATTAAACCAATAAGGTATTTACTATTATAATGATATTATCAAAGAATAATATAAAACATTTCCTATCATCATATTTGATAAAAAAAAAATTATATTTGTAGTTTTCAAATCAATATCTAACTGATATTACTCTTTTGACTTAACATAATAAAATAGAACAATCATAGCATAAAATTCCTCAAAAACATGGTTTTGGCATCATAACTTAAAACACATATCAAAATATAGCATAATCTAGATGGTTCAAAAACATGATGTGACAGACTACCCCCACTAAATAACATATAAAGAAAGGTTAGGAGAAATAAATGTAGATAAACTAGAAAATAAATATAGAGAAAAAGGTTTGAACTAAGAAAGAACATTAAAAGGAGATGCATGTCATCCTTACTCTATAAAAATGACCCACATGACAATTGAAAAACTAGGATAAAATTAAATATAGGAACAATATTAAGTAGTTTCAAATCAACAAAAAATATGAAATGAAACAATAATATAGTAAAACACATAAACATTGGTGCAGCCACGATAGGTGGTTCCTCAAAGAGAATAGTTTGGACCATGCAGCAAGAGTTACACAATAGAATCCACGTGGAATATGGAGGAAAATGCATATTCAAACATTCTTATTACCAAAAATTCCAGTTATAATTAGCTGGTAACATCCAAGTTCACAGATCGGGCTCACAGACCTGCTACAAAATGCTTGAAATACAATATTCCTATATGCTCCTTAATACGAGCTGGAATCTTATCTATCAAATCCAATATTCACTCTACTTACTTTCCTAATGATCTGTTACAACGATTTATATCACATTTGAAGATCTAGAATTCTCTGCGTCGGACAAAGATTATTACAATCTTCGATGAAGGAAACGTAATGTGTGTGTGAAATAGGTTGGCCTTGAATTTGAATTTCTCCTTGGCAGGTGCATAGGATAAAGTGTGGACCAAAATTAAGGTTGAGGACACTCCATGGAATAATTTGAAACACCTTGCAAGGATTCACAAGTTACAGGAAGGATCCACAAGAGATAAAAATAGCCATTAGGCTTGAAACTTCTTCAGTGCTTTATTCTAGAAACTGTCACTTAATTTGGAAGCGATAACTTGCCAGAAAAAGATCCAATCATTTTGAAATCTTGGAATAAGGGAAAACGAACATGTCCACAATGAAAACATAGATCCAGTGAATCTTCCAACTTGAACGGAACAAGAACTGAATAAGAACAAAACTGAAATGAAAATATTTTTGGTTGATACAGGATTGCAAAGAACCAAGGATGCTCCTGCATCATACATCTGTGGTTATTTTAAAAGTGAGTCCCTCACTTCCCTGGGGCTAAAGGAAAACCAATACGGTCTACCTTAGCCTGAGAAATCCAAGAAGAATCCTCCATCAATCTACCTTTGAACTTTACAATATATTATTTGTATTTTCTTCCACACATTGTCCTCCCATCTCTAATATCCAAAATCTCTTTTATCTCGTCTTATTGTTGTTTAGGAAACTGTTTCTCCAATTTTTCTTTATTGTCTCCACTGAATTCTGCTTCATGGTACTGATGTAGACCTGCAATGTTAAATATAGGTGATATACCCATGCTATCCGGTAACTCTACTTCATAGGCATTTCCTGAATCAAATTTCTTCAAAATATTATAGGGTCCAACATCCTCATTTTGAGCTTATTGCATGTGCCAACTGGAAATCTTTCCTTCCTCAAATACACCATCACTTCATCTCCAACTTCAAACTCCTTATGTCTCCTCTTTTCATCTTCTCACTCCTTATACTTCCAATTCATATCTTCCAATTGTTGCTTTACTTGAGTATGCACTTTCTTCATATGTTTTGCAAATTCCTCTGCTTTTGCACTCCTTTTATCTTCCTTACTGATGTCTCGCAACTTTGATATACCTCTAGCATGAACTCCAGTAACAATCTCAAGAGGTGTCTTTTTGGTACTCTTGTTCACTGAATTGTTGTAAGCAAACTCTGCTTGTGCAAGGACTAAATCCCAACTTTCGGTCTTCTCCCCAACCAAACATCTCAAAAAATTCCCCAAACTCCTATTTACTACCTTTGTTTGTTTATTAGTTTGTGGGTGAAAAATAGAACTGAACTTCAAATCTATCTTTAAATTCTTCCAAAGTGTCCTTCAAAAGTAACCAACAAAATTTGTATCTTTGTCTGAAACAATACTCCTAGGTAATCCATGCAATTTGACCACTTCCTTGAAAAAAAATCTGCTACATGTACTACATCTGTTGTCTTCTTACAAGGTATGAAATGTGTCCTTTTAGAAAATCTATCCACCACCACAAATATAGAATCATTACCTCTTTGTGTCTTCGGCAAACCAAGTATGAAATACATGTTGATATCCTCCCAAGGTCTCTTTGGAACTGTCAAAGGCTTATACAATCCAACATTTTGACTACTCCCTTTTGCAGCTTGACAAACTCTACAACTCTACACAAATTTCCTAGCATCCTTATCAATTTTTGTCCAAAAGTAATTCTCACTTACCAATGCTACTGTCTTATCAATTCCAAAGTTTCCTACCAATCCTCCACTATGTCTTTCTTTCACCAAGTTATCCCTCATTAAACTATGGGGTATACACAACTAATTCCCTCTGAACAATATATCCTCCTGAATGAAATAATCCAACCTGACTCCTATCCTCTAAGACTGGTTCTTTACAAGCTCTCCAAGGTTCTACAAAATCAGGGTCTTCCTCATACAAGTTCTTCAATTCATCAAAGCCTAATACCTCCACTCTCATCTCTTCCAATAAATTCCTTCTCCTAATCAAAGCATCAATGACTCTATTCGAATTTTCACTCCTATGTTTCAAAACAAAATTATAACTCTACAAGAATTCCACCCATCTCATGTGTCTCTGATTCAACTTACCTTGACTATTCAAATACTGCAATGCCTGATGATCTGTATACAACACAAACTCTTTAGGAAACAATTAATGTCTCCACTTCTTCAAGGCTTGAACTATGGCATAAAACTCCTAGTCATACACTGAATACCTTATCCTAGCATCATTCAATTTCTCACTAAAATAAGCTAATGGTCTTCCTTCTTGACTTAATACTACTCCAATTGCATTTCCACTTGCATCACAGTCTACCTGAAATACCTTATTAAAGTCTGGTAAAGCCAACGCAGACTTCTCAGTCACCTTTTGTTTCAACAACTCAAAACTCCGGTCTACTCTGAATGTCCACCTAAAATATTTCTTATGCCCTCTCATTGTTTTTGTCATAGGACTACAAATAGAACTGAAATTCCTAATGAACTTCTGGTAGAAACTAGCCAATCCATGAAATGATCTTACCTCTCCAATGATTTTTGGTGTAGGTCATTTAATAATTTCTCTTACCTTTTCAGGATCCATCTCCAATCCATCTACAGATATCACAAATCCTAGATATACCAATTCTTCCTTCATGAAACTACACTTCTTAATGTTTATCAGCAACTTCTCTTCTTTCAACCTCTGTAAACCTTGTCTTATATGCAACAAATGTTCTTCTCTAGTCTTACTGAAAATTAAGATTTCATCCAAATAGACAATCACAAACTTACCCAAGATTTTATCCAATACCTCATTCATCAGCCTCATGAAAGTACTCGATGCATTTTTTAGTCCAAAAGGCATCACCAACCATTCATACAATCCTTCATTTGTCTTGAATGTTGTCTTCCACTCATCCCCTTCTCTGATTTTGATATGATGATATCCACTCTTCAAATCTATCTTTGTAAAGTATTTAGCTCCACTAAAACAATCCATAATGTCATACGTCCATGGCAAAGTAAATCTATACTTCACTGTGTTTTTTTATGGCTCTAGAGTCTATACACATCCCCCATTCTCCATCCTTCTTAGGTGCTAGCACAATAGGTACTGCACAAGGACTTAATATTTCTCTGATCAAACCCTTCCTCAACAATTCTTGCACTTGTCTATTCAACTCTTTATTCTCTATCAGTGTCATTTGGTGTGCTGCTTTATTAGGCAAACTAACTCTAGGAATCAAATCCATGCAATGGCTAATACTCCTCACAAGTGGCAATCCATCAAGTACATTATCCAAAATGATAGCTTCATATTCTACCAACAACTCCTTTATCTCCTCTAGTTGTTCTTCTACATGCTTCAATTCTTTAGACTTCTTAGGAACCAAGGCATAACACATGTTCTCATGTCTCAGTCCATCCAGAAATATCCTTCCATCAACCAAACAAATTCTAGCATTCGTATAAATCTCAACTTTAGGAATATCCTCCAATGGAAAAAAAGTATGCTTCATCTCATTAGAAACAATGGTATATGTGTTCTTCTTTCCATCATGAATAGCCTATCTATCATACTGCCAAGGCCTTCCCAAAAAAACATGGCATACATCCATAGGTATGATATCACACAAAACTTCATCATGATAATTTCCTATCTTCAATTTCACCAAACATTGTTCACTTACCAGTATCTTATGCTCATCTTGAATCCATGATATCTGATAGGGCTTCGGGTGTTTCAATCTTTCCAGCTTCAATTTGGTCACCATTTCTTTAGAAACCGGGTTCTCAAAGCTTCCACTATCAATAATCACTCTGCAACATTTACCAGCTACCTTGCATCTGGTCCAGAACAAATTCTTTCTTTGCAACGGTTCCTGCTCCATCTCACTTTGACACAACTCTTTTGTTCACCAACACTTCTCCCTCTTCTAGTTTATTAGATGATTTGGCATGATCCTCCTCAACAAAGGTTATTCTTCTACTGTTATCTCTCTTTTTTCTTGTCTCTCCTTGATTACATTCAAATTCTCTATGTCCTTCTCCACCACACTTAAAACAAGTTCCCCTAAATACTCTTTTCTCCTATCCTCTATCACTTTTTCTATAACCCTTATTCCGATAACCACCATATCCTCCTCTTCAGTAAGAGTTTCCATCATCTCTACAATACAGATTATCATTCTTACTGACTTCCTTATATTTAATCTGGTGGATTGAAATGCAGTTTAGTATTTACTCTGGTTAGGCTTCTTATGAACCTCTCTTCTCCCTGATCAAGGTCAAGTTGATTTTCTCTTTCCCCTTCTTCTTTTTCTTCTACCTCTTCGTCACTCACATCATAAACTGGTTGACCTCTCCTCTGGGTCATTTCGACTGCTTCTAATCTGGCAACAATTCCTCTCAACATCTTCATTATAGCTGGGTATGCATTTCTGCATGCTCCATTTCCTCTACCATTTCTTCTTCCCACCATCTTTACACAAGTCCTCTACAGCTGCAAGTCAGATCCTTAGTTTGCTACCCTACAAAAAAATCTTCAACATGCCACAAACTCTAATGATCTCTTACGGAATGAATCTCGCTCTAATACCAATTTGGTGTAGTCACAGTAGGAGGGTCCTCAAAGAGAAAATTCTAGACCATGCCGCAAGAGTTACACAATAGAAGCCACACAGAATATGGAGACAAATGTAGATTCAAAAATTTGTATTACCATAAATTTTAGTTACAATCAACTGGCAACATTCGGGTTCACAGATTGGGCTCACAGGCCTGCTACAACATGCTCGAAATACAGTATTCCTATATGCTCCTTAATATGAGCCAAAATCTTACATATCGAATCCAATATTCATTCTACTTGCTTTCTTAATGATCGATTACAATGATTTATATCACATTCGAAGATCTAGAATTCTCCGTGTTAGCCAAAGATCATTACAATATCCGATGAAGGAAACATACTATGTGCATGAAATAGGTCAGGCTTGAATTTTAATTTCTCCTCGATAGGTGCATAGGATGAAGTGTGGACCAAAATTAAGGTCAGGGACACTCCATGGAATAATCTAGAACACCTCGCAAGGATTCACAAGTTACAGGAAGGATCCACAAGAGATAAAACTAGTCATTAGGCTTGAAACTGCTTCAGTGCTCTGTTCTAGAAACAGTCACTTAATCTGAAAGTGATAACTTTCCAGAAAAAGATCCAATCATTCTAAAATCTTGGAATAAGGTAAAATGAACATGTCCACAATGAAAACATAGATCCGCTAAATCTGCCAACTTAAACTAAACAAGAACAAAATTGAAATGAAAATACTTTTGGTTGATGTAGGATTGCAAAGAACCAAGGATGCTCCTGCATCAGACACTTAAAACCATGTTTATCCTAAGAAAATATTTTCAAGGAAAACCTTAGTTACAAAATCAACTCCAATGATTATATTAACACAAAAAATTGATTACAAATACAATGAGAAGATTACTTAAAGCGATGTTTCATTATGCCCTAATTCTAGAGAAATTGTGATTGCATTCTAATAACATTTCCTTATCACTAAATTCAAATAAGGAACCAATAGCCTAAGAACTATATTTAAATAAGAAAGAGATAAGCAATAAACCAAAAATAATTTCCCAAAACCATGCATCCAAGAGAGATCTCCCAAGGTGGGTGTCCAAGTATACATCTTCACCTTCCCCAAGGGTCATCCAACTTACAAGTTAGGCCATGTGTTGTTCACAATGAACCCAAACACAATATGAGTGAGTCACAAATTGTCATATCATATTTAACCACTCTTGCTAGAGGTGTCCACATATTCATGTATTCTCTCAAGGCAAGATCTAGTCGAGTGGTGGTGGGACCAATGAGTTATTCTACTTGTGGGGAAGTAGAATGTTGCAAATAGAAATTATGTTATATTTGTGGGATGATTTGATGGAGTTTATAGTTTTCTTAATTTAAATCACTAAGTTAAGAGACTAAATCTTGTAGTAAATTTAAATGTTTTTCTTGTCTTCCTTATATTCTTCAACTCTTTCCTTGTTTCTTCCTAAAATTGATTGATGGCCTAACCCTAAATTTGGAATATTCTTAATATGTGAATCCTTACTCTAGATACCCTAAATTATCCTGACATGTGAGCAACACCTTTTTACTAAATTTCACTCTTCTTCCCTAATGATTAAATAATAACTTATTATTTAATTATTATCAATTTTTCATATTCTACTATTAATTAAGTAATTTTAAATTATTTAATTAATTCATTCTAATCCATCATTTATGACTAATTAAATAAATCATATTTATTTAATAATTTCATGATTATCATTATTCTCCCAAACTAATTAAATAAATCATATTTATTTAATAATGTCCTAATTAAACATTATTCTTCCTAATTAATTAAATAAATCTTTTTTATTTAATTATGTTGCTAACTTAGCTTATTCTTCTATTTTAATTAAATAGTTATCATGTAATTATTTAATTAACATCAAACACCCTTCTTATATTAAATAATTGTTACAAAATATTTAATTAAGCCACTTTCTCACTTTTAGATTAAATAATTAAATTAATTATTTAATTCTCCAATATTCACTCAACATGATCTATTAATAAATAAGCGTGTGTTTATTAATTCAATCTTTATTTGCACGTTCCTCCAAAAATTAATTAATTATTTAAATTAATTAATTATCCTCACACACATTGACTGATCAATCAAATTCATTGATTGATCAATCAAACCCATTGATTATTCAATCAAATCTATTGACTAACAAATCAAGTCCATTGATTATTCAATTCCACTCATTAATCGGTCAATCCCATTGATTGATCAATCAATTTCCACTGATTATCCAATCAATTCCCTTGATTGAATTGATCAGGCTAGTTAAATATCCAATCGATTTCCTCTCAATGGACCTTGACCATTGATCCTGATCTTTCATCTTTTAATCCAGATTGTTCATCTAAAACAAGCTTTTCTATAAAAATAAGCCTTCATTGCACGTTAATGGCTAACCACAAACTCTTAAACTTCGATGTTTGCATCATTGAAATCATCAAATATACTTGAAGCTCATAAGAAAAAGAGTAGCATACCCATAACTAAGAGCAAAGCATAAAAGAACAAACTATGAAAGTCATCCATGGAAATACAATGAAGGTGAAGGTGTCACTTGATTGATATCTGGTTTTTCTTATTATCGCATTTTTTCTATTGAATAGATTAGATCTTGTTGAGTAATTAGGATTGCATATAGTGTTTGTGTGCTTCATTTCCTATTAACTCTGTCTTGAAGGTCAAATTTCCAATTTACAATTTGGTGAACACGACATGAAAAAACTAGAAAACCAGAAAGAGAAAAACCATGAAAATTTTGAGCCTAACTGGTTGGGTCCTTATATCATCACCACAACATACAAATCTAATTCCTATCAACTAGCTACTCCTGAGGGTGAACCATTATTTGATCCTATTAATAGAATGCACCTTCGAAAGTACTATACATGATTTATGGAGATTCCATTGTATCAAAAAATAGAAAAAGAAAAAAGAAAAGAGAGAAACATAATGCATCCTATAGTGAAAACCATTTCAATGGCACTTTGGATAAGTACCATGGTGAAATTGATAAAATGGCACCATGTGTAATTCGGCTTTCACTCTATCATCTATCATTACTCTATCTGATTTCATCCATAATAACCCGAGAACATGCTCTTTTATTAAAAAAAAAGACTTTTTCACCCCTCTCATGGCTTGAGACTGATTAAACATTTAGCATCAAACTGTTTATCATATCCATCCTTTCATAATAACTAGTCCTCTTCCAAACTGGTGGAAATCCTTGACCTATAGGTTTCAAAAGGATCCTACACATGGTATCTGAGGATGTTATCACAAAAATTAAAAAACATTGAAAATCAAACAAAAATCCAAAAAACCTTCAAATATCCTTAGAAAATTCCAAAAACAAGCATAAAATAATTTAAAAAAATAAAAGCAATGTCAGTTCATGGTATCAAACTATGTTGTTTCTATGTGTGTGCATAGGCAAGGTGAGTCACTGATTGAGGCCTCAAGGCATTAGGTATGTCCTTTAGGGTCCTTCACAATCAAACCTTCATCATAATCCATATGTCATAATAAACCATCACTTGTCATGGTCAGTCAAACTGTGTTGTCTCTATGTTGTCATGTAGGAAAGGACATCACTAATGAGCACCTAAAGCATTAGGTCAGCCCCCTTAGGGTCCATTACAATAAAATTTTACATCACAATCTGAATTGCATAAATAAACTATTCTTTATAGAGAGTGAACATGTTTAACACAAACAAAATATCTTACACAAGAACTGACCTTAAAAAATCATGAAACAAAAGATGACACTACCCAAACTAGTTCTCAACTAGGCTAAAAAATTATTTACAAATGTTATCTATCTTATCCAAAATCATTTTTCTTCTATGATTCGGCATTATCGAAACTAGACTAGGTGTCTTACATGAAACATCTTACTCCTTAAAACAAATGTGCAATACTTTAGAAACACATCAAATACTTATCAGTGAACAAAAAATGACCTGCATAGTTTTTGACTCATTTGATCAAGGGTTAGTCCTCTCCTATATGATTTATCTTATGTCATACTCCTAAGCTACTCGAGGATATCCACAAGTGATTAGAGTGACAATGATGGATGATGACATCTCTTTTTGTTTATTTATGTTTGTGGTTTGTCTTGGTACCATGACTAGGGAAACTAAGATCCTTGTGTGTGATTAGGATTCTATCTAGCATAATCAAAACATCCTATGTAATTCAAAGGTCAGCTAATTCTTTCATGCAGCAAGATTAACATGCTTTATGGTAATTTCCTCACATATTCCTACAAGTTTCTATAGTCACTAATATGAATCAGGACACTCTGTATTTGATGTGTCTTATGTTGAACAGTCTGAATAACTAAGAGGGGGGTGAATCAGTTATTATCAAACAATTTTCTTTTCTTTAATTAATCTGGAGAAAACTTAAATCAATTAGATATTAATGAACATGTAAGCACACAACAACACCATGCACAAAGAACACCAGAATTTATGTGGAAACCCAAGAAGGGAAAAACCATGGAGAATGATAATTCTCAATTATAAAACACCGGTTAACATGACACCAATTAACGTGATTTTTACAAGGGCTCACTGCCAATTTTCTCACTGCAAGGTGGCTCATTGTTAGTTGGGCTCACTACCCAGCTATTATAGCCAAAGATACAAAAAGGCTCACTACCAAAAGAGAAAGGATCATTGCCTACAAAAAATAGCTCACTGTCTAAAGAATGATGAAAGGGAATCCACCACTGATAATAATTGTCACCAACAATGACACTGAATAGAATATCACTTTTCGTTGCCTCCGGTCATACGCTTTCGCACACTTCACAATGTCTAGACATTTAGATTCGGATTCATCACACTTGCTTTCATCAAACAAAAACATCTTATACTTATACCATTCTATACTTCCATAATCTCCCAAGTCATCCAAACATAATTTCATAATTTCTAAGTTGGATAAGCACAAATTGAAATAGGTCACCACAAAAATATTCCTATAGTGGAGAGGAATGAGACATGGACCACACAGAACCTCCTCACTCAAATCAACATGCTACATGATATCCAGAACCACAGAGTAAGATATACATGTTACAATGCAAACCATGTGTCGGAGCATGTTAACCAACTACCAGATTGGTTTGGACCCAAAAGAATGTATTTCATTATGTTACAAGAGGAATGGGACCAAGATAGATCATTACAAAATGACATCTAGAATCAGGCCAATCTGGATCACCAAAGCACCAAAACAGAACACCGATCACACAAACAAGATATGTTGACATCAATGACAACCATTAATGACAATAAGCAACCAGTATCATCTCAGCACATTCCAACAATCTCCCTCTTTGTCATTGATGGAAATATTCATCAATAACAAACCAAACATCTCAATGTCAACATCAAGGACCATATTATCTTCTTTTCTTATCAACCTGTGACATCAAAGACAAAGGGAAAAACTCCCCCTGAAAAACTTACTCCACTCTTCTATGAGGAAGCCACCAACCATTGATCCAAATAAAAATGAGCATCTAATACCCTGGACCAATGCACACCACAGTGTATGTTAATGTAGACTAGGATGGGGTAGAACCCATAACTTCTATCAGAGATACTCAAAAGTATCTTTGCTCAACGGTTTTGTGAAAATATCTGCAATCTGCTCTTTTGTAGGTACATCTTCAAGTTTTACTTCATTGTCCAACACTTACTTTCTCAAGAAATGATATCTTATGGATATATGCCTCATTCTAGAGTGTTATACCAGATTCTTGGAAATATTTATTTCACTGGTATTGTCACACATGATTGAGGTTGGTTCATCGAATGATATGCCAAAATCCTTTAGTGTTTGCTTCATCCACAGTATCTGAATGCAACATGAGGATTTTGCATTGTATTCAACTTCAGCAGTAGATAAAGATATAGAATCTTGTTTCTTATTTGACCAAGCAACCAACCAAGAGCCAAGGAAATAAGCTCCACCACTTTTACCCCAGCTGTCATTAACACATCTGGCCCAATCAACATCAATATAGGATATCAAAGTGAAATCTGAGTCCTTTGGATACCATAACCCCAAATCTTATGTACCCTTCAAATATCTAGAGATCTTTTTTACTACAACAACATGGGATTCCTTTGGTTCTTGTTGAAACCTTGTTGCTAAACAAATTGCATACATAATGTTTGGTCTAGTGGCAGTCAAATATAACAATCCTCCAATCATTGATCTGCAGATGCTTGCATCATCTTTAGGTGATTCATCTT
This sequence comes from Sequoiadendron giganteum, assembly GCA_007115665.2. Taxonomy (NCBI): domain Eukaryota; kingdom Viridiplantae; phylum Streptophyta; class Pinopsida; order Cupressales; family Cupressaceae; genus Sequoiadendron; species Sequoiadendron giganteum. Next base: position 514,045,498 of record CM021108.1, on the reverse strand, counting down.
CTTTTGTCAACTTGCATCCGATAACAATAGGTGAATAAACCGGTTTAGAATTCTCCAACCCAAACTTCTTCAATAGTTCTTTTGTATACTTGGACTGAGAAATGAAAATTCATTTGTTGTTCTGATTTACTTGCAATCCAAGGAATAAATTTAGCTCACCTATCATTGACATTTCTACATTTCATCTACAAATTTTTTGCACATATCATCATTTCATCCAAAAAATTATGTCATCAACATAAACCATAACAATTAGCATCTAATCTGAGTGAGTTCTATAGTATAATTACTGTTAGCATATCCCTTTTGAAATCCTTGTCCAATCAAGTACTTGTCTAATCTGTCATACCAAGCTCTAGGTGCCTACTTCAATCCATATAAAGCTTTCTTCAACCTATAAATGACATCCAGGTCACTTCTAGATTTGAATCCCTTCAGTTTCTCAATGTAGACTTCTTCCTTCAGTTCTCCATTCAAGAATGCAGATTTCACATCCATTTGATAAACTTTGAAATCTTTGAAAGCTGCAAAAGCTAAAAAAAATCGAAATTGCTTCCGTCTGAGCAACAGGGGCATATGTTTCTTCAAAATCAATACCTTCAATCTGAGTGTAACCTTTGCAAACCAATCTTACCTTGTTTCTCATTCCCTTTCCATTTTCATCCATCTTGTTCTAGAACACCCACTTTGTTCCAATTACATTTTTTTCTTCTAATTTGGGCACAAGTTCCCAAGTCTAATTTTTCTCTATCTAATCAAGCTCTTCTTTTATTGCCCTCACCCAATTCTAAGAATTGCATGCTTCTTCCACAGTCTTTGGCTCAGTTTCCAAGAGTAGGCATAATAATACTTTCTCTTGATTTGCTTTGCTTCTTGTAGTAATTCCTTTATTCTTATCTCCAATAATATATTTTTCAAAGTGATTTATATGTATATACCTTGGAGTTTTAGTTGTAGTTGTTGGAGCCTCCTTTGTCTCTTCTTCTTCTTCTTCTTCTTCTTTCTTATCCTTCTCTCCTTTCTCATTCGATTCATCTGGTTCATATTCAATATGTCTGTCAAGAATTCTTTGAGCATCTTCATCTACTATCATATTCACACTTTCAACCATCTTGTTCAATCTCTTGTTGTAACACCGATACGCTTTAATTTTTATAGAGTAACCCAAGAATATGCCTTCATCAGCTCTGCTATCAAACTTTCCAAGATTTTCCTCATCTTTCTGGATGTAGCACTTTCTTCCAAAAATCTTGAAGTACTTTACTGTGGGAGTTCTTCCATGCCATAACTCATAGGATGCCTTTCCATACTTCCTCTAGAACAGTACTCTATTAAGAGTGTATACTATTGTGTGTGTTTCTTCTCTCCAATAGACCTATACTAAACCTGCTTCCATGATCATTGTTCTAGCTACTTCTTGAACTATCCAGTTCATTCTTCCCACTACACCATTCTACTGAGGTGTTCTAGGGGCAGATAGTTGTCTCTTAATGTCATGATTTTCATAGTATTTGTTGAACTCATCAGAACTAAACTCTCCTCCTCTATCAGATCTTAAACACTTGATTCTCCTATCAGTTTCATTCTCGACTTTTGCTTTGAAAATCTTGAATTTTTTCAATGCCTTTGATTTTTTTCTCAAAAATGCAACCCAATTAAATCTGGAATGATCATCTATTAAAAGAATGAAATATTTCTCACCTTGTAATATTCTTGTTCTAGTTGGACCACAAAGGTCAATGTGTACAAGGTCCAACAGTCTAGTAGATGAATCTTCTTTTCTCTGGAATGTTTCTTTGGTCTTCTTTCCTTCTTGACATCCTTTGTAGATAGTAATATCTGGTTTGGCCAGTTTTGGAAAATCTCTAACTACTCTTGATGAACTTATCCTTACCAAATTGTCAAAGTTAATGTGACACATCCTCTGATGCCAGAGCCAATTGTCATTGGAATGAGATACCAAGCATATTTTGTAGCTCCTTCTAGCTGAAACATATTTCCACTTGTTCTTTTTCTAGCTACAATAATATTTCCAGATTTCTTCTGGATCTCACAACCATCATCCTGAAATACCACATTGCAACCATTTTCACACATTTTTCCAACACTCAAAATATTATGATATAATCCCTTCACATAGTAAACATTTGTCATTGTTATGTTTTCTATCAAAGGTAATAGAACCAATTTCAACAATCTGTATTGTTTTATCATCTCCAAATCTAATAGAACCTCCATCATATTTCTCAAGCTTCACAAAATTACTTTTGTCACCGGTCATATGATTCTAGCATCCATTATCAATCAGCCATTCATCTCTATTTCTTTTAACAAATAATGCAGTCTCATTGTTATCATCATATTTTGGATAAATATTAGAGATATCAAATCTAGGTTCATCCTTTTCAACCAAAAATAATAATCCTCATCATCTGACTCATCATCTGAAATGTCATCATTCTCATTGACAAAATAGGCCTTCTTATTGATCTTTCTGAACTTTTGTCTTGTTCCTTTCTTCAGACACTTAGTTGCTAAATGACCAATATTTCCACATCTAAAACATTTAAGAGGTAACATACCTTTGTACTTGCTAGTACATTTCTTTAGTTTCCTTGTGAAATTTTCTTCCAACTCTTCAGAAATTTCACTATATGGATTATCTTCTATTTTTTGTGGATTTGAAGGCATTTTTAGTTTTCTCTTTTTCTTTTCCAAATTTCCTCATCTCAAATGCAGTCAAGGTGCCAAATAGCTTCTCTCTAGTGAATTTCTTCAGATCATAAACTTCCTCTATAGTTGAGATCTTGTCACTATAGCTCTCCGATAGGGTCATTAAAATCTTCTCCATTACATCTTCATTTTTTAGAGTACCTCCTTGATTTTTAACTTCATTTACTGCACTGTCAACCCTTTGAAAGTATCTTGTTATATCCTCACCTTATTCCATCCTCAAGTTCTCATATCTACGCCTAGCTATCCACTTCTTTGATAATTTGACTCTATCATTTCCTTCATAGATTTCTTTCAAATTTTCCAAAACTTCATAAGCAGTGCCCAATGAAACAACTTTTGTTAGCTCAATCTTAGATAAGCCACTAAAGATTGCATACCTTGCCTTTTCATTCTCCTCATAGGTTGAAATCTCATCTGCAGTAGAAACACCTTTTGTTGGCTCAACATATTTTGTCTCAACAGCTTTCCAAGTCTTGTAGCCAAGAGAGATCGGGTAACCTCTCATCTGCACTTTCCAAAAACTGTAGTCAGATCCATCAAACACAGGAATTGTCAATTTGTGTACCATTGGATCTACCCTAAGCGGTTAATCTCTTCTTCGAGGAACCAAAGCTCTAATACCAATTGTTGAACAGTCTGGATAACTAAGAGGGGGGGTGAATAAGTTATTATCAAACAATTTTATTTGCTTTAATTAATCTGGAGCAAATCTAAATCAATCATATTTAAATGAACATGTAAGAACACAACAAAATAATGCACAAAGAACTCCAGAATTTACGTGGAAATCCAAGAAGGGAAAAACCACGGAGAATGCTAATTCTTAATTATAAAACACCTGTTAAGGTGATTTTTACAAGGGCTCATTGTCAGTTGGGCTCACTGCCTGGCTATTATATCCAAAGATACAAAAAAAAAGAGAAAGGCTCACTACCTACAGAAAACGGCTCACTTCCTAAAGAATGATGAAAGGGAATCCACCACTGAAAAGAACTGTCACCAACAATGACACCAGATAGAATCTCACTATCTATTGCCTCTGATCATACACTTTTTCACACTTCACAATATTTATATATTCAGATTCAAATTCATCACGCTTGCTTTCATCAAACAAAAACATCTTATACTTATACCATTCCATGCTTCCATAATCTCCCAAGTCAGCCAAACATAATTTCATAATTTCTAATTAATCCAGCACAAATTGAAAGAGGTCACCACATAAACATTCCCACGGTGGAGAGGAATGAGATGTGGACCACATAGAACCTCCTCGCTCAAATCAACATGCTACATGATATCCGAAACCACTAAGTAAGATATACACATTACAATGCAAACCATGTGTCAAAGCACATTATCCAACTACTAGATCGGTCTAAACCCAAAATAATGTATCTCATTATGTTACAAGAGGAATGGGACCAAGATAGATACAACCCAAGATAGATCATTAAAACATGACATCTAAAATCAGGCCAATCCGGATCACCAAAGCACCAAAACAGAACATCGATCACATAACCAAGATATGTTGGCATTAATGAAAACCATTAATGACAACAAGCAATCAGCATCATCTCAGCACATTCCAAAATCTTTATCTTTGGAAAAAAAACAAGGTTTTTCTCAACTTGGCATACACTATCCACTGGTCCATAAATCATATCTTTAAGCAAATGGAAACAAAAGTTACCTTTGCAAGTCATGCTTAGGTATGCATACGTTGGCTTGTTCCATAAATACAAAAAATTATCTATGATGATAAAACATGAAATACTAAAATCTAAAGTAATATAAATCATTACATCAATCTTAATTTGGATGAACGGTCTATTTAAATGGTTCTTCACTCCTTACTAACTATTTTCTTCGCACTAACAATTCTTCTGAAAAATCTCAGAATCATCTTGGTGGCATTATATGACACATAAAAAAAATTATATGATTTTCATCATCCTACATCCATGATCATGTTATAATATCATAAATAAATCATGTGCATATAGGTCATACATACTACATCAAAAAAATACAAAAAGATAGATAATATTGCATCACATTTTAGAATCATCATCATCCATATAGCATCACATCATAACATGTTTTAAACATATAAATTTAACCATCATATAAACATCATAAGCATTAGTATCCATACATCACATAATATATCATAATAATTAAATATCCCATACATCACATAATACATCATAAGCATTAATATCCATCTATCTATAAATAAAATCATATAGAAAAATCATATGAATCCATAAACATCCATCATATAGAGATATGAATAACAAATAACACATCATATAATTGCCTCCAAAATGATGTATCTCATATATATCCAAAATGGGTCATAGTACAATATCGAATGACTATAAAAAATGTGGAGCTTGTAGGCTTCATAAAAAATATACATGTCTATATGGCATCACATCATAACATGTTTTAAACATATCAATTTAACCATCATATAAACATCATAAGAATTAGTATCCATACATCACATAATAGATCATAAGCATTAAATATCCCCGAACCACAAAATTTATGCTTTTGAGATGATAAGGGGATGGATGCCCTATAACTTTCTAGGGTTTTCACCTAGAAGGAAGAGGATGTCCCCTTGTGGGTAGCATAAATCTTGTGATTCATTCAATTGTTAGGAATTGAATAGGTTTGAGTGTACTTATGATGAATTATGCTAATTGTTGTAATCTTGTAAATGAAGCTAACTATTACATGCAATCTAATGAAATCTATATTGTTGGAAAACACATGATGTAATGTAAAAAAGACAAAATAAGGACTATTCAAAGAAATATAACCTAATAAATCATATGAGTAAACTTGGAAACTATTGTATACCAAAGAAGAAGTTGTGGAAGCGTCAAGAAATCTGAAAATTTTGAGTTTTGAGCCCACTGGGACACTTACGCCAAGTTGGGCGACCTACTCCCTTTTCCGATAAACTATTCGTGACTCCATTCCGACCAACTGGGTATTCAAATCTGCAAAAATATTTGACAAAAACCTCCAGTGGGACTAGGTTCCCACTATTGGTGACCTAGTCCCTTTCAGCTTTTCTAAAAAACTGAAAGTGGATACTAAGGTCTATGATCTACACTTTGTTTCCCTGTTGGAATCCGGACTTAGAGCCACAAAATCACCTACAAAACAGAGTATATTTTGGTTTCTAATGTGGGTTTTTCCTTGTTTAAACCCCTAATTTGTATTTAAACTTGTAAAGAGATAGAAAATTTGCATAAACCCCAACCCTAAGTGTGTCTAGAACTAGGAGAACCTAACATAAGACAAAACCCTATTCTATTGTGCTAGAATAAGATGCATGCAAGAGATTTGTATGATGCAAGAATTAAATTCAAGAAACCCTACAACATTACAAATGAATGTGAAAGGAATGCAAATGGGATGCAAACCTCAAATTTGAAGATGGGCTAAAAATGGAAGATGGAGTCACTTTGAAAATAGTCTTTAGGTGTGATTTGGTGGCTAGTTGCACCTCCTCAACCTAGATTTCTCCATGATTCTCCATAGGCATCCATGTTCAACCTTTGGCAATATGTGATCTTGAATGGGAAGTGAGCTTGAAGACTTGCAAAATCCCTGGTTTGTTGTCCAAAAGCTTCAACTTTGTTGTGAAAGAGAGATGAAACTTCTTGAGGAGGATCTTTTGCACTTGATTCTTGAAGTTGCTTGTGAAAAATGACCAAGAGAGAGAGAAAAATGACCTAAAAACATGTATTTATAAGCAACAATACCTAATTGTCAGTAATTTTGACCTAAGAGGCCAACACCCATCGGAAATTTTTAGCAAGATAAACATTTTCCCACTTAAAAATGTAAAAATCCTTGAAAAGGACTAGGTCGCCAACTTGGGCGACCTAGTCCCACCAAGGGATTTTGAAGTGGGATTAGTGATATTTGAATATTTTTGATGTTTTTTTTCGGGGCTTGCATAATTCCTTAAGTAAAATAGGCCTCAAAGTCAAAAATAATGAACCTTAGGGGCCTATAAATATTGTTTTAGGATATTATTGATGAAAGGGGACCTAAAGTAGGACCAGAATGGGCACAAAATTATCCTTTTCTTTAAAGGTATACAATTTTTAGTGACACATTTAGCCCCCACTTTAGCGCCCATATGACTCTACGTGCATATATAAGCTAAAGGACTCTAAACAATCAATGCACTTAGTTTACATAAAAGGATACTCATTAAAGGTGGGAGAATGAAGCCCCTGGTGTAGTTATCTACAAAACCACAATGTTAGGAACCGCATCCTACAACACAAATTTGTTAGAATTCCAAAAATCCTCTTATCTAATTCCTAGGGATCAAATTTGAGGGTAGATGTATGCCCCCCCTTGATTCTGCTTGCTTTACGGAGGTGGAATCAAGATAGAAATCTAGCCACATCAAATGAGGACATGCCTATCAGAGGGAATTTCCAAGTACCATTCCACATAAATATATGTGAATGATGATGTAGGTCATGGAAACACGATTCTGACGCAACAAACGACATCAAAAACGGAGCTCACTAGCACCCAATATGTTGATTTGAATGAAAAGCACACTAAAACATCTAACATGGTAAAAGTACAAATGCGCATATATGTAAAATGAGATAGAGTTAATGAATGAAAATAGAGTAACTTGTCACTTGTTCATTTACATTTTGTAGCGTTTGAGTGACTTGGTAGCCAACAACGAGTGGCAGCATGAGGTGAGTCAATTCTGGAGCCTTTGCTTTGTGATTTTTCAATTATGGGATGAATTTAATGCATATTTAGGTTAAATTTGGATCTTGGAAAAAAAAATTGCAAAGTGTCCCTTTTTTTGTGCAATGTCCCTTTTGTTCGCAAAGTGTCCCTTTTGTTCACAAAGTGTCTTATTTCTTTGTGAAGTGTCCCAAAATGGTTCTAAAGTGTCTAGGGCCTTAGGAAAAGCACACTAGAACAACATTAGCACACTTGCATGATGAATTAGAGTAGAAATGAAGAGATTAGATGATTTAGATAGCATGTTTTAATGATTTTGATGGGTACCCACACGATCTCGTCAGCGTCTTGGCGGGAGATAGTTGAGTTTCCTTAGAGACTTGGCTCTCGCTTTATCAGTGGAAGAGACAAAGCACCTTCAGGAGGTAGGTATATATTGCGTGTACCTCATTCCCCCCATGAGGTACAACGATGCGATGTTGATGGCACTGTGTGAGTGTTGGAATGTCAATACTTGCACCTTCCATCTACCCACAGGAGAGATGACCATTACCTTAGAGGATGTACATAGGATAGTCTAAGTCCCTATTCAAGGGGACGAAGTGTGTCTCTAGAGGGGTCGATCTTTCCATGAGTTGTGAGTAGACATGTAGTACTACCTTGGTGGACTAGTCCATGACGACTAAGTGGCAGGACAGATCGATTTAGCACTATTATCGTACTCATGAGCGCCAATAGTGAGGCAGATCATGATGCACACTATCACATTGGTCCTCCTACCAGATGGATGAGCAATACACCTCAAGGGTGGGCTAGTGCACCTAATACGAGGGATGGCAGAGTATCGGATAGTGTATGCCTAGGGACAGTGCATCCTGCCTCATTTGTATTATGACCTTGGGTGATTTTTCTTTTGGGAGATGGATAGCATGGTACATTGTACACTTCTACAGGTGTTGTGTCTGGGGCATATCACATGTACCAAGCCGACTGGCTTCCCATGTTCGACATTAGTAGGCTATCCACGGGCATTTGGTTACCCACTACGACAACTATGGTAGTATGGTGATCTACACTTTTGGTGGGTGAGATTCGACTACCTAGAGGAGGATGACATCTTGTGGAGACCATACCATCTTGTATTACATTGGCCAAATCACACCATATAGCTGAGGAGACTACAGATGGATAGATTTTTGGTGGGGTGGCACAATCACATAGTGTGGCCCCTCTACTATGATCAGGTGATGAGATAGTTTGGATAGGTGCAGACACCACCCCAGCCATGGTCATTGTTTAGGAGATCCGTTCGGAGTGCCCAGAGGTCAGGTGATATAGTGTGTTTCACACTGGACGATGGCATCTAGAGTGACTTTGACTATTCTGATCATGATCAGCCACCAATTTCTCACACAGATGATTTTGGTGCCACTTGGGATCATGAGGAGTGGTGGATAGCATCACGACCAGAACCAGTGTTTTCGATGGATGATCTAGTGGGGGATGTAGGACCTGTACCAAATGAGGGGGATGAGAGGGAGGATAGAGTCAAGGAGACATGATATAGGGTTGCAGATATATTTAGTGACATTATTTATGAGGAGTATGATGAGGAGGAAAACCCAGATTATGACAAACGGGAGGGAGAGGAGGAGGATCATGATCAAGATCAAGAGGAGGAGGATAGAGTTGAGGAGCCACCCCTGAGTGAGGATGATGAGGTAGCAGCCAGGGACCGATATGAGTGGGGAGAGGTCTCACCCATCCATATGACTATATCCCATACAGCAGCAGTGGTAGGTTCCAACACTCACAACCAAGGGGAGGCTAGCACATCATCCATGCCCCCTGCACAGGATGACGTGGACATTGCTCATCCCACCAGAGATATAGGTGATGATATTTAATTTTGATACATGTATGTTATATTTTGATGTATTTTTTAATGCATCTATATATCATGATGTGTACTGATTAAAAAAAAATTTGATCTTGCAGGGACCTCAGAGGATTGGTGAGAGCTCTATCATTAGGCGGCCGTAGAGATAGTGTCGAAATATTTCAATGAAGAGGAGATGAACTCTGATTATGTGCCCCCACCAATTGTGGGGTGAGATCCAGAGATGTTGAGACCCTTTACGAGACTATGGTCAGCATATGAGGGCCTTAGGAGACAGATCTATTGATTCAGGGCTGCACCACAGGCACAACCATCATAGACTCTTGTAGAGGTGGACAGACTAGAGAGAGAGGTGGTATGGTTGCAAGCAGAGAGGGATTGTATAGTAGGAGAGAAGCAATTGACGCTCACATGGATGGAGGGGATGGAATTCATGATCAGATTCAGTGGATCATGGTCATGATCACACATGAACGTATCCCTCATCCTACTACTGATGCAACACAAGTACCTGATGCAGAGGTATTTGGTAATCACAGTCCTCGGTGACATTAGATATGATGATATGTACAGAAAACCTTTTGATATATATATATATATTTTTTTTTTGATGTTACATGTTGTGATTTAATGTGTGGATGTTAAATATTAATGTGATTAATTAAATAGGATTATTTAATTAATGTCTACATGCTTTAACAAGATTTATGTGATCTAATTAAAAAAAAACTTAGTATAGCTTCTATTAGATATAACATAAAGAGTAAGTATGTTATGCACTTATTTTTAGTAACATAACACACAAGAAGAAAAATTGAATAGTATGAAATCTAAAGCAATTATAAAATGAATTAAATAATCACTTTAGTGTTCAGGACACATGCATAATGATTTTTTAAGAAGGAAGCAATGATAAATCCCATAGGATATAATCCAATAGCTTTAACAACACTGCTCTATACTTCATACCATCCAAAAAGGGGATTATACCTAATACCGATGCAAGTGCGCAACATTAATGGGGTCTTTAAGAGGAGTGTCATCACATTCGGTTAAGATATAAGCACCAGATCCATATTTTTTATTGACCACATAGGGGCCTAACCAATTAGGACTAAACTTTCCTTTGTCAGCATAATCGGAGGTAGTATTATGTTGGTTTTCATATAAAACCAAATCACCTTTGTTAAATGTCTGAGGAATGACACCTACATCATGTTTGTGTTGCAATTGTTTAGCGTAAGCTTGAAGATGCTCAAGAGCGTTGATGTGTTGTTCATCAAGCATTTCAAGTTGGTGTAATCGTTGTTCCGCATAGGTGTCATTATCGACAAGACCTTGGAGAGCAATCTGAGACGTGGGGATTTATAACTCTAAAGGTAGGATAGCCTCAGTACCGTAAACAAGGTTTAAAGGTTTATTACCTGTAGAAGAGTGAACACTTGTGTGATATTCCCATAACGCATATTGCAATTGTGTATGCCAATCTTTTTGGTTTTGGTTAACAGTCTTCTTAAGGATTTGTTCTAGGATTTTATTAGTACTTTTGGCTTGACCATTAGACTATGGGTAGTAAGGTGTTGAAAATCGATGTTGAATATGAAAGGTCTCGAGAAACTTCTTCACATCATTGTTCTTAAATGGTGTACCATTTTCTGAGACTAACGTGGAGGGAAGGCCAAAGCGAGCGATGATGCGTTCCAATAAGTAACAACATATCACCTCAGCAGTTGTAGATTAGAGGGGAATAGCTTCTACCCATTTGGTGAAATAGTCGGTAGTAGTAATGATAAATGTATGTCTAGCAAAAGAAGGTGGCGAGATTTTGCTAATTAGGTCCAATCCCCCACAGAGAATGGCCAAATAGGTATTTGGGTACGAAGCTCAGAAGTAGGGGCATGGATCAAATGGCTATGTTCTTGGCATTGATGGCGTCGCTTAACATACACATAGCAGTCTTTTTCCATGTTTTTCTAGCAATAGCCCATGTGAAGGAGCTTTTGCACTAAAGTTTTTCCTCCAAAATGTCCTCCACAAGTGTCAAAATGGGCTTGTTTGAGGGCAATATGAGTTTTAGCATCCTTGAGGCTTCACAGGAGAATGCCATCAAAGGATCTTTTGTACAATGTATTAGCAAGGATTATATACTTAGTGGCTAACTTTTTAAGGAGAATGCAGGTATTTCTGGTTGCAGGCTCAGGAATGGTACCATCCTTTAAATAATTATATATGGAAGCATACCATTCACATGAATTATTGGGAAAAGTGGGAAGGACATCATCAAGTTTATTGTTGATGGAGGGTTTCATAATGGAGTGGATGGTAAAGATGACTTTTTCATAAGGATCAATAGGAGAGATAAGAGAGGTGACACTAGCCATTGCAACGATGTGGTGATTGTCTTTCTGAGGGATGTTATCAATGGTGAATGAGTCAAACTACTCTAAAAAGGTCAAGAAGAGATCCTTATATTGTGATATTTTATCATGTTTAGTTTGATAGAAACCATTGATTTGTTTAATCACTAATTGTGAATCACCATAGATCTTTATATCTTTGACCCCCATGACTAAAGTAGTGTGCAAGCCAACGATTAATGCTTCATACTCAGCTATGTTATTCGTACATAGGAAATTGAGGTGATAGGATAAGGGAATAGGCTTATCTACGAGTGGAATTAAAATAACTCTAATACTGGAGCATGTTCGACACTTGGATCCATCAAAGTACAATTCCCATGTAGGAAGGTCTATGGTAAACACACTATCATCGGCGAAAGAGTCATTGGTAGGTAACACTAAAGGTGAAGGAGCGTCGGCTAAATGGTCAGTTAACGCTTGGCCTTTGATTTCTTTTTGAGAAACAAACTTAAGGTCAAACTCGGTTAACAACATGACCCATTTAGCGAGATGTCCTGAAAGATCCATTTTATTGAAAAGATATTTGAGAGGATCAAACTTTGTCATTACTTGTATTTCTACGTTGAGTAAGTAATGTCGCAACTTACTAGTAGCGAATACAAGAGCCAAACATTTTTTTTGATTGTTGAGTAACGAGACTCATAATCTAGGAGTGTTCTATTGATATATTAAATAAGATGCTCTTTGTCGTTGGTGTCTTGTTTCAAGCCAACAATGCAGTAAGAGTGTGGGAAGAAGAAGCTATATAAAGGATGAAAGGTTGGTTTGGTATAGCAGGTTGTAAAACAGGTGGAGTTGCAAGGTATTCTTTCAAACTCTCTAAGGCCTATTTACAATCGTCATTCCAATCAAAATCTACATCTTTTTTGAGGAGGTGTGTAAAAGGCAACGTACGATCGGCTAAGGATGTGACAAAATGACGAATGGCTTGAATTCGTCCTTGTAATGTACGTAATTGGGAGATGTTACAAGGAGGTGGCATATTAAGTATAGCATTAATTTTCTTCGTGTCCACCTCAATGCCTCTATAAGATATGATAAACCCTAAAATTTTACCATTATCTACTCCAAAGCCACATTTTTTAGGATTTAAGTGTGTTATATTTACACATGTGCTCAAAGATGTATTGAAGGAAATTCACATTACCTTGGCGGGTTAAGGATTTAGCTAGAATTTCTTCAACGTAATCTTCTAAGATTTGATGGATGTAGTCATGAAAGATTAAGGTCATTACACATTGATAGGTAGGGCCAGTGTTATTTAAACCAAAAGGCATCATAACCCAGCAAAATGTTCCCTAAGCGGATGTAAAGGCCGTCTTGTATTGATCTTATGGGTTTATGAAGATTTGATTATAATCCATCCATAAAGGATAACAAATCATGTCCAACAGTGGAATCCACAATCATGTCGATGTTAGGAAGAGGAAAGTCATATTTTAAAGAGGCTTTATTCAAGTCTCTAAAATTCGTACATATCCTAACACGATTATCGAGTTTGACCACCACGACAATGTTTGATATCCAAGGAGAATAATTGATAGGGCGAATGAAACCTATGTCAAGGAGTTTTTCAAGTTCTCCTTTAACATGCAAGGCTATCTTAGGGTTTATTTTTTCGTATCTTTTGGCGAATGGGCTTAGAATTTTCAGCAAGGACGATGTTATGAGTAACTATCTTGGGATCTATTCTAGGCATATCAGAATATTTCCAAGCAAATAGTTCAAGAAAAGTGTGGAGCAAGGTTGCAAGATCCTCTTGTTCTTCATTTTCAAGGAACTTCCCAATTTTAATGACTTTATCTTTATCCTCGATATCCATTAGTATTTCAAGGGTATCTCCTAAATGGAGTGCATTGGACTTAGGAACTTCAAGATCATACAGTTCCATGCTTGTGTGAGGTTTATTAATGTTACTAATGGTGGGTTCAGAACTTATCATAGCACAAGAGGCATTTCCCTTGGAGTGAGAAGTCCTATCTGAAGCACCTAACAAGTGTTTCAAATCTTCATCGTTATGAACATAGGTAAATAGGGGGGAATCCATATCAAGTAATTTAGGATGCTTAAGCATGAGGTTGGTTCTTGATGTGCATGTGGTAGTGTTGATGTTGAGAGAGGGTCGTTGATTGGCTTTTATAGCTTTAGAAAAGGAAAATCCTAGACCGGTCTTAGTTCCTTGTGTATTAGGTTCAATGGGTACACGAATGACTTGCTCATGCTTGCCACATCCTTTACCATTGTAGCCTAATTGTTTCAGAAGATCATAACCACATCCATAAAGTCTCTCCATTTCTTGCGGGTTAGGTGGTTGTTGATAATCTATCTCATCAAAATTTGTTGTATATGTTGCATTGTCTTCCAAAAGAGATGAGGTAGATGTGTGGGAAGAGTGTTCTTCCTGTTGGGTAGAGAGGACAATTGATTTCTCTTGTTGGTCATCCTCTTTTCGTGTGACAATACACTCACCCATAAAGGAAGGGGTGAATTCTAAAGATCCCTAATCATCACCAAGTAAATTAAACTTATATTTATCTTATGGTTGAATCTTCTAAGAAGGGGCAATATTGGAGGTGGTAATTAAGGTATTGAGAGGACTTGATGTTCCCTTTTCAAGTTGTAAGCAACTCTCAGGTTTGGGGTCTATGTCAATTTGGTAAACTTTTTTATTATAGACATATTTCATTTTGTGATGAAGGGTCAAGGGTACCACATGCATCTCATGTATCCATGGTCTTCCCAAGAGGAGATTATAAGAAAGATCATAGGGCATGACATGAATAGGAGTTTGCAGCGTAACCATTCCGATAGTAATAGGTAAGGTGATGACACCAAGGGGTTGCTTTGTAACATTGTCAAATCCTCTAATGGATAAGGAATCAAATTGGATTTGTGATCTATCCACATGTAACCTATTAAGAAGCTTAGCACTGCACACATTTAGGGTAGAGCCATTGTCAACGAGGGTCCTTTTGATACCTATCTGATCATATTGGGCTATTATCATAAAGGCTTCATTTTTTTTTCTTAATTCTAATGGAGGGAGCTCATGCTAGTAGAAAGTAATGTCCACATTATTTGTGTTCATGTCTTGTAAGAGAGTTGCTACATGATTAGCATTTGTACCAGGAGGGACCACTATCTATTGCAAGGTCATTTGAAGCATAGAATGATAGTTAAGGGAATTCTGAAGGAGATCCCAAAGGGATATCTTGGCAGGAGTGTTCATGAGTTGTTCAACCAAATCATACTCCCTAAGTTGTGAGTTTAAACAGGGTGTCATAGGTAAGATGGGGTTGGGAAATGGTAGGGAGGTTGAGAGAGTTTATTGTTGGGGATGTGGGTTATTGTGAGTATAATGAGTGTGGGCAAGGATATCATGCTTGGGAGGGTAAAGGGTAAACTCAAGTTGGGACGGGGTTGGAGGTTTATGGGAAGGTGGGTAGAGAACAAGTTGAGGTTGGATGACATTGACATCTTTTATGTGGGGTTGTTCACAACAAACCATAGTGGATGAATTAGATGAAATGAGATCCTGAAGAACTTCATCTAACATACCCATATCATCACAACTAAAAGGTTTGGAAGGCAAGGGAGGAGAGTTTTGATTTTATCATCACAAACCTTAGTGGATGAACTTAGTGAGAGGAAGCCTTGAAGGGCTTTATCTAACTTATCCAAATCATCACTACTAAAAGTTTTAGATGATATAATTTTCCTAAAGTAAATAAGTGTGTGCATCATTTCATGTGATGTTTCTATATTTTTATTTCCATGTTCTACTAAATTTTCTTTAAAAGAACTAGGAACTAAAGCGGAAAATGAAACTTGTAAAGATCTAATGCTACTCATAAATTATATTACAATAAAAAAAATTTAATCTAATGACAACCAAATAACAGAAAGTAACTGATCTGAAACAAAGCATCAATTGTAACAAATAGAAAGTACATAAACTAGCAACTAAATTCAAAAATTACTGATAAAAAATGTCTACTGGGACTAGGTCACCCAAGGTGGTGACTTAGCCCCAATACAGGTTTTTTTGAGTTTGTTCTGATTTTTCTAATAAAAAATGCAGTGTTCTAGACTGTAATATGTAGCACTTGATGGTAGACAAAAAAATTCTCTAATATGCAAGGAAATAGATGCAAAGGCTGAGTCTTTTTCACTAAGGTAAAGAATGAAACCCTAGGATGCCTTTTGAACAATGCAACATTCAGTGTAATGCTAAAAGAAGAATCTCCTAGGATGCAAATGCAGACTAAATCAGAAGCAAGATTTGTCTAAATACAAGTTCACCAAAATGAACCACACAATTTATGCTTTTGAGATGATAAGGGGATGCATCCCCTACAACTTTCTAGGGTTTTCACTTAGAAGGAAGAGGATGTCCCCTTGTGGGTAGCATAAATCTTGTGATTCATTCAATTGTTATGAATTGGATAGGGTTGAGTGTGCTTATGATGAATTATGTTGTGTTGTAATCTTGTAAATGAAGCTAACTATCACATGCAATCTAATGAAATCTATATTGCTGGAAAACACATGATGTAATGCTACAAAGAAAAAATAAGGACTATTCAAAGAAATATAACCTAATAAATCAAATGAGTGCACCTAGAAACTATTGTAGATCAAAGAGGAAGTTGTGGAAGCCTCAAGAAATTTGAAAAATCTAAGTTTTGAGCCCACTAGGACACTTACGCCAAGTTGGGTGACCTAGTCCCTTTTCCGACAAACTATTCCAGACTCCATTCCGACCAACTGGGTATTCAAATCTGCAAAAATCTTTGACAGAAACCTCTAGTGGGACTAGGTCACCACTATTGGTGACCTAGTCCCTTTCAACTTTTCTAGAAAACCGAAAGTGGATACTGAGGTCTACAGTCTACACTTTGTTTCCCTATTGGAATCCAGACTTAGAGCCACAAAATCACCTACAAAACAGAGTATATTTTAGTTTCTAATGTGGTTTTTTCCTTGGTCAAACCCCTAGTTTGTATTTAAACTTGTAAAGAGATAGAAAATTTGCATAAACCCTAGCCCTAAGTGTGTCTAGAACTAGGAGAACTTGAAATAAGACAAAACCCTATTCTATTGTGCTAGAATAAGATGCATGCAAGAGATTTGTATGATGCAAGACTTCAATTCAAGAAACCCTACAACATTAAAAATGAATGTGAAAGGAATGCAAATGGGATGCAAACCTCAAATCTGAATATGGGCTGAAAATGGAAGATGGAGTCACTTTGAAAATAGTCTTTAGGTGTGATTTGGTGGCTAGTTGCACCTCCTCAACCTAGATTTCTCCATGATTCTCCATAAGAATCCATGTTCAACCTTTGGCAATATGTGATCTTGAATGGGAAGTGAGCTTGAAGAATTGCAAAAGCCCTGGCTTGTTGTCCAAAAGCTTCAACTTTGTTGTGAAAGAGAGATGAAACTTCTTGAGGAGGATCTTTTGCACTTGATTCTTGAAGTTGCTTGTGAAACATGACCAAGAGAGAGAAAAACGACCTAAAAACATGTATTTATAAGCAAAAATACCTAATTGTCGATAATTTTGACCTAAGAGGTCGACACCCATCGGTAATTTTTAGCAAGATAGACATTTTCCCGCTTAAAAATGCAAAAATCCTTGAAAAGGACTAGGTCGCCAACTTGGGCGACCTAGTCCCACCAAGGGATTTTGAAGTGACATTAGTGATATTTGAATATTTTTTATGTTGTTTATCGGGGCTTGCATAATTCTTTAAGTAAAATAGGCCTCAAACTCAAAAATAACAAACCTTAGGGGCCTATAAATGTTGTTTTAGAATATTATTGATGAAAGGGGACCTAAAGTAGGACCAGAATGGGCACAAAATTGTCCTTTTCTTCAAAGGTATACATTTTTTGGTGACACAATTCCATACATCACATAATAGATCATAAGCATTAATATCCATCTATGTATAAATAAAATTATACATAAAAATTACATGAATCCTAAACATCCATCATATAGAAATATGAATAACAAATAACACATCATATAATTGCATCCAAAATGATGTATTTCATATATATCCAAAATGGTTCATAGTACAATATCGAATGATTGTAAAAAATGTGGAGCTTGTAGGCTTCATAAAAAATATACATGTTTATATATACAAACAAACTTAGTATGCATTGCCCATGTCACTAGATGGAGGCCTCTCCTCTTTATGGCTTGATCTTGATGCCCATGATTGATCCCTATGTGAATGTTGACCTGGATGATAGGGAGATACCCTAGGTTGGGACACCCCTCCAGTGCTCTGTGATCTCCAAGAGTGCGATCTACTCTGACTCTCTACAAAACTAGGTGCCCTCTTTGTTGGTGGCACTTCCCTCTCATAAAGATCTCTATAGTACTTCTTAGTCCTGCTAGATGTATGTAGTATTTGAGCTAAATTTGTGGTGCCTCTGTTGATTGTATCAATAAACTCAATAGTTCTTTGATCAGCTCGCTATGCTCTAATGACTTTCATATCACACTTAGTCATCAACTAAGAAACCTACCCCTATAGCCCTTGTATCTAAGCCAATGCAACCTGAATTTGCACTTGTAATGCTGCTACCTGAGGATCCTAGACCCTCTCCTCTACATCCACATCCAAATCTAATCTCTCCACTGCTCATCTCTTTGTTGCTCACCCTCCCGCCTTGGTGCCCTAGGTGGAAGCCCACCTCTGTCCCACCTATCTTTGTCTCCCCTACCTCCACCACCCCCCCATCATCACCACCATCACCTCGACCTCCGTCATCACCTCTCCCTCATCCTCTTCCCCTAGGACCTCTACCCAGCCTCTCTATAGGAGTAGGTTGATCCGAACCTGTAAAAGATGTGGGATTGTGTTGGGCCCACCATGTGTTGTAATCTGTTGCAGTCCTTGCATCAACTAACTCAACATGGGAACCCCACTCAACAGGTTGTAATCCATCGATCTCTGCAATCGCAATTTGGACACTGATCATGGGTCCCCACACAAGAACATCTCGAGAAGATAAAGAAAACTCTATGATACCCACAAGAACTCACTATAGCTCTCCAAACTATCATAGTACATGCTCTGGGAGATGTCTCTCTATAATGTGTTAGGTCTAAATAGTGTGACCAATCAAATATTTGGTTTGCCAAACATTCGACAGATGATCTGCATCATCGTCCCACACAAGGAAATCCCTATATGACCTCTATGTGAAAGCATCAAGGGTATCAATTCCATGATGCCAATACCCTACATCACCAGCCTGGATCTATGTAATGACACCTCTATAGATATATACATATGGAAATCCTAGTGCCCGGTACCTATCTACTGGTGGACTGAAGACAACTATGTGCTCCCAAGTCCAAACCATAAGCAATGGAGTACCGCAGTTGATAGACTAAGCATCTTGGTATGCCACATCATGAAGTTGAAAGTAAAGCATGGCCATTAAACAAGGACCCCAAGCATAAACAGTGGCATATTCCATCATTCCCTCAAGCATTTGACCCCATCTGACAAGGATTCATGGCCTCGATGATCAAGAATAATGACGTTGCCAATCATAGTGCAGATAACAACTATGATTTTTTCATATCTATCAACAAGTGTATCCCACCGGATCTAGTAGTCCTCAACAGCAAGAGCTAGTTTGTCAACAACAAAAACTCTCCATAAGGTAGTTGACCAACGATTAGGATCATAGACAATGCTCTCACTATGAATGGGAAGCCAAATAATACACCAAACATCCTCTAATGTCACAATAGCCTCTCTTGTGGGAAAATGGAATGAATTGGTCTTGGAGTGCCATCACTCTGCTAAAGCTTTCAAAAGACCTTGGTTAGCCCAAATGATGGGCATGAAAGTAACATGGTATAATCCTAGGGCATGTAGTGTATCCCTCTCCTCATCTCCCAAATAATCTTGCAATATGAAAAATGTAGGCTAGCTCTCTCAAGTATATATCGGTGGTAGTCACACCTGTGCTCACAAAAAGCACATTATGTCAATCAAGATGCCTAACTAAATCTATTGGACTCTTTATATAAAGAAAAATTTATCAAAAACTAACTCAAATTGGCTAACAGTCAAATGTGTCACATTGTCATATAGATGCGGCTCACACATGCGACTCACTTTGCAATTGCAAACAGGCTAATTAATTGTGATGTAATGTCATGCGAATGTGTTGCAGGAAAATAATTGTGACATTTTATTCTACATATGTGTTGCACCACAACAGATGTATTGGAGCACAAAGCAATTGTGATTAGCCTAACATTTGCAGCTCTTGTTTTCAAATGCATCACACTTTTCACATGTGGTGCACAAGACCACACATGCGATGAATGCGATAACATATGCAATGCCAAAACAACACTACATCTATTTTCTCTTCTTCAAACCCTAAAATCTACTAAAAATTGCATGAAAAACAAGAAAAGGAAAGGGTACATATCGTGTCCCCTGAGCACTCCAACCATTAGAAGGACCTAACTCCATTTCCACGGTGCACAGCTATGGGAATAGGCGACATCTCTACAGGAACTCCTTCAAAAAATCTCCACTTAGAGCTCTCAACTTCTAACTCAAAATGCACAAATTAACTTTTTTCACCCCCTAGGGCCTATTTATAGACTTAGGGTGGGATTTTGAGAAAGCTTTATAATTGGGCGCATCAACTTTGAGCTTCAAATGCAAAAATGGACACCACATAGGTCCTAAAATCAAAATATTTTACCACCAATGTATTCAGCACTATCAAATTTACTTATTGAAACAATTTCAAAAAAAAATCAAAATTTGTAAATTTTTCTGAGGGGGTATCAATCTATCTTGGGCATACCAAGGCAACTCCTGAGCATAATTTTTTTAATTTTCTTTAACTTAACGCTATAAAAATGCATTACATCAAAGAGGGGCAACATGTAGATACCCTAAATTATCTTAACCTGCGAGTAACACCTTTTAACTAAATTTCACTCTTCTTCCTTAATGATTAAATAATACCTTATTATTTAATTATTATCAATTTTTCATATTCTACTATTAATTAAGTAACTTTACATTATTTAATTCATTCATTCCAATTCATCATTTTTGACTAATTAAATAAATCATATGTATTTAATAATGTCCTGATTATCATTATTCTCTTTGACTAATTAAATAAATCTTATTTATTTAATAATGTCCTAATTAGCATTATTCTTCCTGATTAATTAAATAAATCTTATTTATTGAATTATGTTGCTAAATTAACTTATTCTTTTATTTTAATTAAATAGTTATCATGTAATTATTTAATTAACATCAAACACCCTTCTTATATTAAATACTTGTTACAAATTATTTAATTAAACCACTTTCCCAATTCTAGATTAAATAATTAAACTAATTATTTAATTCTCCAATATTCACTCAACATGATCTATTAATAAATCAAATTTTGTTTATTAATTCAATCTTTATTTGGGCTGATCCCACAATAGTGGTTTACACTTTTTGGTCAAACTTGGCATTGAACTAAAAAAATTTAACTAAATCTTCACTTTCGAACACCTATAGCTACTAAAGCATGAGGAATTTGAAGATGATGCAAACTAGTGATTTGTGACATTTTTTCTATAGATTCTAAATATATATTTTTTCAAAAAAATTGGAATCAAATTGCATTTCTTTCCATATCCTTTGAAAACTAGTTTTTTAACAGTAAACAACATTTTTAAAGAGTGATTTGTACTTGCTAACACGTCAATTTTTTTGTATGAAGGATAAAATTCTATTTTTTTTGAATTTAGATTCGTAACTACAATATCTAGTGCATGCAATTGGTTTCATAGTATTTTATTGAATATTTTTTTCTTAATTAAGTTTTGAAGTCAAACCAGTTACAATTTAGACATAGGTTTACTTGCTAACACAACTTTTTTTTTGTGTATAGAAATTTTATTTTTTTTGTTGGATCAAGGACATCAATATCAAGTGCATAAATATTTTTTATAATTTTTTTTGATAATCTGCTATTTTTCCACGTGTGCAGAGCATGGAGCTTGATTTTTGGTGAAAAACCTACATTCACAAGAAATATAAATAAATATAATAATCAATTAAATATATTTAATGTTATAATTTTTGGGAATATTATAATAAGGACTAAATACTTACAAAATATAAATTTTAAATAAATTCATTTGATCCCCCAAAAGGTAAATTACAAGTGGTTTTTTATTAGTATTTTGGTAGGTGTAGAGGAGACTCTATTATAGGTATGGTTTAAAACTCATGGGGTTATATCTAAGGGGGTTTAATCAAACCCTCTTCAATTATAATCCTTTAAATGGAAATGCTTAAATGATTATATTTTCTAAAAATATGTGATTTTAGCAAAAAATAGGATGTCCTAGAAAGTGTAAACCAATATTGTGGGATCACCCTTTGCACGTTCCTCCAAAGATTAATTAATTATCCTCACACATATTGACTGATCAATCAAATCCATTGACTAATCAATTAAACCCATTGATTGATCAATCAAACCCATTGATTATTCAATCAAATCTATTGACCAAAAAATCAATTCCATTGATTATTCAATTCCAATAATTAATCAATCAATCAATTTCCACTTATTATCCAATAAATTCCCTCGATTGAATTGATTGAGCCAATTAATTCTCCAATCTCTTTCCTCTCAACGAACCTCGACTGTTGATCCTGATCTTTCATCTTTTAATCCAAATTGTTCATATGAAACGAGATTTTATATAAAAACAAGCCTTCATTGCACGTTTATGGCTAACCATGAACTCTTAAACTTTGGAATTTGCATCATTGCAATCATCAAATATACTTGAAACCAAGGAAAACTTTAAGAAACCCCCCCCTCGGCGAAGGTGTAAAATCTTGGTGAATCCTATATACATCCTGATAAAAAATATTAATTTTATTAGCGAATTTTTTCGTTTTTCGAGAAAAAAAAAATCCCAATTGGTGAATCTTTTATAATCCCTAGAATTCTATGGAAAATCATGGCGAATTGCAAAAAAATTTAATTGAATAAAATATTTTTCATTGGCGATTAAAACCGTTTTTCAAACTAGAAATTTTTTTCCATTGGCGAATTAATCTTGTTTTCAAAGCAGAAAAAAAATTTATAATCCCTAGAAGTCTATGGAAAATCGTGGTGAATTGCAAAAAATTTTAATTGAATAAAATATTTTTCATTGGCGATTAAAACCGTTTTTCAAACTAGAAATTTTTTTCCATTAGCGAATTAATCTTGTTTTCAAAGCAGAAAAAAAATTGTTGGTGATTAAAACCTTTTTTCAAAGAAAAAAAATATATTTTCATTGGTGAATTAAACAGAATCTCAAACTAATAAAAAAATTTAGTGGCGAAATAAACATATATGCCAATAAAAAATCATAGGGACCGTTCAATGAATGTTTGATGGACGACTGTAGTTGCATTCCAAAAGTAAATCTCTAAAGCACTAGACTTGTGAATTGAAACCTCTGGAATAACACTAGAACCATTAGATTTCTAGAAATCAATGGTTGAGATTTTATTACCATACAAATGGTTATAGAGTTTTGTTTCTTAGCAATGGGTTGACCTGGGCGGGATGCACAACTTTCGAAGTGTCGGCTCATTTAATGAATTGTACAGTGCCATTAAGGGATGTCTTCTCAAATGCTTTCAAACTCCAACTTGAGGTTTAACGTAATCTTTAGTAGAAGATTGGCTCTTTTTTTTTGGCAAATAAATGGTCACTTCCTGTCAATGAAGTTAAGTGAGCCTGCATACGAGGGAAGGTGGTAGCATTTTCAACTCCAGACTCAAAGTTTCCTCAAAATGGTACTTCCTTGTAATATTAGGGAATGGGAAGATGAACCTATGGTCGTCATGCAACCAGATTTGAATTGGCGTGAAGAAGAGAAACTCGACATCATTTCCTAGCTGCGTTCAGTGGCGTGGAAAGAGAAAACCAGCTATGTCGAGTACAACAAGGTGATTTTTGTTTTAGAAGAAGAAGAAGAACGCGCTGAATTTCACAATTTAGTTTTGGAAATGTAGTTATAACTTTACAGAGTCCCGGCACCTCCAGCGGTTTAGCAGCATGCATGAATCCTTTTGTGACACATAATGATAAGGGGGGTAGTTTCAACTTTTGAGCAATTTTTTATTGTACAGGGTGTGGGGTGACAAGTCTATGAATCCACATTTTTGGCATTAGAGAGAGAAAAGAATGTATTTCTAAATCTGTGTATTTATTAATGCTTCCTTTAAATTATGAATGAATTGTGTTTCATCTTTTGAGCACTCTTTTATTGTATAGGGTGTGGGGTGAAAGGTCTGTGAATCCACATTTTTGGCATTAGAGAGATAAAAGAATATATTTCTAGATCTGTGTATTTATTAATGCATCCTTTTAATTATGAATTATTTGTGTTTCTTCATGATTATTCTTCAATTTTTATCTGTTAGGTTAGAATGTGTATATTTTCATCTCTGAGACTTTGTGCAATGTGTTCAGATTAATTCATTTGTTAAAAGAGAAACTATCACTTTTCTTTACTTATTTTTTGCAAATATCTTGCATCTACTTTCATGGTTAAAGTGAAAAATTTGTACACCAAAAAGAAAAAATATTTGCATTCTAAAAGTAAATCTCTAAAGCACTAGACTTGTGAATTGAAAGCTCTAGAGTAACACTAGAACCGTTAAATGCGAACATGTGGCGAGATCAAGGCTCATCGCTCATCGCTCATTCTATCTTTTCCATGCCTCAACATTGTACATTTCATTTAATTGAAATTCTCAATCTTTTTGAAGAAAGTGTGGTTGTTATACTACTAGTGCTGACAATGGCAGTGATTAATGCCATATGTGATATGAACATCCGAAGCAATTTCTTGGACAGCTCATAGCTTTAATGAAACAAGATTTGTAATGATTTCATAATGTTTGAGTGGCACTGGTGATTTTGACAGCTTGTCAGCTTGAGGTACAGTTTGCATGTAGCCAAACGTCAATCAAATTATATATTTTAATTATACACGAATCACAATTATCATTATACCCAGGTTGGTAGCGGCAATCGTGGCCCATAAATAGGGATAGTGAATAGTGGATAGTATCATAAGGGTTTTCATTTTCTAGGGTTAATAATGATTCATGGAGAAGATGATGTGGTATTATTGGGGATATTGTAAATTCTCCTACCTACAGTTATGTAGTTACAAAGTAATCAGTAAAAGATGAATTTCCTTCAAGTTTAGAATGGGTGGAATTGGAAAGAAGTTGATTTGGTTAACCTGACTTCTCATATAGGTTTTGAACTAGGATGAGGAGCTCTGATGGAGTTAAGTGCTATACCAGTGCATGGAAGTTGTGTGCAAAAGATGGGAGAAAATTTGCTACTCCTCTTGTATCTTCACAACTCCCTATTCCCCAGCATGGTTGTCCTGGCAAGCCCCATGCATTTATTTTCAAAGAGACATTTGTATTACATCTTTTGCATGACTCTGGTTCTCAAAGGGGATAAGTACATTTTGTATCTTCACAGCTCTCATTTCCTTAGAATGATTAGAACCCCCTTCCCCCAACATGGTTGGAAAATCCACCAGCAGAAGCATGGAATCATGCATTTATTTTCAGAGCCACATTTGTATTACATTGTCACCAGCAGAAGCTTGGAATCATGCATTTATTTTTAGAGTTACATTTTTAGTAAGTTGTCCGTAGCAGAAGCTTGAAAATTGGAATCAATTTGTAATCCATTGTAATGAGCAACAGCTTGGAATAAATTATTAAATTGTGTCTATGTAAAGTGACACACTAACATATGTTATTTATACAAAACAGGATCTTGCCTACTCTACAGCTACTCATCTTTAAAAAGATATGTAATAATGTGACATTGAAATTCAGTTGCAATAAAATAAATGGTTGTGTTGTGTTATTCTTTGTTATTCATTTACACTTACAGTAAAGAGTTATTTTCTGAGTTCAAAACTTCAGTGTTTATTAATATATTCAAATCAGTTTTTTTCCTTTGAGAAATTAAGTAATATAATTTATGCAATATGCACTTGATAATTCATGGTTATATCAGGCCATCAGGAGAGTGAAATCATTCATTCCACCGGTGTCTATGTGTTACAGCGATGTGCTTACTTTTGTTGACTCTATCGGTATATCGGGGAGAGCACCTTATGAGTCAACCCAATAGAGTATTGTTACATCGATACTAGGTTGTGAGTTATTTTCTTCGGGACATCGGTGGGGATGTGACGGGGGTTCCGCCAATGGTATTGAATTTTTTTAGGAATGGGGGAAGGACTACGAGTACGGGATTTAAAATTTGTTTATGGATGCAATGTAGGCTATAATATGGATCTTGTCACACAAATTTCTACAATTTGTATTGATCATAAAATCAAAGTGTGGTATATTTTTGTGGTATATCTATTTAAGAAATAAATGCATGCAGATTTAAAAGTAAAACATAAAGCAATACAAATGAAAAAATAAAGTTGCCATCAAATTGAAAAAAAATATTATAAACACTAAATGTTGTGACATTGTCATTATTGATTTCTAATTTTTCATTGACCTTCTCCCCCAGTTCCCCATATCATTATTCATTTTTTTAAGTCCTTTGCAATGTTAAGTTACTGGCCCCTTGGCCTTGATGTCAATCCTTGCGCACAAAATTTTAAAACAACTTTTTTTTTGATACGTAAGAGTCATATTTTATTAATATAAGTCTGAAGTACATGTGTCTGCAAATGCAGGTAATTTAAGAAAAAATATATCATGCTACCCCTCCCATCAGAATTCTATTTACAGCAGCCAAATGATATCAAAACAGACCCTAGTAAATACTAACTAAAAAACCCCATTAGTAATATTGGCATCAATTAACCAGACGAGACTGTCAAATCATAGAT
This sequence comes from Sequoiadendron giganteum, assembly GCA_007115665.2. Lineage (NCBI taxonomy): Eukaryota > Viridiplantae > Streptophyta > Pinopsida > Cupressales > Cupressaceae > Sequoiadendron > Sequoiadendron giganteum. The sequence continues at coordinate 514,018,704 of CM021108.1, read as the reverse complement.
GAACCAAAAACTATCCAGACGAGACTGACAAAGCATAGAGAAACCAAAAACTATCATCTATGAGATAAAAAAGAACTATCACAAATTTACAGAAATTTATTTAACTGTACAAATTCTTCGAATTCCTCCTTCCAATCCTCACTGTCGACCGCCATTAGACCAAAGAACTTTGTTAGAAAATTCACAGCAACCGCAACAATCGCCCGATGGCGCATTAATCCAGGTCCTTGCAAATCTAGGAGAAACGGGTACATCTTCACCGTATCCTTCATTCCCACTCTCTCCACGTCACAAGGCCATGGGTAGCCTCTGCCTTCTACCACCACATGAAGAATCTCATCCATCCCTCCAAGCAAGTCACATTTAAAAATTTTGAGCATTAAGCTTCTAGCTTCTGCTTTCGGCACCAGGTTATCCAATAGAGAGGCTAAGAACCGAGAAGAGACCTGCAAATTATCTCTTCCATACTCTCTACTTTCCAGGTGACTGGAACCCAAAACCATTTTCATAGCCACTAACACCAGCGGCTCATAATTTAACAGAATCTGCTTGAGCCTTTGGTCTATGATGGCCTTAAAGGAAGTCAGGCTCTTCATCGTCTGAAGTGAGCTGGGGGTATCGGCCCCAAACCGAGCCAAGTCTTCCATAGAAACCTCAATGACATTGACAAGCTTGGAAGACCTAGCCATTCGGATCTGCACTGAAAACTCTCGGCAAAAAAAGAAACTACACTCTTCACATAAAAAGCATTTCGTAATGAAATGCACAGAGCGATAGGCTTGCAAACTTAAACCTCTGGAATCACCCTATAACCGTTAGATTTAGAAAGATCAACGATTAAGAATATGCAACTTGTAGACCTAAGACGTTTCAGAATCTTTGATTGGAGAAAATTTGGGTGCTATGGAGTTAGATTATAGAGATCAATACCAATCAAGGTGTTTTCCTTTAAAATAAGTTGTCAGTAATCTTTGAGCAAAAAAAATTTCCATTACATGATGGACTATGTATATGTCTACTATATCTTGCAGAAGTTCATCAAGAGTTTTTAAGTCTCCCCTAATGAATTTTAGAAGAGCCTTGAGAGCATTAGCTAGAATAGGATCCCATGTATTTGGTGGTGTTGGAGGAATCAAAGGGCTACCATTATTCTAATTAACAAAATTCCTTTTAGAAACCATCGAAAAAGGTGGTGAATTTGATTGAGCTACCCTTTCTTTAGAAACAATCACCAATGGGAGAACCAAGGGATATGGGTTATTAGTTGAGATTGATCTTGTGGTTGGTCTCCTATTCAAACAATTTGAATTATAATTAGGCAATTATGGTTATTTGGGTTCCACCAAGCATGGCAAAAACTATTGATGTTTTTAATTTCTAAGTACAAATGAATACGAACGATGGGAAATCTTGTAAATGTGGAACTATTTTACAAGATAACATCCAAGATTTAGAATTTGGGTCTTCCTAAGATTCTTAATGAATTCGAGTCTTGTGTAGAAAAAGAAAAGAAAATATTTGTTTAAACTACTCTAAGGTGATGCACCAAATGAATTTATTATACTAATGATGAAATGGAACAATATTCACCATTTGAGAATAGCATCTACTCCTGACATAAAAAATCATATGTATGCATGATTTCAAACCATTTAAAAGCATTATTCGTCAAACAAATAAATAAAGGCACTATTTTTAATAGAGAGGGACTACTTCAAGACACATACACAAACATAGAATGGTATATTCTCTTCATTATTGAACTAAGAAAAAAATATAAAAGGCACAATTCACAAGTTATCAAATATTCAATCAATTCTTAGAAGTATCCACTAAGGCCAAAAGATGTCTATTATTTTTTTCACCTCCCAAAAGATAGATCCCTTTATTGATTTCATACATGTCCTTTTATAATAATCTAATCATCCCCTACTTGGCACTACAAAATTTACAATAAAAACATGAGTTTCCATTCGTTTAGAGAACTTATAGTTAACTACATATCAAAATAGGAAATTGTTGGCCTTTTAAAAGAATGAAGTCTCAATCTTGCATAAAATGAGTTAATAAACTTGTGTAAGACATATGTGTTGGAAACCATGACTTAACTACTGCATCTCCAAGGAATGTAAAGATGATATGTGCCTCATATGTGAAATCTTAAGAGCCTACTAACTCATTGATCCTTAACCAATAGTGCAGAATTTTCATTTCCATTCTTATAAGATCTCCCCGATGCACGACTTGTTGGATATCTTATACCGACAATCAACGATCGGGAGTCTTCAACATTTGTTTGGTAAAAATGGGATCCACTATTCCAATTTGGCACTCAATAGCCAATGGTGCATTGAGGAAAGGGGTCAAATTTCTTTCATCTTACAAGTTGTGTGATGATGTTATGTATCCCTTTGATGAATCTCTTTTTTGTCATGATATCAAACACACTAGCTTGTTGAGTTGTCATCAATAGCCAATAGTCCAATAAATTTTACCCTTTAATGTTGTCATCTTCATCAAGGTGCACCAAGATGACACCTATCTCGTAAAGGATCTTTTCATTTTAATTAGGCCCACCTGCTATGTTGGAGTATGGACAGACACTGAGACGGGGGGTGAATCAGTGTCTAAACCTTTTTAAACATTAAAACAAGACTTTTAATTCTGATATCCTTTCTATTGACAATAGGGCTGAGTGATTGCATTGAGAGCATTGTTTATAACATTAGCATTTTTCATTTTGACAACTTATCCCAATAATCCTTGTGAGAGTTATCTTGCAATTCCAAAAAGAGATGACTGACATTGTTTATACACTTTAGGATTACCAGATTTCAATGCAGACTTATGAGATACAGAACCAACTATGCAATGGAATGACATATGATAAGCATGAAACAACAAAGGGATTTAGTTCAACAAACCAATTCTTGAGCTTTGAAACAAATGAATACATTTAAGTTTTCTTTTGAATCTGAATCTTTAACAATGATAGAACACTTATGCAAAACAATTTGATATGAACATTTGCAATGATGAAGGGACTAACATTCAACCAAGCTTAGACTGATAAGAACAACTACTCACAAAAACATCATAGTCATGAAGAATTATCACATCAAAGAAATTTAGACCATAAGACAGAATTTGTCGAGTGGAAAACCCTCCTGGGGTAGAAAAAACACTCCTAAACTGCCTTACTGGCTTACTTTCAAAAACCACTGCTTACAATGCCTTATAGGCTAATTTCTGAGCACCAACCCCTCATTTAGAGACACCAATCTCAAGGAGTACCAACCCCTTATTTAGAGACACCAATCTCAAGGAGCAACAACCACTTTTCAATTTACAGAATTACAATCATAGAGGATCTCTATGTTTTCCAGATAAGCTCATGGAAACCCGCACCCTTAATCTATCTAATACCCTAAAGATTCAAAAATGAATCCTTAAAATATTAAATAAACTAAGTAAAAACATTTTCTCTACATCATATTATCTATTTGTATTACAGAGCTTTTTCATCTTTTTCAACTTTTTCTTTTTGGTACAATTACCTCACATCTCACAGTGATGAAACACTATATATATATCTGCATTCTCTTTTTAGATTTTCATTTTCAACAGTTATCACTTTTGTCTTTTCTCAATAGACAGAATACTTGATTGAGTTTTATCACACTCTTTCTATATCATGATACAACATTGTATCTCTTTTGAATTTTTAGTTCAACAAAGGTAAAAATAAAATATAAATTTTATGTCCAATTATATGCCAGGTATCATTTGAGATTCAGAGAAGTAACCACATGAAAATATTTCTTCTGACAAAATGAGCAAGAATGTGTATATTAAGAAAATAACACTAAAACCCTCAAAGCCCGTGAAAGGTGGATGTAATCATTTTTTATTTTGAATCTTCAGCCAGGGTTTCTTTCTTTCTCGAGAGCCAATGTGTCAATTTTGTATTTGATCTCAAAACCCTGGAGAAACAATAACAGATCTGCAATAATAAAATATAAGAATACCATAACCATTTCAAGCCATATTTCATATACCCTCAAGAATTTAATGACGGGTGGACAATATCCTTCAAGAACATTTTCAATGCTACTAAAGACAACAAATAAATCACTGCAAGAACCTGAAAAATAGGTATGTAACCAAACCCATCTCAAGATGAACTTCATGATCAAGAATAGACATTGTTTTTAGACAACCCATTATGAGAAGAATAACAGTAACCGAAATCATGTCATGCCTTGCTGAAAACCACTCTTGCATTTTCAATTTTGAATCAAAACAAAGTAACTGCCTTACGTTTTTCTTAAACTGAAAGCTTTCTTCAAAGAAAGAATAATGATACCTGTTCGAGCAACAATAGAGAGACATGTAAATACCACATAAATTTTCCAAGTGCCCAACGAATCTTTTTTTCTTTTTCGAGCCCACAGCCAAAGTAACGCAACAAACTTAGCATCCATACCATCCAATGATCTGATCTCTATGATTTTCTTCCTATCATTGACATTACAACTAGCTAGATCAAAGAAAATCAGTAGTTACTCAACCTTCATAGCGGCGGTGAAGACTAGGGTTCCAAACCCACGAGCTTATGAACAGATGAAAAGAATGCCCTAACTTCCCTTTTACTTCCTTTTGAAACAAAGGCATTTGATGCCTTTTCAAGATTTGATAAAGCTTGGAGTCCGTAGTATTACCATATAAAATTTATTTTTTGTCCAATGATCAAACAAAAAAATGGCGACCACTATTATGACTTAGAACAAAATCACCAAAAAATCAATGATTTCAAATAAACTGACAAGTCATGACTTTAATCAAAGTCAGTCAATAATGCAGTTTCCAACTTTATTAAACATGTTGACTACCTTTACACACAAAGCATTATTACCAATGGATGAAGCCATGTCACTTTCAAAGTGACCTTTTTTAATTATTTCCTCATTCCTATTGTCGGCCCTAAGGCCTAATGAATTAAAAATTATAGGACCCGATATAGATATGACTTCTTTCTAAGTCATTTTAAAATGAGAGTGAGCCAAAAATAATGCTTCAAGACATCATTATAGAAATTTCCATGATATTACCTTTTTTCTAAATAAATGCCAATGAATATCAACAGTAAGCCATGATCCATACCATATACCAATGCAAAAATATTTATCAACTGAGATATCAAACTCGAATGCTAAAGAGAGCTTTTAAGTAATTCCAACCTGAGTAACCATGCTAAGTACTTGTCTAAGCAAGATATCCTTTATCTGCACATGAAGCTCAACCTGATCAGTACCAAAGCAAAGCAATAATGTTGTCCATAAACAAGATAATGAATGCCATAATATGTATAGACCAATCTGTCATAGCTAAACCAAATAAGTATCAATCAAGTAGCACAGTGTCAAAGTCAAAATGTCATAATTCCAAATTTGACATCAAGGACAAAATATCAACACTGCTAATGGTTTAACCTTTTCACCAATGATACAAGATTTTGAATATATCAATCCTTTGATTTTATCTTGTTACACCATGATGGCACATGGATCCCTTTTTTCATGACATATAAGTAGATTTCAAAAGAAACATGGTCCCTACCAAAAATTGACCTAGATGCTCTAGCCAATAGTGCAATGCTATGAATGTGTCAATCTTTATGTTTCCTTATGTTGCGCCATGATGACATGTGGAGGTTCCTTGAAAATTCCAACAACTTTATATGTTGAGAACAATAGGCCCCACAAAACATTGACTCAAATATTTTACCCAATAGCACAATGTTAAAACATGTCAGGATTCACAGGTTTGAAATGTTGTGAATATCAACATGTGACATCCTCACTATTGTGGGATGTTAATATGTGATATCCATGCTTCTCAAAGTTAATAGGTTGTGCCTTGTTGAAACAACTTGTAATTACAAATTGTTGCTCAATTAAATTGAAAGAAAAATGTAGAGTGAAGCTCTACACTATTCACTACAAGAATTGAGGAACTATTACATTGAATTGTGCATACATCTAGTTACAACAGTGGCAATATGAACACCTTTATCAAGAACCATAGATCCTCTGACGATCTTACACCCTCCACTTGAGGAAAAAACTTGCACACTTGCATCATTCAGTTTACTCACAGAAAGTAGGTTTCATGCCAACATAGGGATATGCAGTACACCATTGATCCCCTTCACTTTTCCATCAAGGAATTGAATCAATACTTTATCATGACCAAAAATATTTAGATGAGAATCGTTTCATAGGCAAACCAGCCTCTATTTGAGGTCATCTGAAAAAAAGGCACCAAATTCTATCAACCACACACTTTCTAATACATGAGTAACCAAGGTAGCAACAAAAGCATCATCGTCATCCTAGGAGGATCTCTCAAAATCATCATTAAAATCTGCATGCTTCTTCTTCTCATCCTCCTTGTAATCTCTTCTTATATTTTTTATCATAGTTCCAACATTTCACATTGAACTTGCCAAGATATTTGCATCTAGACTTATCTTATTTCTTGTCCTTCTTTCCTCTTTCTTTGGATCTTCCATGAACCACTAGGGCCTCCTTGGTCAACTCAGATATCTTCCTTCTCATTTATGCTATAAGAAAATATGCAACTACTTCGTTCATATTGAATGTGGTGGTAGTGCTCCCAATGGCCATAACAAGGTGGTCCCATGCATCTAGCAAAGAACATAGCAAAGTCATACACCTATCCTCCCCCATTTTCACTCCCATGAAGTGCAACTAGGTAACTGTCCAATTGAAGGCATTTAGATGTTTAGCCATAGACCCACCATCATTAATCTTGAGGGTAAATAGCTTCTTTCTCAAGAAAATATTATTCAATAGGGATCTAGCTTGATAAATTTCTCTAAGCTTCTTCCAAAGATTCATTGTGGTAATCTCTTTGCACAAGGTCAACAACATTGAATCAACCAAACTAAGTCTAATAAAACTATTTCCTTTTCTATTCATCTTGCCCTAGTCTTCTTGTGATGTAATTGTAGGTTTGGGTCCAAATACTAAAACCTATAGATCTCAATCTATGAGCACATCATCCATCTTGAACTTCCACAACTTGAAGTTCGTAACTAAGAATTTCTCCATCTCCATTATTGATGTGCTTGTCATATCTTCCTACAATAATATTAAAACCTTTTTTGCACAAGCTCACACTCAAATAAAGATTAGTATGAAAACCCCTCTACCGAACACCTAGAATCTAAGATGATTAAGCTCTAATACTAAATGAAACATGAAGCAAGGTACATGAAAATGCTTCATACTAATAATATTCTAAGGATAATATTGTGAAAATTTTAATCTTTTAACAATTAAAAAATAAAAATAAACACATTTGAACAAAAAATAAACAAGATATACCATAACACAGGTGTACATAGGGAAAACCCTTATGGGAGAAAAACCCCACTCCAAAGTATCTCAATCCATTATTCAGTAAACCACAATTACGATACACTTGCAAAGAAAACCTTCACAAGAGTATCATCAACTAGATATCTAGAGGAATTCTTACAACTCAACAGTATCTACAAAACTCTACACACAACCTCCATCTTAAGCACCTCATATATAGGAGATATAAAAACTGAAACCATCAATTGGTAATTAAAAAGTCATGAGATAAAACCACCCAAAAGTGGTGCCAAAATTATCCCCCAATCAAATTTCTTTTATGATGTGTTATGATATGCATCATAATTTGGTTGGCAAATGTGACTCCCCTCAAAAACCGTTTTATGCATCCAATGACTTTTTACATTTCCTATGTGAAATTTTGAAAGTTGTAACTTTTGATTTTGTGGACCAATTGAGACCTTCTTTAAAAATTGAAGTACTCGAATATATCTACACAACATGCACCCCCATAGGCGATGTCAAGCAACCGAAAATTTTTATTTTGGTCAAAAACTAACCCTATAGCCCAAAAATTAACTTTTTTCCATTTTATATCCAAAAATTGTGCTTTTTGTAATATTAACATTAGGAGCAAGGTTGAGACACCTTTCCCAAAAAAATGTTATGATATCATCTTTTCAATCTATATATGTGTAAGACATTGAGCTCAAAGTTGGTCTCTTAGATAAAACATCATAAACAATACTTATTTTCCCCTAAACATACTCAATATTGAAATCAAATGCTCGAAATTTGCTCACCCACTTTTGTTGCTACTCATTCAAATCTTTTTCACTGAGAAAATATTCCAAGATGTGATTCATCTTGACCACAAATTTTCCACCAACTAGGTATCACCTAAAAAAATTTAATGTTTGCATGATGGACATCTCTTTATTGTAGATTGAGAATCACCTTTCTACCTCCCTAAGTTTCTGACTCTCAAAGGCAATGGGGTGCTTTTTTTGCACTAGCATGACTCCAATTCCCTCTCCAAAAGAATCACATTCCAAAATAAAAGTGAAGGAGAAAATCGAGGATAGCTAACATATGACACGAGCTCATTACCTCCTTTAACTTGTCAAAAGTTTGTTGTGCTACTTTTTTCCAAGCAAAGACTCGTTTCTTTGTTAGATCTATTAAGCGGGTGGTCAACTATAAGAGAAACCCTTAATGAATCATTGGTAGTAAGTGTAGAGGCCAAAGAATCCTCGCAATTTCATTAAATTCTTAGGCAAGGGCCAATTCACAATTGCTTTGATCTTCTCCATTTCCATCCACATTCCCTAAGAAATGATGGTATGCCCCAAATACAAAATCTTTGTTATTGTAAATTCACATTTGGACTCTAGCAAAAAAATTAAGTTTCTAAAATTTTGAACACCTTATCAATGTGCCTTAAGTGCTCTTCCCAAGTCTTTGTGTATATGAGAATTTCATCAAAAAAGGAGGACAAATCCCCTCAATTGGGATGAACACTTGGTTCATGCATACTAAAATGTGGTTGGATCATTAATCAGGCCAAATGGCATGACTAAAATTCATAGTGCCCATAGTGGCACCGAAAGGTTGTTTGTAAGATGCCCTCTCATATCTAAGGTCTATCTTTGAGAAGTAGACTGCTCCATTGAGTTCATCTATTAATTCATTGATCATGGGGATCAAATATCAAATTTTGATCTAGTCTTCTTATTTAGAGCTTTGTAGTCAATGCACATTCTCATTGTGTTGTCATTTCTAACAAGGACTACAAAGGAGGCAAAAGGGATCAGACTAGGATAAATCTACCCCATGTCCAAAATTTCCTTCATTACTCTTTCAATTTCCTCCTCATTCCTTTGAGGGTGGCGATAAGGAGTGGTGATGGTGAGCTTCGCTCCTTCCTCCAACTCAGTAACATGCTTAATGAATCCCCATTTGGCAACCTCCCTAGAGGAATATTGTTGAATACTTTATTGTTCTTGTCCAAAATCCTCTACACATCTACAAGGTATGCCTTCTTGTTCTCAAGAGAGTTAGTCGTTAATACTACACACTACACTAACAAATTGTCTTGTCTGTGTCTATAAATTTTCTCCATCATATTTGCACATACAATCGTAGGTACTTCATTAGTCATCCCTCAAAGAACTATTTCCTTTCCTTCTAATTGGAACCTTAACTCCATGGTTTGGAATTTTTCTATGATCTCTCCCAACAAATGAAACTGTTGAATACCTAAAACCATCTTTGTGTCTTCTATGACAACCACATAGAAGTCATCATTCACATCATACTCTCCTAAATTCAAGTTCAACATGAGGAGATCTTTTGGGTGCATTGGATGGAAAAACCATCAACCACCATTACATTGAAGTCCTTAAAGTTTTATGTTTTGATTCCTTACATGTCTACCAAACCTTCATCTATGAAGTGTGTGGCATCAGTGGAAATGAGTAGTGTAACTCTTTTTCCCTTCAAGACTCCTCATATTTGAAAAGCATTATATCTTGGAGTATCTAACAACTTAGCCAAAGTGCTTCCTAAATTTCCATCTTGATCTTTTGAATTATTTTCTTCTTTTTCATCACTTCGTGGTTCACGTTCCTCAACCCCTAACTCATCCTCAATGACTACCCCAAAGTATGGCACTTTCCCTTTACTAAGTAATTTATGTCTCGATGACCAAGTCTCCTTGTAAGAAAAGCATAGTTTATTTCTTCTCAACTCATTTCTTACCTCCAATTCTTTCTTTGAAGGCTAATCTTTGGATTGTTGAACATTCTTATAGAGAATTTTCTTTGGAGAGATCTTTTTTCTAGAACCTAATCCTTGGCATAGCCATCTCCAAGGCTAAGGTTGTCTTGATTTCCACTTGGAGAGAAGGAAATTCTAAGGCTCTGACCTTCAATAAAAAGCATCATTAACCTTTCCTTCAAAATATTGGGTACCATCATAGCTAGTTTTTAGAATTCTATCGCATAATTCTCCACCGAACCAAACTATTTGAGCTAAGATAGCTCCCTAAAGTGTGCCCCTCAAGATCCCTCCTATCAAACCTTTCAATTAATAATCTATAAAACTTGTCATGCGAGTTGGAGTTGTGACCTTAAGTGACCAATCCATGATACCACCATTCATGTACAATATCCTCAAAATGTAATGTAACAAACGTTATGGCATCATTCTTAGTCATAGGCCTAAGAGACAGGTGTGGGTCCAACTTCTATATCTATACACAAGCCGTGCATTTGCTAGATCTATCAAAGGTGGGGAGTGTCAACTTTCCCAAAACATGTTGCATATCTCTCAAGATAGCTAACAGTTTTGGTTCAAACCTAAGGTTGCTCTATTCGGCTTCTTAAAATTTATAAATTTGTTAAGACACATTTTAGTTCGGATCTCCTTTGGAAGGACTTGGTACTCTGCATAACACATTGTAATGTCATCTATAATTGGGGTCTCAACTTCGACCTCAAGAATCTTTTTCATGCACCTCTTATTCCATAGGGAGGGACTTAGACTTGAAAGGTCTTCCTAGTGAAACTATTAGGAAATCAATGAATAATATCCAAAATGATCAATTCATTTCCTACATAACCAATGAGAGAAAAACATGCATGCAAGCTTATAGAATAAGCATAATGCAAATATCAAATAGAAAAACCACAAGATATACCTTGGGAAAACCCTCATAGAGAGAAAAAATCCAACCTCTGAAAGTATTTACACTCTATGTATTATTTAGCAACAAAACATCATAATGCACTTACAAAGTTTCCATGAATACTTCTAAAACATCAAGCTCTTCCAATTCACTCTCCATGTATACATATAACCACACATCTCATCGCATGCTTCACATATGTACTCACAAGAGAAACTCGACACAATGACAACCCACTCGCCCATCCAACCTTAACCACTAAACATGTGCTTGCTTTTATAGATTCAAGCTCACATAAATACAACCAAGATAAAACCATGTGTCTCAAAACCATGAGTACACAAAACCATTGATCCCTCGTATGCTTTTTAATTATAAGTTTTCACATTATTAAACATGTTTCCCAAATAATTAATTATTATCTCCCACACATTAAATAACTAACCAAATGTTACATACAACTTTACAAGTGGACCCAAACAAATATTTAATGTGGCTAAACACATCACCCAAATGGACAACAAATAAATATTTATTTTACTAATTAAAATATTTAATTTTTGTGCAAGGTGTAGAACACCCTTTTTCCTAACAAAAACTAGGACAATCTTACGAGTGTCACTAAGAGAGACATTGCAACTATTAGATTATGAACTGCTTCCCTCACAATTATGTTGTCTAGGCATGTTCATATTATTGTCCATTTTGTTAAGTATTTGTGCTAACATATCCAACATCATATTAGACTTTTTTCTACCCTAGCCCTTGGACTCTCGTTCTTTTCCTTTTTTGTCGTACTACTATATTTAGGAGTAATACCTATCAAAAAAGTTTCACCCTCCAAAATCCCTAAAGAGTATTTTTTGCTTTCTAATTTCTCTCAAATAATACTTACTTGCTATGTCACTAAAATGTATAAAAGTTCAACACACAATCAACCAATTTCACAAAGAAAATCAACTCTAATACCACAGTAATGTCCCTACTAAAATCAACACCAATGTCTTTGAATACTATTAAAATATATTGAAGCAAAAACATTAGAAAACCTAAACATTAAGGTAAATATTTTAGTTTCTCAATGTTTGGTTTAGTTAATCCAAACTCAACCTTGAAACCCTATGTTATAGAGATATTTCCCCACTACAAATACAACCTAGAAAATTCATGGAATGTGGCCTTCTAAACCCTAAAATGACAAAATATAAGCTATTTAGTTTGAATCTCGAAAAAACCTAGAAGAATTTCTTAAGATATATGCAACCCTAATATTGTATAACTAACATGGGGTAAAATGCAACTCTAACTACATTCACCAATGTTAGACAAAAAGGATTCAACCACCATTTTACATTAATAAAGAATTTAATATTTTAAAAGCCTTCCACAACTATAAAGGAGATTTATTTTTCTTACAAAATGGATCAACATGATGACCCACGCACTACAACATGACAACAAAGTGCAAGAATTTTACTCTCGACAACTATAAGTGTCCATTAACTCATTGTTGTTGGTGAACACCAATAAAACTTGAATGCAACAGCTTTGTGAGACCACTCCTTTCATCAAAGGGTTTATGTCCTTCAACATGAGAAATACAGGGGTGTTGTCCTTTGATGTTCGCAAACCTTCTAGTATTTGTCCTTGGATCTAGTTGCATGAATAGCAAGTGTTCTCTACAATTTCTTATTAGGGGCATTTGTTGTTTTTTTTGTGATGCCTCTTGATCCCATCTCTTCAACCTTAAGATAATTGGGAAGAGCATCAAAAATCGCATTGTGAACTTTTTCCTAGGCTTGGCACATGAAAATGGCTTCTTGTACCCATTGAGCATTGTTTCCCTTTGCATAGATCTTAAAATGATGCCCTCCTATGAAAAAATAGGCTTGGAGGGGGTGGAGGGTCCCCTACAACTTGCAATTGTCTTGAATAAGTATGGCAATGAGCCCCTTTGGGTTCAAAAACCTAACTATTGCATTAATGGTTGTCATTGGCATCCTTGTGGCATGCCCTACTAGAAGTCCATGTGGTTTGACTTCAAAAGAACTGGGTCAAATGTTAGTTGTTTTGTCACTATGCATTAATGGCACTCCTAACATGTAAGGTGGTAGGTGAAGATGGATAATGGGAAATGACAAGAGTGTCAAGCTTTAAATGTGGGGGTTGTCTCATGTTTCATGTCTTTAGTCAATAATCAAGGTTAAAAAATGAGGTATCCCAAAGGGAAGGAGTTAACATTCCAACCATGGCATGTGGAGTATCAAAGTTTAGTAGCAAGGGATGACTACATGTAAAACTCTAAAGTCCCAATGGGCAGAAGTGAAAGCAAGGGATGGCTCAAAGGCATGGTAGTAGGGGAGAAGTCTAATACCCTAACAAAGGTAGAGTAAAGGGCATGCCAAGAAGGGGAACCCATAATTCCAATGACTTACACAAGCTTAGTGAATATGATACACTTCCATACTCAAAAACTTCAAGGGTCATAGGTGGAAGCATGGAAGGAGATGAATATATGCACAAACTTGGATCGAGAGTAATGGAGTTAAGAAATGGACATTTTCGTCTACCCCATAAAGAGTTGAATAAGGAGACATGATGCCTATAGGTGTTATAAATCCATTGCTAACCAAATTAACAAGAAGATCCCCAAAACAATGGCACATGGAGCATGTTAAATCATGCTTACATCACCCAACCATCCTTATTAAAGCCACCAATAGCCTAGTAAAGTCATAAAGAGCATGAAAACACATGAATTAATCACAACTCACATATAATAGCCTCTAGATTCATCATGCTTGTGCAAAGAAGGGAACCCTTAAAAAGGCATGTGAAATGTTTGAAACTACTACAAACAAGTCCCAACGTTAACCAATTTGAGACCAAGGGAAGATCCATGGTCATAAATGAGTTGGAGGATGATATCATAGATCAACCTTGATAGAGCCACATGAACAAAGAAGCATGATCATATATGCCTTAGAGAGCCACATCCAATAGAAAACAACTGCAAGGGATGATGGACCCCACCACCACCTCATAAGCCAAGACCCCTCACATTAAAAATGTTGGCAATTGTTGTCATTGATGTCAACACTTAGTGAATTGGTTTTGGTCATTGTTGTCAGTACTTGAGAAGTAGGGGAGATTGTTGGTTGTCTTTGATGACAACAGTTGGTGAGATTGTTGACATGGTTGTTGCATTAGTTGTCATTGTTTACAACATTCAAGTTGAGCTATCATGGTGCATTGTTGAAGTTCATGGTTGGATGTCATGCCTTCTATGATAATAATGAAAGAAGTATTGAGTATAGTTGTTGTCAGCAAAGTTGATCTCATAATGGTATATTAAGATGAGGATTAGAAGCATTAAAATAAGGATTAGATGTGTTGTTGATGGTGGAGAGATGTTGTTGATGGTCTACAGTGTATTGTATGCTCTCTCTTGTTGTTCATGATCAAGTATATGTTGTTGAAAAAAAGTTCTCGCCTCTGCAAGTTGATTGGGTGTTTCTATGTTAGAAAGTTGTGTTGAAGACTGTTCTAGAGAATGCTTTACATTCCTCCGTTGTTGTAGATATGGTCTTGCGGTTTGGGATTCAAAGCTTGTGTTATGTGGATGTTGCACTTCTATCTTTTTAGGTCACCTATGTTGTCGAGGAGGTTTTCATGAATTGAAGAAGGTTGGCAATGTTGTTGGTTATCCGAACTAGTTCAAAAAATGCTCCGCATTTCCCTACATTGATGTCTCTGCTCCTACGGCTTGGTGAATGTGTTCTCAATGTTTGTGCAATGTCTCAGTTCCAATTTCATGTGTTGAAGTGGTCCACAAGTTGATTTGTTAATGCTATATCTTTTGTTTATGCATTATGTGCTTCTTGGATGATGTATTATGTTTATATTTGATCTGTGATGGTTGATGGTGGCATGACAATATAGAAGTGTCTAGAAGTGTTGTTGGATGTTTATGGAACATCCTCATGTGATCTGCATGTTGTTGGTTGAGCTCCTTGGTGGTACATTGTGTCTTGAGTTGGTCTTCTGGGTTATTTGTGGATATCTAGCCAACAGGGCTTATTCCCTTGCTTGTGTTAAATGCTTAAGGGTTTGTGCCAGCATATGAAGTTGTGTTATGAGAGTTTTGGGTCTTGACCTATCTCGTTGGGGACCACATTATGTTGATTCGCCTAAAAGTATGTGCTTCACATTTCTTCTAAACATTTCCTTGTTGTCGACTTAGGTTGATGTGCACCAACATGTGAAGTGTTTTGGATCACATTGGAAGATGTAATAAGATTGTTTTTGGTCCTCTCAATCCTTGAGATAGGACCACAGCATGATTTTGTGGCCGACTTGTTGAAATCATTATTTATCTTTCTTCTGGCCGACCTAATTGATATTTTGAGATCTTACGATGGATATAAATGCAAGATGTGAGCAAGTGTGGAAGTGTGAGAGTGTGGAACGTAATTGAATATCTCGCAGAAGGAAGTGTGAAAGTGTGTGAAAGAATGACCAAATGTGCTTTAATGCCTCAATTAGCAAAGTAAATTGTTCACAAAATATTATAATTCTTTATAATCTTTTGTATCCTGCTCTAAGATGGTGAATCTCATCAGGTCCTTGTATCTTGCCACTGAAGTTGTGTGTGCTTCAATTTTGCAAGTCCCTTGTATCTTGCTCTAAGGTTGTGCACCTTAGTCTGCAAATCTTTTTGGCAATGAGCCTTTTGTAAGCAATGAGCTTTTATATTGTGAGTTAACACTCACCGTGGTTTTCTACGTAAATTTGGTGTCATCTTGTGCATGTGTGTTCCTTGTTTCATTTTTCTTTGCTCATAATCTAGTTAAGGATAGAATTGTTATATCTTTCATTATTGAAGATTGTTGATCTGCTTAGAGGACTAAATTATATATATTTCATTGCTACTGATTTGTTTAAGGGTTTGATTTGAAGCTTGTTTTGTGTTTTAGAGTTTAAGTTCCGAAAGAGTATATGTTTTTTGCAAATACTAATTCACAACCCCCCCCTCCCCCAACCCGCCAACCCCCCCAGCCCCCCAACTCTCAATATCTGGTGTGTTCAACAAAAAAGTCACTTGAGGCTACCATATGACATGCATTAATATGCCACAAAAATGAATACATTCATCTTGACATAGTATGGCCCACCACCACCACCAACACAACTCAAGGAAAGCAAAGAATCATTGACAAATTCAAATAGGTTACCATGAAACAACTATGCACTTGAGGAAAAAATTGATTAGGACCTACTTGGATGGGACACTTGGATTTATGGCCCCAATAGGTTGGCCCACATCAAGTTGAAACTAAACTATCAATGAACACCTATGTAGAACAAAGAAAGATGCCACAAGGCAAATGCCACCTATACATAAGGACCAATTTCCTACATAGTAAAGGTCAATCAAGTTTAAGATGATCAAACAACACACAAGGAGGAATGGGGGTCATAGACTCAACACGCAAGGAGGAATGGGCATCATAGACTCAACACGCAATGAGCAAGCAAACACACACATTAGGATTGATTAGTCACTACGAAGGGTTGACGAGCTACAATGGGAATGTGGCATATGGCATGGGTGGAAGATAAGCAAGCAATAATAAGTGAGATCAAGGGTGGTGCCTAAGGGACCTTAACAACCAATTACACATCATGCACAAGGTGGTAAAGCTAATAACGTTGGACGTTAGACAATAAGGCATGTACATTAAGCTATCAACTAGCCAAACAAGTCACTTCAAAACTAGAAAAAATGCATAGGAAATTGCTTGGTAGGCAATGCATTTGAAAAAAGATGCCACTATGATTATGAACTAAGCAAGGGCATTGGAAGCTTAGGGTTTAGGTGATTACTTGCAAGCCAACATGAGAGATATCAAAGCTCAAACCAAAAACACCAAATTATGAGTACATACACAAAACTACACCTAATGCCATTTCAAATAGACATGATACTAGCCCAAAGAGTGATTAGGTCGATTCAATGAGGACAATGGGTTAGCCAACATTAGAGCATAGAGGCAAATGCACTCAAACACAACTTGCAAATTAGGATATAGCAAGAAAATTTGCCCAACAATAAGATCAATGCCTAGATTCAAACCTTTTAACACATGAAAATCCTAGTTCATGATATCTTAGATCGATTGTTTACAAAGGATTCACCAAAGCATAGAGGTACAAAATGCAAAATTAGGGGCATACAAGATTTTAAGCCAACATCATTGAGGCAATATAATCCTACACAGCAATGGATTAGTGACATGAGAAGCTTAGTTCACATTTCCTAGAGTTTTCTGCCCATTTAAAAGTTTCTCCAAAATTACTTGTACTGCATGACTTTTGTGTGTGATGTGCATTTATTTTCCACTTAAAATGTCTCTTTTAATCCTTTAACGCATATATCATAGGCAGCCATTATAGATGGTTAAATTCATGTAGGGGTAATTTGAGACATCTCATTTTAGAATTCATAAGTGATGTACCGGAATACAACATAGCTGCCCTAAATTTATAGATCAAAAATACAACAGTATTATCACTAAATATGTTGTAATCTCTTATTTCTTCACAATAAGATCATTTATTTCTTTTTAAGGAAAGGGTGACCATTCAACATCAAGAAAGGTGTTACAAGCCCCAGAAAAATGTGATTAATAAATGGTGAAATTTAGTATTGCCTATTTCCGTTCCTTGAATAACCACCTCTCTCTATCCAATTATTTATTTCCCTCATACCCTGATTCATGATAGTTGCTTGAGTGTGTAGGCCGTGATACTTGATTGTTGATATTAAGTTTTCAGACAATAGTTTGTGTAGAATACAAAATTCTTCTCATAGATACTTGTTCAAAGTGAATTGCTTATCATGTGATCCAATCTATTTCTCATTTAAACCATTTGTTGAAAGGAACCGACACTCAAAGAACAATGTAATTTAGTTATCTTGGCAAATGCACATCCTAATATATCATATAAAATGATTAAAATCTTAGTGTGCAGATCAAATTTCTTGAAAGGCAAATCTCAACTTCGAAAATTACCAGTATAATGACCATTTTCTCTTTGTTGCAAGCACATTAATATTCATCATTTGCACTTAAGAATAAATAGTTATCGTAAATACTATGCCTACTTATCATGCACCAGAATGCAGTTAACTTGAGATCCACAGTTGGACGAGGTGATGTGATAAGGATCTCTTCAACTTTTGGTAAACTCTTCCAAAATTGATACATCCCTGCAAAACTCGCTAAAACATTGAATCATTATTGGATGCCTTTACACTTATTTTAAACTGGTAAGATCAACCAAAGTACCTAGTTATGTATTGCAGGGACTTCACTGATTGAAACTAAATAGTTATCATAAATGCTATGCCTGCCTATCATCCACCAGAATGCAGTGAACTTGAGATCCACAGTCTGACCCAGGGTCACGACAAAGATCTCTTCAACTTTTGTACACTCTTCAAAACTTGACACATCACAGCAAATCTCACTAAAAAATTGAATCACTATTGGATATCTTTACACTTATTTTAAACATGTAAGATCAACCGAACTACCCAGATATGCATTGCAGGGACTTCACTAGTTAAAAACTTTTTAGTACAAGAAAAAGTAATCATACATTCTGTGGATGGACACTAACAAAGCAATTGGAAGCTTTCACCACAAGCTGACAGAAGATTGCTTTATGATTACATTTGAGGCAGTAATTACTGAAAAGGTCTACTACATAAACACAAACAACACATGATTACTGCAAGGGATACTTTAGAGCATATAATTAGTTGTCTGTGTAAGGATAAACACCCAGCATGACATTTGGATCTGGACAGCAAAGGCATCCATTAAGGATTTTTCAATCTCTATTGTCATCTTGTAAATGATTTAATTTGCTCTCATGATCACTTAGGTATTTACCCAACCAAAGATGACGTAGAAAGTGTCAATATATGGCATTCAAGACTCCTAATATTCACCTGCAACAAAGAAAATGGCATTCCTTTAAAAACTTGTTTTCCTCCAAAAGATATGAGAGCATTTGATTAAAGAAACTTTTTATAAACAAGCCCAATAATTTTATTAATTCTGCTGTGATTAACATTCATAAACAAAAGTAAAAAGTGAATTGTATCTTTTGAGATACAATCCCGACACATACCATTACAGCTGATCCTGTCTCACAAAAACTGGGAATGCATACAAGCCTCACCATCTGGCCCTCTGATCCTGTTGAAGGCAAAACATATATCAAATATTATATCTAACATATTAGCTGACCATAGAGGTAAAAGAAAGGAAGAGTGTTCTAAAACAGAAGACCACCTTTAAGTAAACGAGATTCATATTTTTTCTGATTCCCACAGAAATATACATGTGGACAATCCTCAATAACAAAAGGATCTCTGTCTGTAAATGGATAACACCCTGCAAAGATATTTGATGGAGTTTTATGCAACTCAATCAGAATATGAATATAGTTATCTTACAAAATAGGCATATGATACACTCAAGGTTAAGCATATTTAAGCTTATTAGCAATAATAGGTCTCCATATCTAATAGTTCCAGTTCCTGAAAAAACATCTAGCAGGTCACTTGAAACAGCAAATCAGTGAGAGAAGAAAGCAAACTTCTGCATTTCAGTTAGTATCCTGTCATACTAGGCACATATTTACCAAGAGTGTCTGGAGCAGTGGGTGCTAAATGCCTCCATTTTAGTGTCCTTTCCATAAAATCAATTTTGTCCTTTGCTTCAGAATACTTGTTGAGGTCATCTATATTCTGGCCAGAAGTACCAAGAAAACTGCATATGACAACACCAGCCATGACAGGGACCAGGAAATAGATTTTGAATTAGTTATCAATAACTAAATAAAGGCAAGAGCAACTAATTATATTGCAGTCAACCTCTTACCTAACTCCATCAAGTTCAAACTGATGCGGATTTGTTGCAGAAACAAATGTATTGTATGTCGATGCTCCAGGAAATAGGCATTTATGCAAAGGCTGATCAACAAATCAGCATCAATAAACTGAAAACATGCCATTTTTTCATCTTGACGGATGAATTAGAAGTGTCAAGTGCCAGCTCTACAAGAACCATAAGAACCATATTCTACATGACAGCTAATATTTCACCACAGAAAGATTAGCACAAATACCTGCTGTGGCAAAGAAAAATTTGCGGGATCATTTGGCCCTGGCATTATGTCAACTGGCATAGCTGCTGCAAGCTACAGAGAAGCATCACAAGTCAAACTAGACAAAACCTTATATAGAAAACAAACTTGACACTTGAAATCAGACATAGATTTGAAAAAATTCTATGAAGGAAAAAGAAAATGAAGCACAAGATTTACTCATTTTCCAACAGCATCAAATCAGACAAATGCACATTGAACCCTAAAAATTTCTATCCCAAGTCAAAAAATAATCCAACAAACTAGCAGACAAAAGAATATAGTTAACTACCTGTGTCAAAGCCAGATCCAGTTCCTTGATTGGTTCAACAAGTCTACCTTGATCTTTTGATGCAAGGGACTGCAGACAGCACATGCCATTCTTAGAAATAAAGCAGATATACCAGATAAACTAGAGTTGAAGAATGGAAGAGTATGTCATAGTTAAAATGAATGACAACATTTCAAAACCCCAACTTGCAAATTATAAAGATTTTTACCTGACCTGCGAGAAGGCCTTGTCGTATATCAACTGAATCACCCACAATAACAAGACGAACAATTTGAGAAATCATGCTTTGCTCCTGCACAATCACATAAATAGTTTAACAAATATTCTTATTTAGTATAGCATATGGTGCCAAGTAAGAAAAACTCTCATAATCTTCAAAATTAAACAAGCATACCTGTTTGTCACCTGAGTGACCAGACAAATGGTCAACAAGAAGCTGAAATTGAAGCGGATTAGACTTGCCACTACCAATCATTAGCCCAGACACAAGAACCACATATTTGTTCTCTTCTGCAGAGGACAAATATATATTAATACAATACCTGGTGTAACAAGACCAAATGTCTTCCTTTTCAGAAAGAAATGATGATTGGAAGCATACTGCCATGTTTTATCCCCTACAAAGAAATTCTTGGAACAGTTTCATTAAGAATTTGCAGCTGTGGAGTTCAACTTCTCATTTTACCAAATCCTAGCAATTTTACCAAAATTATGATGCAACAAGACCCTGGCCTTGAGGGGAAAAAACAAATAGTACCAAGGATTTCAGTAACAAATAAAGGCCCTCAGAGTAGTTTGAGAAAATACTTGAATCAGTAACAGAATGGAGAGAGCGTTGAGGTGGTAGGCCAGCTTCTAGAATGCTTTGCACATAGAAGTCACCATCGCTGCTTTCTTTACCATGAAGAGCTACTACAACACCTGCAAACAAATTTAACATGAAAAGATGCACACTACAAAAAAAACAACTGCTTACAAAATCAAGTTCCCTGGCAAAACCTTGGTCTGATTCAAATTTACCTACCGGTGACAAACATTGAAGGAGAGAGAATATTTCCTGTCAATTTAACCCTTCCACTGTCATCTTCGAGAATGAGATAATCATTTGAGTGCACAAAATTATGTGGCTGTGCTATAGGGACAACAGTCCTCTGCAAAAAGATTCTAAATGTTAATAGTTTACTAAGAAAGGAAGAATTTATATTGATGCCTACAACTGACCAAACTAGGTCAATGGAGCTCATAAGTACATCTACTTGTAATAGAAAGGTACTACTGTAGAATAAACTATAGTAGCTGTAGAAGTGACTAACACAAAAGATAAAACATTAAAACTGTTAGAAGATTTGTCATTGATGTCAAAAACAAGAAGTCCTCAAATACAAAGCACTCATTCAATTATACAAGAAAACAAGGTTGCTCCAAGACAAAGTATCGATTGATATAATCTGTTATAAATATTAACACAAATATCATTTCTACAAGAAAATAAGTGTGCTTCAGACAGTTTCAATATAATATCAATATAGCAACCTGCAGATCGAAATTAGAAGAATATACATGGATTTTATGTGACTATCGGGTATCTAATTAGAGTCTAGCCCTCTGCGCATTATCATTGCCGTCTAGAAGAACAAATACGGGCCACCTCAAGCTTTCCGAGATTATCAATGTCGATCTCTCTGCTGAAGACGTCTCACCCGAAAGTTGTGTTTCAAAATGAAATACGATTTGTTAAATGAGCGATTGATTAAGAAACGTTGACCATGCTTCATGGACGTATCTTCAAGGGACGTGTTCATTTGGCACGTGGTTGAAAGGACATGGCTCTTCATGAACCGAATTTCAAATGGTGCGATCTTCAAGACATACGTTTTTTCTTAATACGTGTTTCTTCATAAATCTGTTTCAATCTAAAAGATCAAAAAATGCGATTATGATCCAAAAGACGTGCTTCAGAAAATAAAAGACGGGTCTCTTCAAAAACGTGTTCTTCTATACATGAAGTGTCTTCAACAGAAAGACGTGTTGGTTGAGTATGAAAGTGCTTATCCAAAAGATGATACACTTGAAGATTAATACGTGTGTTTGCTGAAAAGATGTGTTTCATCACTAAGAGATGTGTCTAAATTCCAAAGAAAAAGAACAGATTTAATAATTAAACATATGGTAAAAGGGGAGGTAAGCAAAACAAAGAGATTCGATTAATATCAAACTAACTCAGATTTACTTTATGAAGGGACAGTTTTTGAATGGATGCAAGTATAGTTATGTTCTTTCATCTAAAGGTTGCAATGTTTGAGTGACATACATAAATAACATCCAAATCAAGGTTGCATGTGTGGTTGTGTGAGTAAGAGAGCAGTTCAGTCAGATTTCTATCTCCTTGTGTGGGCTGAAGGTGATATTATTTATCACATAGAGCAGATTGGAGAGTTGGGTTTGTGCAGATCAGATTGAAGGCAGTCTCACTTCCATCAAGTCAAGGTTTGGTGCCTTGCATTAGGGGTTGGTGCTCCTTGTAGGCAGGTGTCTACTAAATTTTATAGAGGTCTAGGTGTTCCTTGTGGAATTCAATCTACTAAATCATCTTGGTGTAAGTCTGTAGGTTGGTGCCTACTTTAAAAATAGTATTTCAATAAAGTTGTATCAATTTGGGGAAATTGGTTCATATCAAAAATTGATTGTAAAAAGTTTGAAAAGATTAAGAAATAAAATTTTGTGATTGATTTACTGATTCACCCCCCCCCTCAGTAAATCTTTGTGCTCTTCAAAAACAACAAAAGCACAGCAGAGAAATCCATAGCAATAAAATTCCAGAAGTATAGATATAAACTGGTAAATACAGATGATTTCTTAATTACAAACCCCTTTACAGGTGATACAAGTCAAAGAATATGAAAATTTCCCTTCATTAAAGGATAAAAAGAGGCAAGAAGTTATCAAGCCATGAAAAGATTCAAGATCCCATCTACCATCATCATGTGTAAGAGCCTCACCATCATCTAAAGTGCTTGTGACAAGCTCTAAAATAGATGCATCCACATCAGCACATTGAGGAGTCATCCCAATTCTTCATTGTCCCTTGCTTGTAGTCAACTTCCTTGTGTGATAAAAGGCACAGGTTGGAATGGACAAAGACCAAATCTTCTATTTTTTTGGCAACCAACCAATTGCAATTAACTAAGTGGATAAAGGAGTATGCACTCCAATTCTATTCAATTGAAGAACTTGCAACCTATTGAAATTGGAGAGAAAGACAATATAGCTTAAGAATGTGAAAGAATGGTAAGAATGTAAAAAAAATGCTCACTTGTGATAGAATTTTGATTGCAAGAGATTAGAGGAACATATAACCTTGCCCATAGAGGTACCACCATAGATGAGTGTTTGTCTTGTAATTGTCTTGAAGAGCACATATACCATGATCTCATGATAAGTTGAACCTGTCAAATTTAATCTTAACACTATCCTCCACTTCTGGATCTAAGAAGATTATACATAAAGTTTTCTCATACCCTTCAACAACTTCATTGTCTCTATATGGTGTCACTCTCCTAGGCAAAGAAAGTATCACCATGTTGTAATATTTGGGATACAATGCAAATTCAAGGAAATGCAAGGGTATCGTCATCTTGTTCTAGTGGTCAACAACGATTTTCTTCACCCTCAAGAAAAAATGTTCCTCTAGGATTATTCTCCTTCTCTATTATTATGGCCTTTATTTTTCTATGGACTCAATACCACCATAGATTTCTCCCAAACATGGCTAATCTGTATAAACAAACTTGATCATACTCATGATGGGCTTGGTGAAACTCAAGATGTAGTCTACACAAGCCCACCAAATCATTCAAGTTTTGGGTCCTCTAAAATTTAATTAGCTCTCAACGACACTCAACACCCATAATGGCACTCAACACCTCTCACACCTTCACGAGTTGTCTCAAAAACAATTCTATAATGTGAATCAAGTCTCAAAAACCTAATGTAGTGTAAAAAATAAGTTAATAAAAAAAAATAATTTAAAAGTACATATATCATAAAAATTAAATTTAAAATAAATATTGAAATTTCATAGATTTACATTTTGTTGGCGTAACAATTAGCACCTTTGGAGTGCGAGTTGGTATGGATAGCTATGCACAGTGCATAATGACTGCTATTCAAATTAGGAGGGGAAGCTCCCTCTTTTGCTGATATGCGTAAAAGTAAAGTATTCTAAAATCCTATCTTTCTGACTCAATTGGAAGAGGCACAAGGTTAAGGAAACCAAGAACGTTGCAGCTAAGGGTTTTCTCTGGTTTTGCAGATCTTAACTAAAACTAACTAAATGCTTTAATCTATCATATTCCCTCAAGAAATACAAAGCATGAGGAATTAGGAGCAAGAATGTGATATACGATAAACTTTACAACAGGATTTCCAAGGAGGAGGAACCCCTATCCGAGGCATAGCTGATATGAAGTTTATTAGGCACGACATCAAACAATAAGCTCAATTACTAAATTTCCAAGGAGGAGGAACCCCTATCCGAGGCGTAGATATGCAACAAACTTATTGGCAACAACACTTAAACGATAATTCTTCTTTCCAGATTTCCAAGGAGGGATCCCTATCTGAGGCGTAGATTGAAAGAACAACTATTAATCACAACACAAGATAGCAAACTAGGACAGCAAATTGCATTGGCGAGACACGCATACAATAAATGATCAAACTAGCAACTATATTTAACTAAGATGAACAAGTACCAAAATAATAACGTTCAGGCAAGGTGGCGCAACCATTTATTATCATAGTAAAAGCTCGTGAACAGATACAAAACAACAATATTTCGGGCAAGGTGGCACAGCATATATTACTAAAAATTAATTACAAATGAGCAAAGAGCTCTTATTAATAGACATCAAAGGTGTAGGGAACCCTAAAATCACCTTGAGTCAACTACAGTCTTGCAGGCATCCGAGATTTTATTGCTAAACGTAAGTATATGCAACTATACAGTTAACTAGAAAGCTACCATTAGCTAACTAGAACAAACTAAAACAAATGGACGTCTACAACACGCAAGTCCTTATTGATATGCATGTTAATTGATAACTAACAACAATTAAAGGAGAATGAAAACTCCATTTGTACATAGGAAATTCCAAAATAGACGTGCATGAGATGTGGAACAACTAGTTAACTCGGAAAGAGGCGTCGAGTTAACTCTTGGATATGATGTCTATCCTAAAAAGGTGGGATGTCTTGATCTGGAGTTCACTAGTTGCGATCTCGATCAAGTAACCCCTCCACGAGGTTGTTGATTGCATCACCATCTAGGGCATTGATACTTCTCTGCAGCACACTGTGTCTTCGCAACATCTACTCACCACCCATGATCTGACTCTGAAGTTCTCCTCTACTCTTAACTACCTCATCAAATAACACTGACATAACTGTAAGTTGATCTAACTTACAGCCAATGGAATCTCCACTAAAAATACCATGGATGAGCACCTGCAACTCTGACTGAACATCGGTAAGCTCGATGTACTCACCACCCTCACGCTGATATTGGCAAGGAACTCGGGATATGAAAGTTCTCACGTACCGAAGTGCACTAGTCATGTGTTCCCTGCTCTCGGCTAACTCTGAAGCCATTGTCTCCTGTATTTTTGCCTTGAAGATTAATTGTGTTCTCCAAGTAAAAATAGCTTCCTTATCTCCTTCGTCGGTGACCGAGTCATATGTCGTCCTCAGATGAGAGATCATGATTTCATCTCTTGGTTTGTCAACCGCCAGTTCTCGCTCTGATTCTTGAATCTGCAGACAAAGTTCGCGGGCATTATACCT